>CM051689.1:25964365-26151865 GCA_028022725.1 Lycodopsis pacificus | reverse complement strand
AGACCTTTAAATGGTAATATCCTCTGAATGGAGCATTAACTGTTAAGTGAACTTAATAAGTCTACCTAAGGACTGTGTTAATGGACAACTCCTTAACGACTGAGAGAGTGAGGTGGAGACAGACTGAGAGATACAGACTTTAAGAGGAAGATGAGAAAGGAGTCAGAGAATGGAAAGCGGCTGATAACGATTGTTAAATTTTCATACCATGATATGGTGGTGGACCATTTTGACCATACACAAGCTCTTATTACAGCCACCCGATTAACTAGTGTGGACACAATTAAGGCCTACAATTGAAAAGACTATTAGATGAATAGGACTGTTTAAGTTAAAGCTGGGAGCATTTAGATGATAAGAGTTAATGATGTGTTGAAGTTTAGGACAATGCTGACATCATCTGCTGGTAACACAAATGGACTTAAATATAGTAAATCAGTAAAACAATCTGTTGGGCTTAGAATGTAAAACAAGACAACCATATCTGTATTCACTAACTACCTTTAAAGGTTAGAGGGTGGCTAAATACTTATAAAGTGTGTCTCATGGTGAGACATCTCATTCTAGTGTGCATGAGAAGATGAAACAGATCACAAGCTCTCTAGCATAGAAGCTAAATGTCTCATAAAGTGCCTTCATGTGGGAGTGGTGACAACTGCGTGAAAGACAAGGTTTGAAAAAGAAATGTGACTTTAAGAGGGGGTCACAGATGGGTGGTTTAAATGGCACTACTGTCTGCCTGAAGGTAAAAAAACATGAAATAAGGGTTCTAGAGCTGTCAGTTTTAAAGGAATAGTTCGACTGCTTTTAGCTGTCTTTCAGAGTGAGCTGAGCTCAATATCAAATGCAAAGTCTATGTATGAAGCCAGAGTCAGGATGTGGTTAGCCAAGCTTAATCTGTCCGCAAGAAAAAATGTTGGAAAAAGAAGACCACCTATTAAGATAGGATAAGATAGACTTCATTGTCCCGAAGGAAATTTCTCTTGGAAACATGCATACAGTGTCTGCTGTTAAAACAATACAAATAACATATTGCATACATACATTACATAGACAGACTGTCGCCAGTCCACATACCCGCACAAACAGTACATGCAAAAGACTGCCAACAAATACATTTCACACTGCCCGTTGTACAACGCACCAGTAGTGTATAGTTAAGATATTAAAAAAATTTAAATCCGTGTTCCAGGGCTAAGCTCTGGCTAGCTTGCCATTTAGGGCTTTGATGGACAAGGGGACAAAGGAGTTCTTAAAGCGGTTGAGCTGCACTGGGGGACTCTGAAACGTCTGCCTGAGGGGAGAAGCTGGTATTCAGGGTGGAGGATATGAGTGGGGTCTGAAATAATCTTCTGGGCCTGTCTGATGATAGTTTCATCAAAGACGACCTGGATTATGGGATGCTGTCTGACTCCCATGATCTTCATGGCTCTTTGTGTTAGCCGGGTGATCTGGGCTTTCAGCTGCACACTGAGGTTGCCAAACCAGGCTGAGATGCCAAACCGTAGGACGCTCTCAACTATGGCGTGGTAGAAGAGGAGCACGACTTTCTGGGTGACACCAAAGACCCTCAGCCTACGGAGGAAGTGGAGCCGCTGTTGGACCTGAGTGCAGACATTTTCTACCTGAACACTCCATGTCAGTTTATTGTCAATGTGTATGCCAAGGTATCTGTAGGATATATGCTATGTTCTGGTCATGAATAACCACTGGTGAGTGGTCTCCAATGTATTTCGGGTCGAATACCATCTCCTCGGTTTTCCTGACGTTGAGGATGAGGAAGTGTTTGTCGCACCACTGGACAAAGTTCTGAATCTCATGTTTGTACACATGAGATGTGTCAGACATGAGACCCAGGATGGCTGTATCATCAGAAAATTGACCATGTAATTGTTAGCAGTGCTGCATGTACATTCATTAGTGTACAGGGTGAACAGGACTGGTGAACTGATGCACCCCTGGGGGGCGCCGGTGTTGATGGTCAAGGGTTCAGACAAGGTCCTGTTCACCCTGACCTGCTGGGTACGGTTGGTGAGGAATGAGTGGTACCACTTAACAGTGAAGGGGTTGACATTCATCAGCTGCAGTGTATTCAGGAGAACATGAGGCTGTAGGGTGTTAATGGCTGAACTGAAATCTACAAACAACAGTCTAGTTAAATTGTATATGGGGAGTTAGGTGCTAGAACTTGGTCACAAACAAGAGTTAAACACATCTGCCATTGGGGCTGTTTAGATTAAAATTGTAGTCAATAATATTGTAGAAACCAGCAAGATTACGTTATTTTGAAAGCATCCAAACTTAAAAACCAGCCCAGTGTTGCCATCTCTCTTCCAATTAAAGAGGTTAACAGTAATAGCTCCTAACGTTGCTAAATATAGTTTGAAAGGGGCCAAGTCGGGCAACGCTGACAGCCCGTCCTTTCAGGCCTTCCTCCAACGCCATTCCCCACAAAACTCATGATCGTTAATCATCAATCATTATGAACATTACATAATAACTTACGTAGCTATCGTTATTACTCACAGCTATCAAAATAGCAGCTTTTGGAGGAACCTTGGGATGCGCAATGAGTGCACGCAGGTACGCCGGCAGGTACCAGTCATTACGTTCATAATGAACGAAATGACTGGACGGGCATATTTGCCTTTTTTATTTTTGTCAGAGCATTTGATTCATTGACTGCCATTGATGCTGTGATAATTTCAACAAATATAACTATAAAAGGTTTCTAAAATTCTGTATCCACCCTAGCTTTAAGCAAACAAGATGTGCATTAATTAGTGAGCTTTAGAGGCAATGGTAAGCAGATTTGCAAACTTTTGGCTGTTACAGTACATGTCACATAACTGCAACGTCAGTTAACACACAGACATGAGAGTGCTATAAAGATCTTCTCTTTTCACTTTGTGAAAGCAAGTGAATATACTGTAGTTCCCAAACTGTTGAACTATGTCTTTAAACACTTTGTGTTCCAATCCAATTAGGCGTAAACAGTCAGCCAGTCAACAATAATTCATTCATCCACACATTCAGTCTACCTACTTTTCAACATACCTCACTTTCTCATTATCAATCTCCTCTGGCATACCTCATTTCCTTGCTCCCTCTTTCCATTACTCCCACCTTCATCCCTCCTTCCACCATTCTATCTCTTCCTCTCACTGCCCACCACACCGATGTCCCTCTCGTTCCATCCCTCCACATTCCTGCCCTCCTTCTTCCCTTCATCCCTTTTCTCTTTCCCAACACCCACAATGTCCCTTTTTCCTTCCATAACTCTTTTCTCCTTTCACATCCACACCACCTCCTTTGTCTCCAACCCCTTACGTCTCGCCATCCCTCACTCGTTTCCCTTCTTTTTATCCTCTCATCTCCTTTCCCTGTCTTTATCTCTTTTCCTTCCTCTATCCTCCTCCCTCTCTTGCTCCACACACCCATATTCCCTGTCCTTCATTTTGCCTTCCCTCTTTCACCCCACTCCATCACATCACTCTTTTTTCCAGGCCTCCATTCCCTCTCCATTTCCCTCCATTTCTATTTCCATGTCTTTTTCGATCTCATCCCATGCTCCTCACCTCTTTACACCCTTCTGTACCCCTTCTCTCCCAACACACACAATCACTCCCTCTCTCTCATGTCTCGTTCCTCCTTCAGTCATCTCTTCTTCCCTGCTTCCTCACCTGTCTCTCTCCCTCCATCCATAAACCTCTTTTCTCATCCTCATTCTCTTTCCCTTCTTCCCCCCAACTCTCTTTATCTCCTCCTTTCCTTCCACTTCTCCTTTTCCTACCTTCCTTCCTCCTCTCCTTGATGCCCCCGTCCCACCTTTACCCATCTTTTCCTCTCTGCTTTTATGTTTCCTCTACCTCTCCCTCTTTTGCCTTCTTTCTCCCTCCTCTACTCCACATCCACACATCCCTTACTTTGCTTTCTCCCCCTCTGTCCTCCCTCTCTCCCCCGTTTCCGTAATCTCGCCTTCTTTCCTTCCCCTGTCACTGTCCCTCTCTTTATCTCTTTTTACCCTTCTTAGCCCCCCACCCCTCTTTCACCCCTCCGTCCTAATAGTGCAGTGACAGCGGCAGTGTTTCTAATCAGAGGTGAGGAGAGCGAATGAGCAGCCGTCCGATCCTCTCTGCTCTCTCATCAATCGGCTCTAACTGAATGGGAGCAAATCTCAGCCGGGACAAAATTAATATGTAGCAGATCTGCAGCGCGCTCGCCTACGCTGGAATTGGAAATGGCTTCTGTGCTGCCTGACCCGTATCCGTCCACATGTGTGTGTGTGTGTGTGTCAGGGGGTTGTGGCGGCAGATTATTGGAGAGACAATTGGCTGTACGCCAGTAATCAGGAGAACACTGAGGTGTGTCTATCTTATGACTGCTTGCTGACAACCCCTTACAAATACACACACACACACACACACACACACATGGACACTTTCACCCCCTATCCAATTCAATCAGACAGTCCATCCGCCCTGCAGAGCAATGTGGCACTGCCCCCGTGCATGACAGTATCAATTCAATTACCCAGGAAATGGATCCATATTCAACCCATATAAACTCATACATGGAGCCAGGAGGGGCTGCTGCTGCCGCCGAGACAAAGAAATGCGCATTTACCCTGTAATAACTTTCATTTGGACTGGCTTTGAAAACCATTCTCAGCCAGGCATTTGTCGCTGTCACATCGTGTTATCCACAAATCAGGTTTACAAAATATCAATTCAATTTCTGGCGTAGCGCGAAATGCTGAGAGGAGGGGGGGCACATCCAGAGAGAGGGAGGGGGAGAGCACAGGCTGCTGAGGGGCCCCTTGTGGCTCGGGTAGATTTCCAGTCAAAACTAATCAAAAGCAGAGCAGACCATACTAATATCTTCAATTTCATCCTTTAGACTGCTGTCTTTTCCTGCGTCGTGCGCACACACACAAAAGCATACATGTATGTTTACGCACACACAATAGGTCAGATTAAAACATGGACACACAGGTAAAATATACATCACCCAGGCATAAACCCATTCATATTACACACACACACAGTATATCACACACGGTCTCTCGCTGGATCACCCTTCCAGGACTGTGTTGTATCTGTGCAGCTCATCTGTGTTCTTGCAGTTGGCAGGAGTGAATCATTGTTGAGTGTGAACGCTGAAAACTTCTCTGTGCTTTAGTATGTTGATAGAAACAGAAGGACGTGTCTAATGAAGCTGTGACTACAATGGTTTAACATTAATGGGAGGCAGAAGGAGGTCCTCTCACTCCCTCCTGCTGAAGTGTCCCTGAGCAAGACCCTGACTAGAGAACATGTATTTTGTAGATTATTTTAGCACTAAAGATATTGCATTTTTGTTGGTATCTGTGGAATCTGCTGTGATGTTGCGTTATTTGCGCCCTCCAATCCTTTGTTGTCAATATTGATGCACGATAGGCATCCTCAAAGTGAGAATGTGCCCTAAATCAGCAATAGTTCAACTTTTGAGATGCTGCAGCACAGCGCATGTCATGTGACGAGGACCAAATAATTAAAGTTGCAGATATCTTTTCTTGCTTCCCTAAAAATCTGTCTACTGTAAATATATGGAGAAGAAGTTCATAATTTTAGTGCAGGGCTACCCAGAACTTTACTATCTGTCCCACAGATTATTTTACTTGCTTCACCTTTTCCGTCTAAGGACGTGACAACATCCGGTTGAAAGGTCAGCCAAACTGACACAGAAACATCAAGCATAAAGTTACTGTGAGGGATCTACGGTGCTGGAAATCACTTTAGTTGGTTTAGTTTAGTTATTCACACATTTTTAGACGCAATATGTTAACGACCCACAGACTTTGTTGTCCTCTAAGGACATATGAGCAACTTTTTTGAAGTGAGGCACAAGGGTTAAGTTACATTACTTGGGCAGCTTGGAGATTACAAATTGTTATTAAAAAAGCAGTGTTACAAAGTGGGGCATTGGCATGTACCAGGCTCAGTGGGCCTAATAGCCACAGTCATAACGACAAGTCTGGCTCGTCTCTGTCCCTCTTCTGTAACTCAACTGAATCTCTCATTCAACATTTCTTTCACCTGGTCTTTCTGAAAAAATGATTCTCTGCTGTCTAAAAATGTGCTGCTGTCATTGCAGACATGTCTGAGCTGACCATCAGCTGACTCATGGAATCTTTTTTTCGAGTCGTGAAGTTTTTCCGGCGATTGTTTAGGGCGTATGGGAAATGGTGTTCATTAAAGGCCGCTGAAAATGTGAATATTGAATATATATTAATATATGAAGTGGGCCAGAGGTCGACTGTAGTGCTGTCTATAACTGTCTTCTCCTCTGTGTCGAGAAATCATGGTGCCTCCATTTATCAAAATTAATTCACATAACAGCTGCTAAGAATGTAATGTCTTTTACAAAACAATACAATTTCATCTTATTGGAAACACACTTTCTGATTATCTCATAGTAAATGGTAAATGGACAGCATTTATATAGTGCTCATCAGGATCGAACTCAATCAATCACACACACACACTCACACCAATGGTATCACGAGCAATTCAGGCTTCAGTTTCTTGCCAAAGGACATGTCTACATGTTGACATCAGGGATAGAAACCACCGACCTTCTGATCTATCCCCTGAGCGGCTGCCATAAAATAACATTTTCACTGCGAACTAGAAAAGTGCACTCAGTGGAGTGAAGATTTCCACAAGATCAAGATGTATGGTATCGGGCCCAACTTTAGTGTATCATAACCGGGTGTAGAATATATCTGCAGATGCCCCACTTCAAAAGGAGACCAAACTTCTATGGATGTCAGTTTATGAGCCATAGCAAAGACCAAAACGTGGCCTGCAACAAACCAGGTAAGGGTCGGCAATTGCTGGAAATGCCTTTTGCTATTGAGGCAGTTGTTGATCACTTGCAGGTTGCAGTATATTCACAACAGGTGAGTCGTGTTCTTGAGCCCTCATAGATCCAGATTAAAAGCATACTATGCTCAACCGCTACATACAGTCTATTTTTGTAGCTGCTTTACAACATGTGGAATCATGTGGAATCATGTTAATATTTGATAACATTAACAGTATTGATACTATTTATTTTATATAATTTGGGGCTGACATATGGGCAAAACAACACATATATCCAATCCTACACATTCAAGAAGACACTGTGTGAGTAAAGATTGGAGGAGAGAAGATAAAATGAGCAGAAAGCGCAGAAAAAGAGGGGAGAGAGGAGGTGTCATGGTTGGATGGACAAAGTCCTTCACAGTGATACAAATCCAACTGTGGGTAGACAAACTCTGTGTCACACTGATTATAGTTAGAGCATTCTGCTTTCACTTTGCCCTCCTGTCTCTCCTCCTCATGATCATCTCTCTCACCCTGCCTGTCTCAGACACATTTCTTTGATCAGAGACTTCACCTCATCGTCAGCTGTCCCAGACCCGAACACAGGCTTGATTTTCTCGTAGCAAAAAACTGGATGCGCTTGTAGTCGGGATACCTTGGAAACGTGTCTGAGAAAAGAAAAGAGCAGTATCCAATGAGAGCACACGGGAAACACACATGCACACTAGGAATCATATCATTAGCATAATAGGAGTCAATATGACACAAGCTTCATGGAGAATGAAAATAATATGATTATATGAAGATTTTGGCATTGAAAACAAAACTGAAAAAATCAAAAGATTGTTATTGGAACCCATCGGAATGAAATAAATTAAAATAATCATAATAATTCAGTGGAACTTGTTTCAGTGCCAATGTTTCCTTCTTCTATGCAAAATGTTATTTCCAATGCCAAAATCTAAAGTCACCGTCTGTCCTGGCTTCATACTCTGGGTGCAGCAGGTGGAGGTGACTGGTGTTTGTATATCTCATGTCTCACAGTACTTCTATAAATGCAGGAAAATGATTATAAGTTCAGTTTTAGCCAGGAGTGATATTACAATTATTTGAATGTCAAGTTCAAATTAAAGTTTATCACAACATAAACCACTCCCCACCATCATCAGTTTTATATTGTTTTGTATTAGTTTGGTTATTTAAGTAAATTGTGTTGCTCTCTAGATATTTTTGTGCTGCCCTCACTTCATGTCTGATGTCGTTGGTATTTCTGTAGATTAAAGGTTGATTCACGTTTCTTTTCTCAACCACAATGTTTCATGTGTAAATTCATTCTGTGGTTTTCATACCTGCATTTTTGGTCGATACACCCATATGTCCCGTGGGCAACCTTGTCTCCTGAAAATGATGTTGCCATAAAACAAAACTGTGTTTTCAATTAAGTTTTTGGGTATTTTCTCCATAATTACAGTTAAAGTTTAAAACACATGTTTAACATTGTGAATTTAACTACTTGGTTATGTTTAGGAAAAGATCCTGGTTTGGTTTAAAATAAGTGTTTGTTTCCTACCTAAGTTAAGTTTGTGTATGCTTCAGACCAGTGGTCACCAACCTTTTTAAGCCCAAGATCTCCGACCTCTGCCTTGGTGACAGGCAAAATCTACATATTGAGGCGTTGAGAGAAAAAGACTGTCCAGACCAGGGGCGTCTCTAGGATTCACAGAAAGGGGGGGCTTAGCCCCAAGGGGAGCGTGTCATGTTTGTGGCCGTAGCGCGCGGCAATTTTTTTTGGGGCCTATTTAGGGCCGCAAAAATCCATTGTTTCAGACAGTTCATAGATTGGTTCAATCAGAAAGAGTGTGATTTTGCTCTGTAGTTTTGCTTGCATTCAGTATATGATAACACAAGAGACAGAATTTAATGGTCACAGTGAAATTTGACAACACAAATATGAACTTTTCTCAAATAAAGAGAGAGAAATCATTTTCCTGATTGTGAAGGAAAGACGGATAAACTAGCTTTCATATCCGCGTCACTCCCAAATCCTAATTCTTAAAGGGACGCACACAATGGATGGACCTGACAGTGTCAACTTTTGAGTTGTTTCCTTGTTTTATTATGAGCAGAAGGGAATAAGATTTTGATCAACATTTACATCTATTTTGTCGTCCGTGTAGTTTTTACATACCAGTGATATTTTATGCTCATTTGGACACTATCACTGAGATAAAGATGAACTAGTTCAGTGTCAAATATACCATGAATAACAAAAATAAAAGAACACATTTCAAGTACATCTTAATTATCGAATGACAAATATTGTATGATGGGCTGAAATGGAAGGCACCCAAATGCATTCACTATAACCAAGTCAAACTAGGATTACAATGTACAGAGAAAAACACTACAGGACTCGATCCGGACAGGACTTTCCGCTTTGACATGATTTTAATCAGTCTGAAGTTGCTTTCGCGTTGCCTGTGCAGTCTGCTGATTGTTCAGTTGCATGCCCTTATAAGGAGCTGGCGGGGCGTTTCTGTATGCAAATCCAGGTGCACGCGATTTAAGAATCCTCATTCGGGGAGCACAGCTGAGAACACTTCGGCTGTGTAAGAACCCATTTTCAGGCGGAGATCTTTTCTGACGTTGGTCTTCCGAAGTCCGTAAGAAAACATTTCAGAAGACATTTCAGAAAATGTTCGAGAATGAGGCCCAATGTGTTTCTGAATTTATTTTTATTTTATTTTGGAGAGCGACAGGGAAAGTCTCCGAGATCGACCGGTCGATCGCGATCGACGGGTTGGCGACCACTGCTTCAGACAATATACAAACAGCAGTTTCCTTGTTTTAAGTCTTTTGTTTGTTTGAGCAGCCCATCCACCCTGACCTACTCCTTAAATATGTTTTTTTTTTTTTTTTTTTTTTTTTTTTTTTTTGAAGATCAGGGTGGACTACCGTCACTTCCAGTGAGACCAGGGCGCATTCTTGCCCTCTCTGGAACCTAAAGCCTCACTCTAAAGCCTCAACTATCTGCCATCCTAGATGGAACAACAAAGTCTCTGAACCGTCCCGGAGGCCTTCTCTGTCTTTGCGCCTGGCCTCTCGGGGGGTTGTGTCCAATGGGCCAGGGGGAGAGAAGGGGGGCGACTCCGACTCTGGTGGGCAGCTTCCGCCCTGCGGGTCAGGGGACCCGGACATGGGTGCCGTGAGGTTCCTGAGTGCTGGTGACAGCGGCACCGCAGCCCCCTGCCCAGGGAGTGGCCAGGAGGAAGAGGCTGCGGAGGAGGTCCACACGCCCCAGATGCCAGTGGAGAAGAGACCCCTCTGTAAGGGGCGAGCCTGTCTCTATGGAGCACCACTCTCCTTCCCTTAGGAGGTAGCTGCACCCTGTAGACGACCTCGCCCACCCTCTCCAATACTCTGCAGGGGCCAGCCCATTGACTGTCGAGCTTTGGACACCGGCCCTTCTTTCGCTGGGGGTTGTAGACCCAGACCAGGTCTCTAGCCTCAAAGTGCTTTCCTTTTTCCCTCACGTCGTAGTTGCGTTTTTGTCTCACGCCAGCACTCAGCTGCTGTTTCCGGGCAAAAATGTGGGCTGACTCGAGGCGGTCCTGTAGCCTCCGGGCATACTCCGGACCTGGGGCAGTGTCTGGGGACTCAGGTGGCCGTCCAAAAGCCATTTCTGCGGGGGTGCGGAGCTCTCTCCCCAGCATGAGGAGAGCGGGTGTACAGGATGATGACTCTTGCACCGCAGATCGACACGCCATGAGCACCAAGGGCAAATGCCTGTCCCAGTCCTGCTGGTGCTGCGAAGTGAGGATGGCAAGCTGCTGGCCCATGGTGCGATGGAATCTTTCCACCAACCCATCACTCTGGGGCCGCAGGGGAGAGGTGCGAGTCTTGTGCATGCCCAATCTTTCGCACATGGCCGCAAACACTCGAGACTCGAAGTTCCTCCCTTGGTCGCCATGTATGGTCTCCGGTACTCCGAAATGGCTGAACATGCCCCCCACCAGGGCCTCCACGACTGTCTCTGCCTCCTGGTCTGGGAGGGCGTACGCCTCTGGCCATTTTGTGAAATAGTCTATGGCGGTGAGGACGTAGCGGTTTCCTCCGTCTGAGCAAGGCAGCGGACCCACCACATCCACGGCCACCCTTTCCATCGGTGCCCCCACTGGAAACTGCTGCAGTGGAGCGTGGGAGCGACCTGGGGGACCCTTTCTTGCCATACAGGGGTCACAGCGGCGGCAAAAGTCCTCCACTAGAAGCCTTGACGGAGGCGACGGAGTGTTTTAGAAACACCAAAATGCCCAGACCCTGCAGCTCCATGCATGGCTTCCAACACCACCTCACGTACATCCTTGGGGACCACCATCTGCCACCTTGCCTCACCTGTTGCTGGCTCCTTCCACGCCCGCTGCAGCACGCCTTGACTCAGGTGCAGCGATCCAAACTGAGACCAAAGCCCTTTGGTTGCTTTGGAGGACCCTGCCACCTCCTCCCACGGTGGCCGCCGCTGTGCCTCCACCCACTGCCATACAGGCTGTACGTCTGCATCCTGCACCTGGTATTGCCTCCACTCTGCCCAGTCCACTGTCTGCAGCTCCCGGCATATGAACTCGACCTGTCGAACTGCAGCACAGCCTCCCTCCTCTTCACACAGTTCTTTCTCGCGGATCTCCCTCCGCTCGCAGTAGCGGCACCCGTCTGCGGCACATGGGCGGCGTGAGAGTGCGTCTGCATTAGTGTGGCGTACCCCTGCCCGGTGCTCCACGTTGAAATCGAAAGCCTGAAGCTCCTCCAACCACCTGGCCACCTGCCCCTCCGGCTCCTTGAATGTCATGAGCCACTGCAGAGCAGAGTGGTCCGTCCTCACCGTGAATGGCAGGCCACACAGATAGTACTTGAAGTGCCTGATTGACAGCACCACTGCCAAGAGCTCCCTGCGGGTAACGCAGTAGCGGCGCTCAGCTTTGTTGAACGCCCGGCTGAAGTACGCCACCACTCGCTCTCCCTCGGGTCCCGCCTGGGAAAGCACTCCTCCGACGCCTGCTCCGCTAGCGTCTGTGTCCAGCATGAAGGGTAAGCTGGGGTCGGGTGGGGCGAGCACCGGAGCCTCAGTCAGGGCGCACCAAAGGCTGCTGAACGCCGTCTGGCATTGCTCTGTCCACGAAAAGTCTCTGTCTTTCTGCAGCAGCTGAAACAGGGGCGCAGCAGTGCAAGCAAACCCTCGCACAAACCTTCTGTAGTACGAGGCCAGGCCCAAAAAACTCTTCAGCTGTTTTTGGTTGGGGGGGATGGGCCAGTCAGTGACTGCCTGCACCTTTTCCGGCTTGGTGCCAATGCCTTCTCCCCCTACCCGGTGTCCCAAAAAGGACACCGGCATGAAGTGACACTTATCCGGGTGCAGCTTCAGGCCTGCTGCTCTGATCTTTTCCAGCACCACCCGTAGTGACGCCAGGGCTTGCTCGAATGAGTTACCATGAACCAGGATGTCGTCGAGGTAAACCAGACACTGCTGACGTGGGACCCCTTCCAACACCTTGTCCATCAACCTCGCGAAGGTGGCAGGGGCATTACAAAGTCCAAAGCTAAGGACCTTGAACTGCCACAGTCCCCGTCCGGTGCAGAAAGCTGTTTTAGGCAGGGCCTCCGGGGAGAGTGGCACCTGGTAATACCCACTGCGGAGGTCCAAGGAGGAGAACCACGAGGACCCCGAGACCAGGTCCAGCGACTCGTCAATGCGGGGCAGTGGGTATGAATCCTTCTTTGTTACTCCATTTACAGGCCTGTAGTCCGAGCAGAGTCGCCAGCCGCGTATCTTTTTTGGAACCATGACAACTGCTGCTGCCCAGGGGCTGTCAGAAGGCTCGATGATCCCCGCCCGCAGCATGCTCGTGACCGCTTCATCACAAGCCTGCTGGCGAGCCAGCGGGAGGCGGCGTGGGCGGCACTTGATAGGACGCGCGTCCCCTGTGTCAATCTCGTGCTGTACTAGATGAGTTTGCCCTACCTCGTCCTCACTCCTGGCGAAACTGCCTCGAAACTCTAGCAGCAGCTGCCACAGTTGTCCCTGCTGCTGAGGATGTAAACGCCACAGTTCTTGCTCCACACCTCCCTTACTGCAACTAGAGTCCCCTCCTCCTCCTCCAACCCAGGCGGGGTTGGGGTTGCGTAGGCCATGGTGGGATCAGATGGGGAAGAGGCACCCTGAGTGGGTTCCTCGGGGAGGCAGGCGATGGGTGGCAGGTTGCCAGATACAGTCTCTGGGGTAGAGGCACCCCTTGTGGGTTCCTCGGGGAGACAGGCGATGGGTGGAAGGTTGCCCGATACAGTCTCTACCGCACTTGTGGATGGTGTGAGAGGTCCGAGAGGAGGCACAGTAGGGGTGTGGATGGTGGTCATCGTGATAGCAGGCCCCCCTTTGAACCGCACTGTGCCTCGTTGCAGGTCCAGCTGGCAGCATGTGGCCTTCAAAAAGTCGAAACCCAGAATACATGGATCCTGCACTGAAGCTATCCACACCCGGTACAGTACAGTCATCCCCCCTACAGATGTAGTCAACAGACATATGCCTTTCATGGGTGCCAGCTCTCCGTGACTGTGCGCAAACGCACCGCGGTGGGGTCGAACGGAGTCCCGACCGGGACCATATCTGGCCTCACCAACGTTACTGTTGATCCTGTGTCCACTAATGCAAAGCAGGGTGCTCCTTCCACAGTGACAGGGATGAAACAAGAATCGCCCTTACCGGTACGTCCCACTGCAACGACAGGCTCCAAGCATGCGCTGTCATCTGCTTCTGGGGGAAGTGGAGCCTGGCTCCCCCGGCTGTGATGTTGGGCTCCTCCATCTGATGTGGAGGCTTGTGAAGACAGGGTTGGAGTTAGGGGCGTGGTCCGCATATCCTCCTCTATGCGGGCCCTGAGCCGTTTCCCTGAAACTTGCTTGACTTGGGGCACTCCCTGGCAAAGTGTCCTGGTTGACCACACTCCCAGCAGACCCTGGGCCCGGGGCGTGGCCGGTGTGTTTGCTGTACTGACACAGCCCTAATCAATTCAGTGACTTCAGTTAACCATGCCGGTTTCTCTTCTTCTGCAGGGCTCTGCATTGCAGCCCTCACAGCAGGTAGCCCGTCTCTTTGACAGTTTCCAGCCGCTACACCCCACACATTCTCTCTCTCCACAGCCATCTCCAAGGCTGTCTGCAAATACTGTGGGTGTTGCAGCTGTACCTGGACATGCAGTTCAGTGGGGAAGATTGCTCTGATGAACTGGTCCTGTGCCAGCTCACTCTGTACTTTGGGTGGCATGTGTACATAAGCCCGCCGCGACAGGCTTTCAATGTCATTAGCTAATGCCCGCAGCGGCTCCCCAGATTTTCTGCAATGATTATTGAGTTAATTTCGCAGGAGCTCAGGCTGCAAACACTGTCCAAAACGCCTCTGAAGAGCCCCCACCAGCGCTTGATAACTACGTCTCTCCTCCGGACTCAGCAGCAGAAGACAGGACAGCGCATCATCTGTGAGGCACAAAGCCAGCTGCAGTGCTTTAGTCTCTATGGACCATCCCCCGGCGTCTGATAGTAACTCAAATTGGGCCAGGAAAGCTTCCCAGTCAGACCTACCGGAGTATTTGGGTGTTTTTACCGTTGAGACTGCTACTGAGTGTCGCCGGGCGCCACCATCATTATTTCCATTGTCCGGAGAAATGGCGCCAAACGTTGATGAGGGAGCCATACCCGCGTCTCTAGCCATCCTCACCGCAGCCTCTCTCAGGCGATCCCTCGCCACACTTGAAGCTCTCGTGAACTCTCTGGCTTTGTCCTCCGACCACCCGCACGCTCCTTCCTCTTCCTTCTTCACCTCCGTCCTGCCGATACCATCCATGATTAAAGCAAGCTAACTGGCTAGCTCCCGACCGAAGCTAGGTAAGCTCCCGAACGGATTTGCCGTTACGTCTACGTCCGTTACAAAATCACTTCTGACACCAGTGTAATGTTCCACTTACAGAGTCGGAGACAGGGTCCTTTCAATAGGTTTATTCATCCCAACCGTCACTCTTATTTCCGAGTCTCTAGCGAACATTCGTCGAACTACTACAGTGTGTTACACAACAACAACAACACTCCTTCCGGTTCCGGTCTAACCCCGCACTCACTAGCTCCCGACACAGAACCGGCAAACCCACTTTACAGGGTCGCTACAATATTTATCAAATCATTTAGGCACCCATCGTGTTTGTGGATGTTGGCATTGTCATCGGGATAGAAAATCATAGGTCAAATCTCATCACTAAGAACATCTGCTCAGTCACCACGATAAAATGTTGCAAATGTACGTATTTGCAAACCACGTATACGTTGAATTGACATGTTTTTGCATGCGGTCATAGCAAATGACGTAGCGACAAGCAACAGGCAGAACAAGTGACGTAGTATATTTAGCGATTGTTGAAGTTACGTGGTATGAAAGGTACATTCTATAATAATAACGTGTACAACAAACGTCTTTCACCCCTGAGACCACTGTTTGTATCTGAAACCAAAAGTTGTTGATTTTAAACTTGTACTCTAATGTTTTTACTTTTGTTACATAACGTTGCGTAAGAAAGTCAGTTAACGGCGGTTGTTGTTTATTCAAGCTAGTACTGTGATTATGGTTGTCACATTATTTTAAAACAAACCATTAACTTTTTTCTAACCTTAACCAAGTCGTTTTTTTTCCAAAACCTAACCAACCTAAACCTAACCTTGTTGACATTGTGCAAACGTTATATGAAACATATTCGGTATTTTTGGTTCAGAAATGTCAGCATTCAACCTATCCGGATGGCACAAACATGCATTTCCAACATTTTACTGCTGACTGGCTGTAGAGCTATTGATTTGTTATGTTCCTTTCCTGTAAAAGAACAAGTGAACCCATTTCCTTTCATTTTCAGCCCCCTGAATGTATTCACAGATGACACAAAACAAGTCATAAAGGTGGGAAAGCTCAATGATGGCACCTAGTGGGCAGGTGAGGCAGTGTTTGTAGCCACAGGGACGGTTAGCCCACAAAACAGGCCGAAGAAGAATAAAGGAGAACCTTGTTAAGACATTACAGTCATTTAGCAGACACTCTTATCCAAAGCGACTTACAATTCAGATTCTATCACACCGTAGCACAGCTACGGGAGCAATTTGGGGTTAAGTGTCTAGCTCAACGACACATCGACATGCGACTGGCAGAGCCCGGGATCAAACCGCCGACCCTATGATTTAAGTACGGCCCTGTGCTCCACTTAGCCACGGTTGCCCACAAGAGAAGGAGACGGAGCAAGAGTGGTCAAACGATTCTTCTGAAATAGTGGGAGAAAATATCGAGAGCAGATTTTAAACATAGAGTGATCAAAATCTGGATTGTGCAAATGTCTGTGCTCACAAATCCATCACTGCGCGCTATTTTTTCACTTGAAAATGGAATTAGTTTAGTGCTTGTTCAACAGATTGAATAAACCTCTATACTTTACTCATTAGATCTGAAAGCAGTGAAGAAGGAGGAGAAGATGAGTGCAGGAGTGAGGAGGTGCTGCTGGCAGTAATGCGTCTGCTGTTGTGAGCTAAATTCCTAATGAAATGCTCTCTTATTCGATAATCAGACACATGGAGCTTCCTTCATCTGGAAACCTTTAGCAACACAAATGCACGGCGCTTCATGAAATTATCCACAGACACACTGATGCAGACACACACACAGCATCGGCTCTCACAGTTTCATTCACATTAGACAGTTTCAGAGAGCGCCGGGGCTCAAAACGCTGTTTAACAAATCAATTTGAGAATGCTTACCTTGTAGAGCTGTATCTATTTGTGTGTGTGTGTGTGTGTGTGTGTGTGTGTGTGTGTGTGTGTGTGTGTGTGTGTGTGTGTGTGTGCAGACACTTCCCTGAGCTGATCCATTAAGGCTTTAACAAAGAGCTGTGCTCGGCCGCGCTGCTGGAAATGTGTAATTGGAAGGATAGCTAAGGGCCGACACACACACATACACTTTATTGATCCACAGCATCTCCCATAGTGCCTCCGGCTAACACACACAGCCGCAGCAAGGGGTTATACTGACTTTACTCCCATTCTGTTTCTATCAGTGGCAGTTTATCAAGCAATCAATAGTCTTTTATTTTCTCATATCTTTAAATGGACGAATATCCTGAATATGATTTTTACAACAGCGGGGGACGAATGTGATGGAAAAAAAGGGAGAGGGGAGAGGAGAAAAGGAAGGGAAGGCGGAAGGGAAGATGGAAAAGGATGAGGAGAAATAAGGAAAGGCAAGGAAGCGGACAGGACAAGAGGGGAAGAGAGGAACTTTTCAAGGGAAGAGAAAGGAAAGAAAACTAGTTACAAAGGGGAAAAGAAAGGTAAGTAATATAAAGAGGAGGTGTGAAGAATATAAAGGGGAGGTGTGAAGAGGTGAAAAAGAGAGTTAAGTTGTAGATGTTGGACCACCGGCAGTGGGCAGGAAGCCACCGGTTGACCAGAGTACCATTTGCATGTTAAGTGGTGTCAATCTACATTGATTCCCACCTAAATGAAATGCAGTGGGCTTCAATAGAGCCTGTGCTTTACAAGGGCCTTCTCGCTGCTACATCCAGCCTATTGGATTCAGATTAACAGGCTCAGTATGGCCGCACACTGAGCAAGTTATCTTTAATTAAAATCACTTCCTTCTCAGGATCCACTGGACTGGATTGAACTGGACTGGACTGGGCTGAAACTGGACATGAGCTGTCTGAGCTGGGTTGGACTTGAAAGGAACCCTTGGAACTGGACTGGACTGAACCAAATTGCACGCATTTGATGCAGATATAACACAATCCCAATGGACCAAACTCCTTTATGTTGCGACCTGCATAGGATGCTGCATATATGGCCATGAATCATGAGCAACACCTATTGATTCATGGACTCATTGAGTCATTTGTAATACAAAATTCAAACTTGATCTGGGAAACAAGGAGGATCAAAACAAGCAAAATTAAAAATGAAGTGACAAGGTCAATTCTGTACCTAATATGGATGAGATGAAAAATGGAAAGTTACTAAGTTGACTATCAGCTGATGATGATTCAGTCCAAGTCTCCCAAAAATAGAGCAGGAGGAGCTTTAGTCAAATGCTGTTTACCAAGGTCACACTGTGGGCAAATCCACCTGCTATTTTGGTATGTGGAGCAAGGCAAAGTGACAAAGGGCTGGGTGAAGTGGGTGTGAGTAATAAATACATTTAGCCAGTCACATGGTATAATGCATTGGGACACAACTGAGCCAATCACAGGGAGGCAATAACAGACCACAAAATCTCCAGGAAATCATGTTGCTGTCGGGGTGGTGCAGAGTAGAGCGACGTGAACACGCAGCACCTCAAACCTGCAGCTCGAGTATCTGACGCCATAAATTGTCACATCATACTGTCAAATGTGACATAGCAACGTTTAACATCAAGAATAAAACGTGAAGCATCACTTTTGGAAAGAAGGCAATGACACACAGGATTAATGAGCTCCGGTTGTTTTGGATTTAATATTCAAACTGGAGCCACAAACCACCAGGAAACAAGGTTTCAATCACTTTGCTGTTTATTTTGCCAGGACATTATTGTGAGGTGATTGTATCTGATTCCCACGGTTCTACATAAAAGAATGAAAAGGGAATACAACATTTAATATGTTCTAATAATAAAGTCAGCCTTTAAATCATAACAAACAAATTAAATCATATATAATCCACTAATTATCTAAACTACATCATAATATGGATCAAAGAAATAAAGTACTACTTACATTGAAATCATTCCAAAAGACACATGGAAACAGAACAAACACTCATTCAGTCCATTTACCATTTTATCATCCATTCAGAGCGAACAGTAAAGGTTCAAATTCGAGCATAGACTAAAATATCCAGCTATTATCCCAACACAGTTTATTTTTAACAATACTGATCAAAGTCAATAATATTACAAACCAACAAACTATGATACAATTACAAGAATACTACCTAAAACAACAAACAATCACGTGGTGAGGGTGTGTGTGTGTGTGTGTGTGTGTGTGTGTCTGTGTGTGTATGTGTGTGTGCGTGCGTGCATGCGTGCGTGCGTGCGTGCGTGTGTGTGGGATAAGCGAGAAAAAAAGGAAGATGGCGGGCATAATCTTGTAAGTGATCACGCCACGGGACGCAAGAATTACCAATGGCGGAGGAGAAAGAAGAGGATCAAGACGGCGGTAATCTCGTATGTGATTACACTGCGCGAAACTCTAAAAATGGCGGCGTAGCCACAATTATATAACCGAGCAATGAGGCACTCAATAGAGGCCTCACTTACACGCCACATGCATCTGAGATAAGCGTAACAGCACAGCCTATATGTGTGTATGAGTATGTGTACGTGTGTTTGGGTTAGTTTACAATAAGGAGACGAACACTCAAAACAAAGTAGATCCTTACCCATGCAGTAAAATAAATCAACTGTTACTTTATCACACAGAAACCCGACTGGCAAACTCAGAATCGGCAGCCGCGGCGCTGGGACTTTAGCTAAATGACTGTAATGAATAAAGGTCAGTAAAATCAGTACGTTATCATTGTCCGACATGGGTTCATTACAGACCGATTGGCACTTCGCCCTGCCCAGGCCGGGGGTGCCCGACCCGGGATCCAGCCGGCACAGGCCGGCCCTCACTTTCATTGCACCGGGTTTGCTTCACCCTCTGACTTGCGGGTGCGTCCGAGGATTATACCATGGAGCGAACCTCGATTGTTTTATTATCTTCTTTTTTAGAGGGGCAATAGAGTATAGTGTCATTCTCAGTGAGCCTGAAGCACGATCGAAAAGATGATCAATCTGTGACGGTCTAAAGTTAGCACAGTCCTCTGTTATATTGAGGCATGGTATTGAGTTAAATACAGATGAAATCGGTTCTTTAAATTTAGCTACAGCACTATCAGATAGACATATTGTGTAGAAACTTTTGCCTAATTGTATGGTAGTAGGAATTCAAAATGTATTAAATAATGGTCCGATGAGAGAGGGTTCTGCGGAAAGATTAATAAATGTTCTATTTTAATGCCATAAGCCAGAACAAGGTTGAGGGTGTGCTTAAAACAGTGAGTGGGTTTCTGTACACTCTGACAGAAGACAATCAAATCTAATAATGAGATGAACTAAGGCTGTCATTATCGACATCCACATGAATATTAAATTGTTGGAATGCTGTTAAGCATTCCAACAATTATTGTATTATTTCACATAAAACCATTACAATTATTGTATTATTATACACAACAACATTTGTGTTTTGCCACTGTGTCCACAATCTTCACTCTTCATGCATCATTTCTGGATGTAAAAGTAGCTAATATTGTCCTTGTCGTAGAAACATTACTGTGGAATCCCACAGATTTCCACAATTGACACAGAAGCCGTTAATTGACAGGAAAACCAACTTTCTGCTCCATAGAGACCAATGTTAAATTTTGCTTCAAAAACATCTTCCACAGAACACGGTACCCCATTTCTAGATCGCCAGTTAAGCCACATTTTTTAAACTACAGACACAATTTTTACAGGATCTGTTCGTCAACTCAGCCTTCCTCTCAATTATTAATATCGGAGCAATAGGAGCTACGGTTATGGGAGTTTTGATGATTTGTTTGAGAGGTGTTTCCCTGTGTTATCTCCATGAAATGGCTTCAGGCACACAGGTGTTCACGATTGAGCCAGTAATCAGTAATGTTTATAAACACACAGACTCACAGACACACGCGCACATACACTCCTCTCTCTCTCTCTCTCTCTCTCTCATACAGTCATTCAGGTCTTTGGACTCTTTAGAGGTCTTTCCCCCCTCCTCCACCCCCCCCCACCCCCACACACACACACACACGCCATTTTAAAATAAAAGCCCCACAGAATGAATCCTAACTGAAATGCTTGTGATGAGCCTATCATTTAATAACCGGTTTGTGTTTATCTAACATTATGATTCTGTCTCCTCTCCCCTTCTCCCCCACACCCCATTTCAAAATAAAAGCCCCAGAGAGTGAATTCTAACTGAACTGCTTGTGATGAAGCCTGTAATTTAATAACCTCTGTTTATGTGTGTCAAACATTATGATTATGTCTCCGCTCCCCCTCCCTCCCCCACCCAGCCCCACCCTTTCAAAACAAAAGCCCCATGGATTAACTGTATTTAAACAAGCTCAAAATTAGGCTTTTTTGTTAAAAAAATGAATGCTCTAACTACTACTGCTGCTGCTAATATAGTATTACTACTACTGCTACTACTACTTCTACTATAACTTTTGCTGTTGCTACTATTACTACTACTGCTACTGCTATTACTGCTACCATCAATATTATTACTACCACTACTGCTATTACTACCACTACTACTATTACTTATACAACAACTGCTACTACTACTGCTATTCATGCTACTAAAAGTAGTAATACTACTACAGCTATTAGTACGACTGCTACTAGTACTGCTACATCTTCTACTGCCATTACTATTACTATTACTACTACTACTACTACTGTGATATTAAATACTACGACCAATACTACAGCTATTACTATGACTACTGATAGTACGTCTTCGACTACTTCTTCTAATTACTAATGCTTCTACTACAACTTCTACTACTACTACAAATATCACCAATACGACTACTAGTAGTTATTCTAATGCTACTAATACTTCTACTAATAATACTTCTACTACAACTACAACTTCTACTACTACTACAAATATCACTACTACTACTACTATTCTAATGCTACTAATACTTCTACTAATAATACTTCTACTACAACTTCTACTACTACAAATATCACCACTGATGAATTTTTTTAAGCCACAGAATCTGTTCAAATATCAAAATGTTCAGCTCTTTCAGGAGAGGTGTGATATGACTTTTCATATTGTAATCTTTAAACTTTTTGAATTATTAAGCTTTTTGCAATTTGTTTTTGAATTGGATATCTATTTTCAGCAATGTTTTTGCGATTAATTTCAGTTTTCAGCATTCCAACGCATTTTCAGCAGGAAATGCTTTTTCTAGTTAGTTTATCTGTTTTAAGGACTAAACTTAAGATCTTTAGAATCTACATAACTATGTCACCAGGGGACTATAATCCCATACAAGGGCTGGGTAACTGCATTGAACAAATCAACAACTGGATGTGCCAGAATTTTCTTCAATTAAACAAAGATAAAACAGAAGTAATTGTTTTTGGTACCAAGGACGAACGATTGAAAATCACCGCTCAGCTTCAATCACTGATGTTAAAACCCACAAACCAAGCCAGAAATCTAGGTGTAGTTATGTATTCAGACCTCAACCTGAACAGCCATATCAAGACAATTACAAAATCAGCCTACTATCACCTGAAGAATATATCAAGGATTAGAGGACTTATGTCTCAACAGGATGTGTAAAACTTGTCCACGCATTTATCTTCAGCAGACTGGACTACTGTAACGGTGTGTTTACAGGTCTCTGTAAAAAGTCCGTCAGAAAGCTGCAGCTGATTCAGAACGCTGCAGCTCGAGTCCTCACTAAGACCAGGAGGGTGGATCACATCACCCCAGTTCTGATGTATTTGCACTGGCTTCCTGTCCAACAAAGAATTGACTTTAAAATCCTGCTGTTGGTTTACAAAGCACTGAATGGTTTCGGGCCAAAATACATCTCTGATCTGCTGCTACCTTATGAACCATCCCGACCCCTCAGGTCGTCTGGGACCGGTCTACTTTCTGTTCCCAGAGTCAGAACTAAACATGGAGAAGCAGCGTTCAGTTTTTCTGCTCCACACATCTGGAACAAAGTCCCAGAAAGCTGCAGGTCTGCTGAGACCCTCAGCTCATTTAAATCAAGATTGAAGACTTTTCTGTTTGCTGCTGCCTTTAATTGAACCACATTCAATTAATATATGAATCAATTTCCTGCATTTCTGCATTTTACCACTGCATTTTATTTCTTACACTGTTTTTTAATGTTTTAATGCAATGAATGTTCTTAATTGTTTTTAAATCTCCTTTTCTTTTGCCTTATGTTTTGATGCTTTTAATGGTTTTATGTGAAGCACTTTGAATTACCTTGTTGTTGAAATGTGCTATACAAATAAACTTGCCTTGCCTTGCCTTAAGAGATACTCGTGAAAAAAACAACAGTTCAAAAAAAATGTATAAAAGTGCAAATAAATTTAAATGAAAAAGTGCCCCGCTGAATAAACGTCTTGATTTATGTGTGGTCTATTATACTGTTTAGAGCAGGGGTCTCAAACTCATCTTCTCTCTGGGCCACATCAGCATCACGGTCGCCCTCAAAGGGCCGTTGTAAATGTAATACTGTGTAAATGTAACTACTCCTAACAAATTGGTAAATAACTCTCTGCATTTGATTATTGTTTATTCAAGTGTAAAAATATTGTACATGCAGTTATATAAATGTAAAAATATATTTAAGTACATTTCTGTTATTACAACTTAAATCCTTTTAATTTAGGGTTAAGAAACCCACATTACTCTATCAAAGATCAAACTATTAAAGAAAATAACAAAGACAAATATCAAACACAAGTTACTACAATAACTTTGTTGAAAGCTTAAAATCCTTTCAAGGGTGTGTTTGCACAATCCCACGTGAAGTATTTCATGTGTTTTAACGCCACGTTTAAAGTAGTCTTCAATGTACTCACAATACATTTCCATTTCAAGTGTACAGTAACCAGCCAAAGAGCTGCTTCTGTGACTGTGTGTATCTCATCATTATGACTTTCTATCTCATAACTGCGACTTTCTATCATAATTTCGACTATGGGGATATTTTTATTATTATAACTTTAAATTATTATAAATTTTTCTTATTTAATCTGACGGATTCG
Source organism: Lycodopsis pacificus (assembly GCA_028022725.1). Lineage (NCBI taxonomy): Eukaryota > Metazoa > Chordata > Actinopteri > Perciformes > Zoarcidae > Lycodopsis > Lycodopsis pacificus. Next base: position 26,128,084 of record CM051689.1, on the reverse strand, counting down.
CGGGCCACATAAAATGACGTGGCGGGCCGTATGTTTGACACCCCTGGTTTAGAGCTACCTTTTGAGTTCATTCATGAGCAGCGCTTCCTGAATCAAACACTTAACCATTGGTGTAGCTGGTGTATGCTGTGGTATGGCGCATACTAATTCCTGTTGATGTGGTTAATATGTGGTGCATCACGGAGAAGACTCATTTCTGGCAGGTAATTGAAGGAGTCTGTCTAATTAGAGCGTTCCTGTGATCAGAGCAAGATAATTAATTAGGAGAAATGTGGAGAAGCCATCGCAGTATCGAGACAGGGGGTGTGTGTATGTGTGTGTGGATGATTGAGTCGTACGTTGTGCCACAACACTGTTAGCTGGTGCAGGGGCAAATTCTGAGATCCTAGCTTACACACACTCACACACACACACAGACATGACCATACATGTCTAGTCAAGTGTTGAAAGGATGTAATGAGCAGCATCTGATTACTGCCACTAATTAACAAAACACACACACACACTAACATCACACAGTGTCTCTCTAATCATCATTCTGTCATTGTTACAGCTCTTGCCGCATGACCTCTGTCATTTAAAAGGTTAATGGTTCCACTAAAACTAAAGTTCCCTTCAGGGAGTGTCTCATTCACACACTGCTTTAATTAACAGTGAACACACACATACAGTGTAAATGACTTGAAAACTGCAGTCAGTTTATGATAGATAATGGACCTGATGCACGATCCTGCTTACAGTCAACCAGCTTAGCAGTGAAGAAATTGGTGTAAAAAAATAAAATTATATAAAATTCAAACAGAAATGTAAAATAAAAAGGCATACTTTAAGCAATCTGCCGTCCCTCCAGGACTTGTTCACTTTAAGAACCCTGAGGCGAGCAAGAAGGATCGTAGCCGACCCCTCTCACCCTGGACAAAACTGTTTGTGCCCCTTCCTAGGAGGCTGAGGTCCATCAGGACCAAGACCTCACGACACATGAACAGTTTCTTCCCGTCGGCAGTCGGGCTCATTAACAGAGCCCGGGACCCCCACTGACTGTCATCCCCAGGACAATTTCCCACCGGTCACTCCCCCGCACATCCCTTCTATCACACTCGACACTTTCACACTACACTTCATCTCACTGGTTTATAGTCCTGTTATCTGTTCGTTTGTGCACTTTACTTTACTTTATTTTATATTTCACTTTATCTTATATTCCACTTTATTTTATATTTTACTTTGTCTTATATTTTCTGTAAATTTAATTTGTTTCTACTTTGCACTGTTGATTGTTGTTGATTGTTGTTAAATGTTACGCACCTCCCGTCATGTCAGATTCCTTGTATGTTCAACATACAATGCCAATAAACGGTTCTGATTCTGATTCTGATAAAAATGGATCAAAATGACTAAATGAGATTCTGTCTCCGAGGTTCATTTAAAAACGTACTGTTTAACGTGTTTGTAAATGTTAAAATGCCAAACAGTTACTTTCACGCCTGGAAAGATAATAAAACTAAATAAAGTGACATATTAACAGCTTTTCATCTCGCTCAAAATCTTACAAAGCAACTCTGTAAACCTTCCATTCTATCCGAAAAAAGCCCTATCTTTCTCTGTAGCACTTAAAGGACATCTTCACGTTGTCCTTTAAGCGTTCACTGAGTTACTCTTATTATGTGGTGAAGTCTCGCATTTTTTTTCTTTTCTTCAATCCATATGCAGATGGGATTTCAGCCGTGGACAGAGCGAAGGATAAAGTGGTGTATAGTAACGTAGAAGTAGAAATACTTCGTCACTGTACTTAAGTAGTTTTTTTGGGTATCTGTACTTTACTTTACTACTTATATTTCTGTTTACTTTTACTTTTACTTCACTACATTTTGCAAAGAAAACTGATACTTTTACTCCGATACATTTCCCCTGAAACCTTCGTTACTCGCTACAAAATCAAATCTATCTTCAGAAACAAAATTAATCCTGAGACCAGCGTTGGTGACTGCGGTGGAACACAGACTGCAAGCAAGCAGGTTTGGTGAATCAGTGGTCCTAGCAGCAAGTTAAAATTGGTTAATCACGTTAATGCGCAATTGCAAACAAGTGCTCTCAAAGCCGTGGTGTTTTGATTCCCAGTGATGCCCAGGATGCTACATGCTATAAGCTAGCGGGCGACTACATGAGTAGAATTCCACTCTACGATGACAGATTTCATGGTGGAAGCAGAAATGGAAGCACCTGCTACTCCCGCAACAAGCGACGGTGGTGACGAAGACCAACACCCGTGGATCGCTAGCGAGTTAGTGAGCTGAGGAAGTGTTGACAGTTGTGCAGCATTAGTTGGCTGACGTTAGCTGTAGCTAGCCACCACACCACAGGATTGACAGGAGCCGAGAGAGCGCAGAGTTAGCGTTAGCGTTAGCATTAGCGTTAGCATTAGGGAAATCCTTCGCAGCTGTGTGCAAGCTGTCTGTGATGCTGAACACACCATCTACCTGCCTCAGCGGCCTGTGAAAGGATATTTAGCATCGCAGGACTAGTCTTCAGCCCAAGAAGAGCGAGACTGAATTCTCGCAATTTTGAAAACCAACTTCTTTTGAAGATGAACAGGACATTTTTCAGTTTCAAGTAATGACTGGGTTGTTACTTTCGGTGCTGCTTTAGTATTGATCATGTTTTGATATTTGAGTCATGTTGTGGATGATCAAATGGAGTTATGATGGTAGCAGTCGCCCAACTGCAGATTCAGCTTGAGCAAAACCTTTGCCTATTGTGTTCAAATCAGGCCCATAGGAGTTTACAAGGCAGGTGTCCTTTCTCACAACACTGACCTGATGCATCAAGTGGATATTTTTTGCTGAACATAATATTATGCATTTACCCTCTACATCCTCTAGTCTAATGAGCATACTTATAAACGCACTGTTACAACTCCTTCATAGTGTCATATTGCTTTTCGGAGAATTATGATGATGAGTTCATAGTAGATGCAAAAGTATACTTAAGTACAATATATTATGTTGAACATTGTTGCTCCTGGATGGATCACAGCCAATCCAATTATGTTCAACACAGCTCCATGTGCTTGGTCATGGTGGCCACAGCACTTAAAAGAATAAACTTCATAATTCTCAAAATGCTCACCCTTTGCTTTTTTATTAACAGCATTTACTTGTACTTTTACTTTCAATGAACAGGTTATGATGTTCATTTAATGTTCAGGTTATGATGTACATTTAATATCAGAAAATTACTTTTGATACTTAAGTACTTTTGCACTAAAGTACAATAAATATCACATACTTTAAGACTTTTACTCAAGTAGTATTCTAATAGGTGACTTTTTACTTTTACTGGAGTAGTTTTCCAGTAAGGTATCTTTACTTTTACTCAAGTATGGCTTTTGAGTACTTTATACAACACTGGTGAACTCTAGGAGGTTCACTGAAAACGATTTTTTTATTATTCCTACAAAAGTATAGTCACAACCACAATCACAAAAAGCACACTGAGTACATTATGAAATTGGCCATCATGTTTTCTAATCATCATTCAATAACAGTGGTAATATCGATCTATCCATCCATCCATTTTCTACCGCTTATCCGGGGTCGGATCGGGGTGGCAGCAGGCCAAGCAGACTGATCCAGACTTCCCTCTCCCCCGCAACATTTTCCAGCTCATTTCGGAGGATCCCAAGGCGGTCCCAGGCCAGCTGGGAGATGTAATCCCCCCAGTTGGACGTGCCCAGAAAACCTTCAGTGGGAGGCGCCCAGGAGGCATCCTGCACCCTACGGAGGAAGCTCATTTCGGCCGCTTGTAGCCGCGACCTCGTTCTTTCGGTACCCTCGCAAGACTACTGGAGGGGTTCTGGGAGTTTGCCCAACCAGTCTACATGTGCTTTGTGGACTTGGAGAAGGCTTTCGACCGGGTCCCTCTGGGGTTCTTGTGGGGGGTGCTGCGGGAGTATGGGGTGCCGGACCCGTTACAACGGGAGATCCGGTCTCTGTACGACTGCAGTAGGAGCTGTGTCCGCATTCTCGGCAATAAGTCAGACATGTTCCTTGTGGGTGTTGGCCTCCGCCAGGGCTGCCCTTTGTCACCGGTCCTGTTCGTGACTTTCATGGACAGGATATCTAGGCGCAGCCTGGGGGCGTAGAACATCAGGTTCGGGGGTCTCGGGAGCGCCTCTCTGTTGTTTGCAGATGATGTGGTCCTGTTAGCCTCCTCAGATCATGACCTCCAGCATTCACTGGGGCGGTTTGCAGCCGAGTGTGAAGCAGCGGGGATGAGAGTTAGCACCTCCAAATCTGAGGCCATGGTGCTCTGCCGGAAACCGGTGGATTGCTCCCTCCAGGTGGGGACGGAGTGCCTACCTCAAGCGAAGGAGTTCAAGTATCTCGGGGTCTTGTTCACGAGTGAGGGTTACATGGAGCGGGAGATCGACAGGCGGATCGGTGCAGCTGCAGCAGTAAAGCAGGCGCTGCACCGGACCGTCGTGGTGAAGAGGGAGCTGAGCCGGAAGGCAAAGCTCTCAATTTACCACTCGGTCTACGTTCCTACCCTCACCTATGGTCACAAACTCTGGGTCGTGACCGAAAGGACAAGGTCGCGGCTACAAGCGGCCGAAATGAGTTTCCTCCGTAGGGTGGCCGGGCTCAGCCTTAGAGATAGGGTAAGGAGCTCGGTCATCAGGAGGGCGCTTGGAGTCGAGCCGCTACTCCTTCGCGTCGAAAGGAGTCAGCTGAGGTGGTTCGGGCATTTAATCAGGATGCCTCCTGGACGCCTCTCACTGGAGGTTTTCCAGGCACGTCCAACTGGGAAGAGACCCCGGGGAAGTCCCAGAACACGCTGGAGGGATTACATCTCCCAGCTGGCCTGGGAACACCTCGGGATCCCCCAGAATGAGCTGGAACATGTTGCCGGTGGAGGGAACACCGCGACCCGACCCCGGATAAGCAGAGGAAAATGGATGGATGGATGGATTTATACTTCAGAGCAGCTGGTCACTCATCCATTGAGGTACTTTTAAAGTGAGCAATAGGAATAGGTAGAAACAGGGCGTCCGACCAAAGTTCAGCTCGAAAAGGCGTGCTGCTTCGCTAGCAGCCAGTTGACGTTCCAATAGAAATCAATGCAATTAAACAGATTTTGTCGCTGACACTCGCATCGCACTCATTTAGGACACTCACGTTCTTGAGCTGTGTTGAGCTGTGTTGTGTTATTATGGAATGGGATAAGGGATTTAAATAAATAACAATATAATTGTTGGAAAATGCACACATACTGTAATCTGTGTCTGTGATAACGTGGCCGCTGACTCCAACGCGGGCTATTAATTAAACTAGCGTTGATAAATTTGGCACTTCGGCTGCGGTTGTATGTCTATGTGTGTAATTAGAAAAAAAATTTCGGCTTGCAAGGGGAAAACCATGCTTTGAGCACAAGGAGCGTCCCCCAGCACGCGACTACTATCACTGCGTCTCACGAAACTTTCACCTGCTCGCTCAAGAGTAGTTTTTCTTTTTGACAGTAAGTAGGCAGACCCAGTCACCATTGTATTACTAAATTGAATTGGTTACTACACTACTACTACACTACATCTCAGAGGTAAATACTCTACATTTGTCTGACAGGTTTTGTTAACTTTTCAGACAGTAGAGGCTGATACAAATACAAAGCATGGTAATAGGGTTTTGAAATACAATTACTCAATTGTGTTTAATTTGTAAATAAACTGGAGTCAAGTTGGTCAGATTGATTTAAATTCACTCCATCATTATTGTACATACATATATGTCTCTATGCATGTGTGTATGCAAGAGCATGAGGTTGTGATCTTCGTGACGGCCCTAGAAATAAATTTGCCTTCCTAGCTTATCTAGGCCAAATGTACTTTACATTGAGGAATGTACACAGTGAAAACACAGTGAAAACACACATAACACAACTGCCCTTGGAATATTTGTAACACTTTCTAGAGTAGACACGAGTTTCTAGATGACAAGAGTATGAGTCAACACATTATCACTCCCAAAAACAAACAAAAAACGTTTTTGGACGGTTCAGGGACAGCTTGTCAGCTTCTGCTCTTTTAATGAGTTTCTTTTCAAAATTACCTTTTGTGTTCACAGGAAACATGCAGTTTCCACTTACACACATACAGTGTCTTTTCAAAATAAACTTCCAACGTAGGTTAACTTAGTGTTTAGATTTACTTTGCAACAAAGCTACTTTGTCTGTTATGTTAAAAAACTATGTATTTTACATGACTGGCTAGTAAAGAACGGAAATCACATAACAAGAGTAACATTTACTTGGCTTCACATATGAAACAAAAATGTGTCTCTTGGGTGAAAATCCTGCGATTTATCGACTGTCAGTTGCTCTGACAGCCGTCTCATACAGACAGTAAAGGGTGCCTTAGCACTGACGAGGTGTTGGTATTTGACGAGTTGGGAGTGAGAATGGGTTGTATGAGTAATAAACAGAGTAAGGGTACACTATGGTTCGTAATTGTGGAAAACCACCTGAACTGGATTTTGAAATGTGGAGGTTGGATGTTCCCTCAGTGAAAACGATCCACTATGTAAACAGTCTTCAAGTCTTTTCATGTGTATTTCTCCTTCAAACTACATGTAGGTTTATATGCTTTGGTGTATTCATGTGTATGATTCTAGCAGTGTGTGAATAAATGTGTGCATGTGGGCATGCACGTGCCTGTCCTCTATAATAGCCACGCTGCTATCAGCCATAGCCTCTCACAGCTACTGTGGGACAACCAATTTCCTTTATCAGGCTACTGATAACAGGCTTTAGCTCTGCTCCGCCGTCCCACGTACACCCCATCACACACAGAGGCCACTAAATAACTAATTAGCTTCTCTTTGGGGGTATGGTGGGGGGGTGACCCACCGCTCTGACAAAGGCATGCAGCATTTTAATGTAAAGAAATGAAATCAATAAAGGCGTGGGGCGTCGGGCAACTAGCAATCGGCCCCCTCTTAACATTAACAATTATAGTGATTAACAATGATACCCAGAGCTCATTATTCACAGGCAACGGCGAGAGAGAGAGAGAGAAAAGAGATAAGCTTGTTTATTGGAGAGGGCCCTTTTCACAAGGTGCAGTCGTTCATCATTTGGGCTGAGGGGGTTGATGGGATGCGGTGGAGGGTGTGGGGAGTTGAGGGGCACCACAATTAAAAACACACTGTGACCTTGTGGCTGGAATGACCTACAGAGGTGGACAATTTAAACCTGGGAAAGAAACATCAGGACGGTGCAGCAGCCACTATCATCATCATCATCAAAGTATTATTAGAGTTGGTTACTGCTGTATTTACTAATACTGATGGGCTCTCATATGCCATTATAATATAAAGCCTCTTTGCATTCTGTTGTGTTGATGTGGTGCCATTATCTGTTGTCTTGTGTCTTAAAGGTACAGTGTGAAGCATTTTGGGGGAACTATTAGCAGAAATGGAAAATAGTATTCATGACTACGTTTGTTTTTTTATTAGTGAATAATCACCTGAAACAGAGTCTGCCATATTGCACTGCCGTGTGTCTTCAGCAGCCTAGAATATACAAACCAAACACTGGCTCTAGAGACAGCCTTTTGTGTTTTTAACGTTACTTGAAGGCCACCGAAGTTTTCTGATACATTGTTGAAACTGCGATACCGTGAGCCGCAAAGTGCAAAACAGTAGTCATGCCAGCCACTGTCTGACTTCCTTTGCTCCTAAAGTAGTGTTATTATGGTGAAGATTGCCTCTGAGCGGGGGTGACGGTGGCTAAGTGGAGAGCAAGGCCGTCCTTAAATCAGAGGATAGGCGGTTCGAACCCGCATGTCGATGTGTCCTTGAGCAAGATACTTAACCCCAAAATTGCTCCCGTATGTGCCTACGGTGTGATAGAATCGGATTTGTAAGTCGCTTTGGATAAAAGCGTCCGCTAAATGACTGTAATGTAATGAGCAAGGCAAACAGTGTTACCGGTTTTGCACACAGCAGCACACGTTTCCACAGTCTTGGGAAGGGAGGAGTCAGTGGAGGGGTATTCGGGTGGATTTAATCTGGGACCACACTGCTCAATGCCACCAAATCCTGCACACTATGCCTTTAAACAGTGTCCAAGGCACTTTATTGGAGCAGCACTAAGTGACATACACTAACAAAATATTGTGAATGAGCTACTGATATTCACATTAATCTATAAAGATGATGAGTATTCAATGTACACTTACATTTGTTCGAATGACAAAAGGCCATTACTTTAACAAACAAATGAAGTCAGCAACATTTTCCATGTCTGAAAAGAAAAGAGCAGATTCAGACTGACCACAGACTTTAAAACATTAAAGCTCCTCATTTACTTCAATGAGGTTAGTCATCAGGATATGCACTCTAAGAAAAGAAAAGCTGAGAAAACTTAAAAAAGTAAACCAGCTGCAAAGCCTTTTTGAGTATACTCAATTAAGGGTTGATGTGTTGTGTCAACCTAGGATAAGAAGTTCGCTGAAAGTGATATCTTAAATTTGACAAAATTAACATTGCTATTCAGACCTGCTTGTGTACTTAAGTGAATAATACTTAAAATATTGCATTTTATATTTACATCTACTCGTGTACTTAAGTTAAGAATAGTTCAAATATAAAATTTGTCAGGATCCAGGATCCCTGTCTGACCCGTTGTGTGTTTCCCCTGATCTCCTCTCCTCATGTGTCCTGTCATTCCCCTGTTTGTTATTGTGTGCCATGTGCTCTGTGTTTGTCCTCTGCCTCCAGACACCTCCCATGGCCACACCCTTGATTGTGCACAGCTGAGGACACTCCAGCCGATCACCTCCTGCAGCCTGACACACCAGACTCAGGGCCCACTAATGTCCCCTGTCACTATATAAACTCTGGTCCTGCAGTCTGGGGTTGTCAGGTCGTACTGTCTTTCACCCGCTTCAACCCCGTGGCATCCTCTACCCTCCTGGTGTTCTACGGATTACACGCCGCCGCTCTGCCCTCCGTGGTGTTCAACGGACTACACTCGCCGTCAAGCTGCCAGCTCTCCGGTGTCGAGCCACGGGACTCACACCGTCGATCTGCCTACTCTGGTGTCGGACCACGGGCTCCACACCTTCCTGTCTTAGTCAGGCTAAATAAAACCTGTGTCCAGTAACTTCTGTCTCCTGTGGTCTTGCGTTTGGGTCCTACCGGTTAACACATGACAAAATTTGCTTAACTTGAAATTGCGTGTTCTTATAGATCGAACGTACTGTCACGGCTCCGGTGTGACCTCAGCTCGTGTGTGTGTGTGTGTGTGTGTGTGTGTGTGTGTGTGTGTGTGTGTGTGTGTGTGTGTGTGTGTGTGTGTGTGTGTGTGTGTGTGTGTGTGTGTGTGTGTGTGTGTGTGTGTGTGTGTGTGTGTGTGAGAGATCATCCGGCACCTGGGCTCATCTCCTCACCTGACAACAATTACACCATCATCACCTTCAGCTTAAATACCCCGGCTTCCTGCAGTCTCATTGCCAGATTGTTCTTTCAGATCAGCGGTAGCTACAACCTCGGCCCGGTGAGTTTAAAACGTCATCTTAGAGCAAGTTAGCCTTTTTGACGGTTTCAACGAACGTGTTTTCTCTCTGCCTCAGCGATTCCCATGCCGCCGCAGCACACGCTGCTTCACCTGCTTGCCCCACCCGCATGCTCCACCTGCATGTTCGACCGGCTTCACAGACAAGCAAAATAAAACCCCTTTTTTCACCAACTCTGCTGTCCCGGTGTCTGCGTTTGGGTCCAGAACACATACAGCAAACTCACTGCACATTTTTTGAGAGAACCTTACTTTAAACTTAAAATGTTTTGTTTCTCAATTTCACTACCCATTAGTTGAGTATACTCAAAAAAATATTTTGCAATGTTGCCTTCATTTTTAAACAATTAAAAAAGTAAGTTGTTTGGAAAAAGTCAATGCTTAAAGAAAACAAACTTAAACAGAAGAAAACAGTAAATATTAAATAACAATTTATATTTATCAATTTCAGGTGGCAACAATTGAATAGTAGACAAGGTCAATTTCCATTCTTAAAATCTCTATTTCCAGAATACCATTTTAAATCCAATGAAACTGACTAAAATGATGTATGTATACTCAGTAAAAAAAACCTGAAATGTGTGTCTATAAGGCGTTATGTGGCAGGAACAACAATAATTAAAAAAAACATTAAATTATGAAACACCTTAAGTGCAGAACCAGCAGTGGATATTTCATGAAGAAAGTGGAGAGTATGATGGCTTTACAGATAATTATAAACTAATCACTTGGTCAAGTCAGCACCATATCAGTGACTAATGAAAATCCAGCCAAGACCATATACTTTTTAACATGGCGGGCTACTTCAGCAAATTGTTCTTTAAGGCCTGAACCCGGTCAGAGCACTGAGTACTAAGGTTCATGAACACCTTTTTCTACCTTAAGTCTTTCGGATAGTCCAGGTTAAGAGCATAGATGAGCCCAAACAGAAAGGCAAATGTAGTTGGGAAGTTGCATACATCATCCAGGACAATCTGTTCCTCAATAACCAGGGTGATGCTTATTGTTTTTGGACATGAGCAGACCGTCCCAATTTCATCTTCCAACAACTGAGTATTCTATGTTTAACTCCCTTGATACAAAATTCCTCCTGATCTGTATTTTACAGAAAAACAAGCACACAGAACTATATATAATATGCACCTCCTCTTTAAGGTTAATTATTTTCCTTCCCATTCTGTAACAATACAATTTCAAAGTCAAAATTTTCTGCAGATATCACATACATCGAAATGTTAAAAACTATTAGGTTACACTTATTAAACTATTTAGGTGGATTGACAACGTAACAGTAAAGTAGAAAGCTTCTTCTTTTCGTTTCACTGAAGCGTAATGGTTATGACAGTTTCCCATTTCTTTACACCAGTGATTCTCAGAGATTTTCACACTCCTTAACAGTATTTGGTGTGAATGCCTCGTAATGCCAATAGACACCCATCATTTCACAGTATAGAAGAACACCCGCAAAGTTTGTGTTCATATGCTAATTGAGCGAAACACAAGTACGACACCGACTACATGAGATATGGATTTTCTTAGGTAACAAAGTAGAAATACTTCGTTACTATACACCACTGCCCACAGACTGCTGTTGCATCATTTCAAATTAGCCGGCAGATATGCCTAATTATTTATATATATTCGAACGTAACTTCAGTTCGCATGTCAATTTTGTCGGTCTCTTGGTCTCAAAATGGCGGCTGCATTCTGACGTTTAGATTGACACTGTAATGGTAAAATATGTATTAGCATCATAGAAAGTTTTTAAAGAACATAGTGTGACCTCTTGGTATAATGGAGAAGTAAAAGAGGCCCTGCAAGACACATATGTCAGCAGCTAAAGACCCGGTTTCTTGACTGGAGACACATATGTCAGCAGCTAAAGACCCGGAAGGGCAGTTTTTAACAGGAACAGCTTCTCGGAAGGCTAGTTTAAAACAGGAACATAGAAACTACAACCGACTCACAGTTGAGCTACCTGCATGAACCTTCTTGACCTTCTTGGGAGTCATTTGAGGCGGAGGCCTCTGTAGGTATAAAAGGATGCTGAATGTTGTATCTCGTTGAAGTTCACACCACAGACAGCTGAATGAGTATCTGTGGTGCACTCTTCCCTTGCAAGCAAATAAATGGACAAAGACAACTTTGAATCGTTTGAAGACTTTGTTATTGATTTGTGAACAAAAACTCTCTTCTCCCGATTAACCTATAAATTTTCCACCACAACACCTCATTTGACCCAATAGGAGCTTCCATGTCCTGTCCACAGCCATCAATAGCCAACGAGCGTTCGCGTTGAAGGACAGTGCCTGCCCCTCTTCTTTCGTCTGAAGCTCGAGCCAATTGCAACCGATCGTTCTGATGACTGACGCTTCGTATAGCCAGTGAAATTTCAAAAATAACGATATACAGCTTCAGGGGTTAGATTTACAGCCACAACACGGGACGTCACTGCGTAACCGCGAGTCAGGTCGCTGTGTCCGTCCGCAAGATGCATATTGTGGTTTTAGAGAGTTTTGGAGACTTTATGAAAGTGAATAATGGCAAAATAACTTATAGATTACTGTATATCGACATAAATAAGCTTTCGTTTGAATTATGATTCGACATTTTTAGACAGCCTAGGTATGTTACCATGGTTACCATGGGTCTCCAAATGGCCTTTTTTGGAAAGCGCAGACACCCCTTAGAAAAACGTGTAAAATATTCGTTTTCTGTGGTATTGTTATCAAATTTTAACTTGGACTAGGTAAGGCTTCATGCTGTAGTCCCATTTTGCTTTCCAGCTAATACGTCCCACCTATAGCCATCTGCAAGCATCTGTTTGCAAAAAAATATTCTGGCGGAAATAAAAACCTTCTACTTCAGTGTGTTCAAACTTATATTACTCAATGCCAGTAGCACTTACAGTGATTCTGACTGTTGGGGAAAAACTGTGTTACCTTTCAAAAGAGATCAAAACCATGCATGTACTCCAAATGGTTCAAGAACAGCTTTCAATTTACTTTGGGTATGCCTTGGATAGGCGTTTTAGACTAATTTTACTGGAGCGGTAACACTCAATGGCTGAAGGAGGAGAAACGGATTTGGGAGTTACTGGCAACGCCTTTCTGGAGAAGGACATTTCCAGAAAAGTAAGAAAGGGTCGGCCAACCCCACAGCTTAGAAAATAATTTGTTACGAACGGTATTCCTGGCTAACAGCTGTCGTGTAGAAATAAACGTGAGAACAGACTGCTCTTAACTCAACTCTTTATTCCAAGCTGCTCCGGTACATTACCCCACAGTCCAGACCCCTTCCCAGGTTGCCCTGCTTCGCCCCCATTCCCCTGGGTCCTAAGTCCCCCCACATACAGCTTCGCATAACATCTATGTGACAAGTATTTATAACAAATACCAGATCTCCTCTTTCTAGAGAGCAAAGGGTAGACTGCCTTTGTCTCCTCAGACCTTAGAGGATTATTCTGCCTCTTTTGTTGGAAGGTCTGTTCCTATCTAAATCCTGACAGAACATTGTTAACATAGCCTCTGTGATTATTCAACCAAACATACTTAGGCATTTACAATTCTTTATATTTCACATGTGCTCAAACTACACTTTTAGAAAATGAACATAGGCTGGATTTCTTTTCTATCCAGTAACCCGTAACAACAACATAACTTTTCTTCTTTTATTTACAAGTTCACAGGTTAAGTCTACGAGGTTTAACAATGGCTCTCCCAGACCTAGATCTGAGTGTAGGAGTCTCTGCAGGTGTGACTTGGGGTATCACAGCAGGTGACACAGGAGTCTGCTCAGGAGTAGTCTCTAGAGTTTGTTGCTGTGATGGAGAACCTCTGTCTCGTGCAGATGTGTGTAGAGGTATCAGGTGCTGGCGGTTGCGTCTCACCACCCCCTGGGGTAGATCCACTAAGTAGGACCTTGGAGTGGAGTGGTGCCGAAGCACAGTTCCAGATAACTTTGCATCAGTTACCCAAACCTGTTCTCCTGGTGACAAAACACAGAGTTTTGACACGGTGGCACCTATTGTAGTTCTCAGCATCTGATATCCCCTTCTCCTTCTCCTTCGAAGCAAACGTGACGCTGTCAGGCAGTGCAGGCCCCAGCTGAGAAGGAAGTGTTGGCACTGTGGTGCGAAGACGTCTCCCCATGAGTAGCTGAGCTGGGCTATAACCACTCTGAAGTGGTGTGTCTCTATAGGCCAGCAGGGCCAGGTAGGGGTCTCCTGCCTTTTTCAGTAGATTCTTCACGGTCTGAACTGCTCGTTCAGCCTCCCCATTACTCTGCGGAAACCTTGGGCTGCTGGTAACATGCCTAAACCCATACAAAGCTGCAAAGGAAGTGAAGGCTTGCCCAGAAAACTGTGGTCCGTTATCCGACATCAGGACCTCTGGAATGCCATGGCGGGCAAAGATTGATTTCAAAGGGTCAACGACATCGGTGGCCCTGGTGTGAGACAATGGTGCAATCTCTACATACCTTGAGAAATAATCAATGACAAGGAGATAAGATTTGCCTCCCAGAACAAACAGGTCCATCCCCAACTTTTGCCATGGTCTTTCAGGGCGTTCTGATGACATGAGTGGCTCCCTGTGATTTTGTCGCTCCTTTATGCATGTCCTGCAGTTGAGCACCGTTTCGTTCACTTGCTGGCTGAGTCCAGGCCACCACACAGACTGGCGAGCACGCTCCTTGCACTTCACCACTCCTTGATGTCCTTCGTGTATTTTGGCTAGCACATCATTCCGCATCACTGAAGGTATTACAAGCCGTGTGTCCTTCAGCAGTAAGCCATCTTTCACTGTGAATGTAGCTCGCTCTTGCCAGTAGCTTTTTAGCACAGGTTCCTGTCTTGCGTGTACGGGCCATCCTTCTGTGCACAGCGACATGACACGTGAGCAGACACCGTCAGCTCTCAGCTGCTCTCTCAGATTTTCCATGTATGTAGAACTGACAGGTAGACTTTGCATGACACAGTCCACGTAAATGTTGGTGCTCTCCATTAGCTCCTGTTCTTCCGTGGACATACATGATTTCACAGGTGAGCGTGACGGTGTGTCTGCTGTCCAAAGTGACTTTCCAGGCACATGCTCGATGGAGTATGTGTAGCGCATCAGCCTCATCCTGAAGCGCTGGATTCTCGGCGGAAGAAGATCCAGTGCTTGTGATCCCAGCAGGTTGACAAGAGGTTTATGGTCAGTCTCCAGGCAGAAACATTTGCCTGTCAGGAAATCACGGAACCGTTCACAGGCCCATGTGAGACCCAGAGCCTCCTTTTCCACCTGTGCGTATCGCTGTTCTGTTGGAGTAAGCGACCGCGATGCATATGCAATAGGCTTCCATTCCTCCTCCCACCTCTGGAGAAGAACACCTCCCAAGCCATACGATGATGCATCCGCTGATACTTTAGTGTCTCTGTTCGGGTCATACATGCCCAGCACAGGAGAACAAGAAAGTGCTCTTTTCAGCGTTTCAAACGCCGTGGCCTGGTCCACATCCCAGATCCAGCAATTTTTCTTCGAAAGAAGGTCGCGAAGTGCCTTGTCTTTATCGGCCAAGTGAGGAATGAACTTTCCCAGCTGATTGACCATCCCAAGAAAACTCCTCAACTCACTGACATTTGTGGGCGCCTTCATCTCCATGATGGCCTCTGTTTTCCTTGGATCAGGGCAGATGCCTGTGGCTGTGATGATGTGACCCAAGAAGACCAACTTGCTCTTCGAGAGTTTGCACCTGTCCACATTCAGGGTGATGCCAGCCTTTCCCAGTCTTTGTAGCACAGCATGGAGCCGAGCGTCATGCTCTTCTTGATCCCGCCCCCACACCAATATATCATCGATGTGGCAGACCAAGCCTTCTAGCCCCTCTGTGACCTCAGCTATCATACACTGGAAATGCTCAGGTGCTGAGGCAATGCCAAATGGAAGACGGTTAAAGTGAAACCGCCCAAAGGGTGAAATAAATGTTGTGTACTTGGCTGATTCCTCAGCAAGTGGAACCTGCCAAAACCCCATGTTGGCATCAAGTTTGCTGAATATTTTCGCTCCGGCAAGCATACCAAGGCTCTGTTCCACTGATGGCAGAATGTACTTTTCCCGACACACATACTCATTCAAACCGGTCAGGTCTACACACAAACGCACCTTTTCACGATCTTTCTTGGGCACGACCACTATGCCAGCGCACCAATCAGTAGGCCCTTCCACACGGCTGATGACGCCCAGACTTTCCATGCGCTGGAGCTCCTCTTTGACTTTCCTCACCAACGGCAGTGGAATTCTCCTGGGGGTTTTCAAAGAAAATGGCAAGGCCCCCTGTTTAAGCTTGATGGCATATGGTTGTTGTATCTCACCTAGGCCACTGCACAGCTTGGGGTAGCTTGACTTGAGGGTCGCCATGTCTATGCTGTCGACACGCATGAGTAACCCGAGGGCCATAATGGCCCTGGCACCCAGGCAACGGCATGCTCAAGTTTTTGACCACATAGACCTTTGCGATGGTTTGCTTGGCTCCTACCCTCAGCAGCAGTCTGATGAACCACAACACATGTAGAGGAATCCGTCCTGGACCAAGCAAAGGCTTCTCTGCCTTCTGGAGGACAGGCTGCTGTGCATTGGAAAAAATGCTGTTAAAAACAGACTGTGACACAACAGTGACATCCGCTCCGGTGTCAAGTTTGAAAGTGAAAATTTTGTCCATAACGTCGATATCAACTGTCCATGGATCAGCATCAGATGTCACAGAGCCAAGAAAGAAACTCTCCTCCTCTTCCTCAATACCAATGTTAGGGTTTAAAAACCAAAAGGATGAGAGCCTGCAGGCCGCAGGGACTTTTCTGCTGCGAGCTTCTGAGTGCGCACGCGCATCAGAAAAATGGACTGGATCCGGTTCACAATTAAGAACAATATTTAATGTACTACACCAAGTTCACTTACAAGCGGAATTAACTATCAATAGTAATGTTCTCGAGAACAGAGACCACACGCACGCATCTCACTCACAGGTCTGAATTCAGGTACTGAAAAACGAGAGCGGATGTGGTCTGAGGAATTCTCTCCAGAACAGTCTCTTATATGTTGGAAATGTCAAACAGTCATAAAACATCTGAATGACCCTCCGTGGCGATTAGTGATTGGCTCCATTTGAATTCTGTCCCCTCCCTGGATCAATCCTTTAGCGAAACAGCTTTGCTCCTTGCAAAACATTTCTTCTTGACTCCACCCCTGGTCAGTTGCCCTCCCCACTGACCACATCCTCCATTTGCTGCATGTCCCATTCAGAATCCCTGTCTGACCCTCAAACTATTCTCACAGTGTTTTAATACCTTTAGTGACTATACTTTTATGATTTAATACCTTCAATTAGTTAATATACTGTAACATAATATCTTCTATAAGCAAGAATATTGTAAACATATTGTGACTAACATATTATTATTGTGACACTTCTACTCATCACTAGGGGGGTTATTTAATCTTACTTATAATGCGTTTAATACTGAAATTCTCCACACCAAGCACGGCTTTACCAGCAAGGCACACACGCTGGTAGTGACCTTTTTTTCCAGAGGAATGGCACTCTGCATCCTTAGCAGGGCACTCGTGTTTAGGGTGGGGCACACCACCACATCTGTAACACTGGGAGCTCTTTGGACTTGCACTCTGAGAGCTGTGTGACTTTGTGACATTACTTTTGAATTTGCCGAATTTAAGCTTTTCCTTTAGCTGTCTGCCTTTAAACACTCTGTCAACCCAGCAGATATCCATCTGCTTCACACCACTGGCATCACTCGTCAATGTGTTTTGCTGCTTCTTGATTTCTTCTGATTGTCTTGCCATGTTAATGGCTTTGTCCAGGTCTAGATCTTTTTCCATTTGCATGCGTTCTGAGAGCCGCGTGTCCGCCAGCCCTACCACAATCCGGTCTCTGATAAGCTCGTCATGCAACATCCCATAATTGCAGTGCTCGGCTAATGCATACAGGGCAGTGACAAATGCATCAACAGTCTCGTGTGCTTCTTGTTTGCGCATATTAAAACGTGCACGTTCATAAACCCTATTACGCGGTCAGAATACTACCACAACACGCCGCCTGTCTCCGGCAGAAATGCGCTCATACCTCCCCAGCAACGAGGCACATCACCCGGCCACAATACCTCCAGAATATCCCCCGGGTGAAATCCGGGACTTGGTTTTATGGTTCCGAGTGGCGGGCGCTCACCCGTTGGCGCCGGGACGCGAGGTCTCCAGCCGCCCCCGCCGCGAGGCACCCGATCATCAGGTCTGTCAGCCCTCGGAACAGGCCACGGGTCAATAACTCGTGGGTGGCGGGGTAGAGGCGAGGCAGATCACAGAAAAATAATAAAGACTAGAGTACGGCAAAGATATGTTGATGAGAAACGTATTTGTAATGCGTCAAACACAAACGTAATCAGGGAGAAAATACGTTTATGGTCAAACGTAATTGAGAATGCATTTTAGTTTTGGGGGAACGTAATTTTTAGGAGACGGGACTGCACCGCCATTACATTTTTTCTCTCGCCCACCCCCTAGAGGCAGCTCTTTGGGAATCCCTGCTTTAGTGGAAATAAATTGGAAGTCTAACTAATTAGCTCGTCGGAGTTTTGCAGTAGCTCGCATTTGACTGCGCATACGTGGTGACCCGTGTGTTAGAAAATCAAGTGGCAAATGTCATGAGGACATCTCATTTATTTTGAATGGCATGCGATCTACCCGCACGACCGGTCGATCGCGATCGACATATTGGGCACCCCTGGTTTAATACAAATGCGTGTATTGTTACACCCCTAGAAAAAACGAATAACCCGTAGCTGTGGCGTCATAATGAGGTTATTAGGAGGCGGTTCAACTGTAGTAGGACAGCACTGAAGGCCCAGGTATAAAGGCCCGCCACTGATATAACATCATATAAGCAAGACAGCTTGGAGTTGCTCAAGACATACAGTAAACGTGTAAATAATAGCCTTGGCTTTTATTTGCTTCAATCACTGAACTCAACCAGCGTATGTTAATTAACTGAATGATTGAATTGAGGAGAACATCATCTATCTAACAATCTGTAGCATATTGACCAAAGTTACCCGTTATCTAATTGAGACCTGCGCTTATTTGTCAAAAGGTGTGGCCACACCCGTATATGAAAAGGAACTCAGCGTCTGATTGGGGCTCAGCTTTTAATTGAAGTTTAACGATTTTACAATTTTACACACAGCAGTTCTCGTGGTAAGTTAGGCTAAACACAATTTTGATTTACTCGTTCTCTGGACACACAGTTCAAGCCTTATACCATAGATTGGTTTTAAAAAGAGATACCAAAGATGTGTCGATGTGTTTGGCATATAAAGTCCTGAGTTTGTTAAGGAAAAAAAAGGTTCCGAGAAACACCTTTTTTGTTTGAGGAAGGCCTTAGGATTCCTTTTTGTATTAGAACAACATGCCTCACATTAAACAAGTCAGTCCATGCTGTGTGCCATCTCTGTGTGATTGGTGCTAATTAAACATGTCTTTGCATTAGCGTAAATACTAGTATGTTTTTAGGAGGTTTTCACCCCCCGCAGCCTCTCTCAATGTTTCTCCAGTCTTTTCATCAATCCTTCCTCCTCCCCTCTGCTTCTGTCTCCGCACTCCAGCACTATTGATGCTTAATGAGCCGTAAAATATAATTCAAAAATGATCGTCGTCTGAAAGAGATGAAGAGAGAGAAAGAGAGATGGAGAGATGGGAAGACAAAGACAGTATAGCAGTGTTTCCATAATCACATTATCTCTTTTTCTCTTTCACCACTGAACCAGTAGCCTGAGAAATTCCAACCTGCACAACCGGGTCAACACAGGTTCAGAACTGCTTTTTGAATACAAAGTTTTGGCAGAAACAGTTTAAAGACTATGATGATTGCTGATGATTTTGACATTCCACTGTCAATTACAAAGAGGACATTAATGTTTGAGATTTGTGAAGGCCTCAATATAAATATAATATGCATACAATAAAATGAAATTAAATATAATACTGTGGTATATGTTTAAGATAGTGTGTGCAGGTATTAGATGTAGTATGAAACAGAGGTGTACGTATCATAAAGGTAAAGTGTATGCATTATGAAAATAAAGTGTTTACCTTCATACCTATGTATTCATGGTATGAAGGTAAACTGTACGCAGTGTAAAAGGAAAGTTTACAAAGTATAAAAAGAAAGTGTACGTAGTATAAAGGTAAAGTGTACATAGCTTAAAAGGAAAATGTTCACAATATAAATATAAAGCTTATGTAGAATAAAAGGGAAATTGTATGTGGTATGAAAGGAAAGTGTATTAGTATAAAGAAAAAGTGTACTTAGTGTAAAAGGAAAGTGTGTGTAGCATAAAGATATAGTTTATGTCGTATAAAAGGAAAGTGCATGTACATATAGGGACATTTATAGTTTAAAGTGTCCAAAATATTCTTTCAAAATAATATACTAAGTATGATACATTTATCAGATTAAACTATTATTTTAAATTGGTTAATATATGATTGTAATTATTATACCATTTCCAATATTTTAGACTAAAGTTAATATATATATATATATATATATATATATATATATATATATATATATATATATATATATATATATTTGATACAAGTCAACTTGTATGGAATTAATTTAAGTTAATGCAATTCATAGAAACTCAAGGTCTTGTTTATGTTGCATTCTTGGTTAATTCACATTTAGTAACAAATTCATGATTGTCTATAGTTTTGATATAATCATTATTAGGTCATAAAGTTAGCTAAGACATTGTAGACAGTTGATGTCATTTGGCAGCAAATCACCACAGAAACGTCATAAAGGACTTTAATGAAGCCCAAGTGAACTGATACAACAATCGTAATAAGATAGACTCAAAGTCATTCACTTTTCCCTCATATCTTATTTATATCATTAATAAAGACATTGTGAGAATATACACTGTTCATACATATAAAAAAGAGAAAAAGACAGACACAGTTGTACTAATATTCGAATGTGTTCAGTGGGTTTCAATAGGCCACATTATGCAGCTTAATCCATTGATGTATTCTGCACCTTCACCTGCAGCAGTGTGACAATAGCAAGCTTTTCTCCAGCACAACTCTGCAGCTCAAATTGAAAGCTGGCCTTCATGTACCAGTCAATGATGGGTGAAAGAGATCTTATTAGATCCAGTAAGACTGGAAGTCATACTTTAAATGTACTGGCTGCATGGGCTGCCCATTGTGTTATTTGTACCTATTATTGAGAATATCAAGATAACACCCTTTAAAAGATTGAGTGGTTGAAATTAAATATTTCTACTTATTAATGCAGTTCACAGTTCTTTCCTAGATGGTGTGTTGTGCTGAAAAGTCCATGTAGTCAATGGAAAGATGAGCGTGAACAAACTCTCACACACACACATCAGAGCATACAAACAATTCAAGCTAATATTTGAGGTTTACTTCATAAACACAGGAAAAAGAAACAATGTACATTCTTAGAGCAGTCGGAGGTTGATGTGTTTCTTGCTAGCTACAGGTTATATCTGTGGGGACTGCCCCTTGTTGCGACAGCCCATTTTCTGATAACCCAATAGTCCAAAAAATGTCCCTTTTGTCCAACAGCCAGTTATCCCAAAAACGAACGCCTACCGTGTATTGTGAAGGTCAATTGCTCCGCAAAAGCACACTCTCCCTGCAATAAACAGAAGCATGTTGCTATTTATCATGCAGAATGATGTCTGTTATGTGTCTAGAAGGATGTCTTGTTCGTAGCGCCATGAACATCATAGCTAGGCCAACATTAGCATTCAGCAACGTCCTGGAAGTAGTAGCAGAGTAGGGGTCGGTTGTAAGGGTGCTCAGCGAGTCAGTTTAGTCCCTGCCACATACAGCCAATCATAATGTGTGACGTCATCTGTAAAGGCAGGATCCAGAGCTGATCTGGCAGGCCGAGCACATCTGGTACCTACACCTGTAAGCCATTGTTTTCCTGCTTAATTTTCTGTTGAACCCAAGAAAGTAGAAATAAGTAGCCAACTAGTGCAGACATAACCATACTAATTTTATTTATATAGCACTTTTCAAACTTAAGCACAAGATGCTTTCCAGAAAAAAAAGATTTACAGAATAAAAATGTCAAAATCTGAAACCTATGACTCCCTATATGACAAATTACTTTCCAATTTTTGGAGTCACCAGCTGCCACTGCTATGAACATTAAATTAGGTAAGACACAAAGTTTTGTTTAGACAACTTGTAGACGAACAATATCACAGCAATCAGCTGTGAATTAGGTGCCGATCAGATCTGTGTCTCCCGGTCTGGTTCAAATCTGACATTAATTGGTTCTGCAAGGGTCCAGGTCCCAACTTTCCAATAACAGATAGCTGGTACTACGTAGTACATTTCTATGTCTTTTTTCGAGCACACATTTTTAGGCCTATGAAGAAGTCTTACCACAGGAGGACAGCCGGTTAATGGCTGCTCTTCCTGGTGTGCCCCCGATGGTTATATTTGGCAGACACACCAGAATGATGCGTTGCCATCATTTGCCATGTTGGACCTGCGCTGGCTCTTCAGGTCCAGCGCAGACCAGCTGTGCAGGATAGTGGAGCACGTCTTCAACTTGAGCTTGAAACTGGGGAGAGTACCACAGCTGTGGAAAACATCCTGCGTGGTACCAGTCCCAAAGACCCCGCAACCCAAGGACTTCAACGGCTTCACGCCGGTGGCGTTAACATCCCACCTGATGAAGACGCTAGAGAGGCTGGTCCTTGTACATCCCGCCCCCTGGTGAGCTCATCTTTGGACCCACATTGAGATTGTGAGATCTTATAAGTACCTGGGTGTTCACTTCAACAATAAACTGGACTGGACTGACCACATACACACACTTTACAAAGAGGGTCAGAGCAGACTCTATCTGCTGAGGAGACTCAGGTCTTTTGGACCTTCTTCGACTCTGTGGTGGCATCAGCCATTTTTTGTGGAATGGTCTGCTGGGGCAGCAGCATCTCGACAGCCGACAGGGAGAGACTAAACAAACTCATCAAGAAGGCCAGCAGTGTGCTGGGGTGTCCACTGGATATGGTGGAAGTGGTGGGAGACAGGAGGATGATGGCTAAACTATCATCCCTGATGAACATCACCTCCAACCCCATGCAGGACGCCTTGGCATCTCTGTGCAGCTCCTTCACACACCGGCTGATTCACCCCCGGTGTGTGAAGGAGAGGTACTGCAGGTCCTTCCTTCACACACCGTATATACATATACATATACATATACATGTACATGTACATGTACATGTATATGTATATTATTATTATGTATATTATTCTGTCTGTAGATATATTTTTTTGTTATAGTTATTTTAGTTATTGTGGATTTTTTTTACTTTACTTATTGACTTATTTATAATATTTGTTGTCTTTTACTATGTGTTTGCACTATCCACTATGTTGCTGTAATCCTGTAAATTTCCCCACTGCGGGACTAATAAAGGATTATCTTATCTTAAACCCGTTCTGGATATGTTCATGAATGTTATGCTCGCAGACTTCTAAGGGACTTGTTTGAAACCATGGATGTATTTATACAAATGGCAATAGCAACCAACAATGAAGATGAGTTCAAAAAAGTTCTAAAATTGCTGATATTATTCTTTCCCGAGACACAACACCAACGTGCATAGCATGCTCATATAGCTGGAGGTGTGTCAACGGTTTAACAGACGTCTCTTTAACAAAGGTCGTCAACGGGGAAATGCTTTTTAGGCAGCAGGGGATTTATTGTTGCAACGGCACAAGTGGCCACTGGAAAAAAGTTGGAAGCAAGGCAGTTCTATGTTACTTGTTACTGGTCTATGTTACTTTTAACTAAATAGATTTCTGATAGCTCATTAAATGTCTGAGAGTCAGCACATTGGTCAAATGTGGACAAAGTGTAGGAAGTGACTCACACATTCTTTGTTTTGCAGGACACACAAAAATGAAAGAGTGTTGGAGTGGAAGATCTGCATGCATGAGAGAGTATAACTGTACTGTACAGAACAAAAAGCTTTAGGCCTAGGAGTGTGTGTGAGTGAGTGTGTGCTTGTGCCTTCATTCACGTCATCACACATCAGTTCTTCTTTTCTACTACTGCAACCATCCGAAAAGCATAGACCTCCTCTCCTTTCCTCTCTTGTCCTCGCCTGCTTCTTATTTTTCCTAGTTTCCTCTCCTCCCTGTCCTCTCTTCTATCTATCTGTCTTGGTGAAAGGCCAGCATGAGCACAAAGGCTTGCCGTGGTAGGTAGTTATAGAGCTCCATTGTCACACAGCCTTTCACTATCTGCTCCATCTTAATAAGAGCAGTCATCATTTAGAGTCTAAGTCGCTCACAGTCTCCGTGCTTTAATTATGACGTATCGATTGTCTCGTTAAGTCTAGTTTGGCTTAATGAAATCTATTGTTACCTCTAATTCTGCCTTCCATTGTCCCTCCTCGCAGCGTTTGGTGTTTTTGATATGGACCTGGGTTCTCTTTGTGCTGTCTAATCTGACTCTGTGTGTGTTTGTGTTCCCATGTGTCTGTTTCTGTATGTTTGTGTCTCTCTGTGTGTTCTTTTTTCAGTGTGCGTGTAAATCTTTGTGTGTGTGTATCGGCGTTGATGGGTCCCCGCTCTAAAACGCGCTGCTGTCACCGTTTATCTGCTGCTTCCTGATTCCCTTCCATCGACTCTCAGCCAATCAATTCACTAAATGATGCAATTATACGCCCTCCCTCTCCCCCTCCACATTTAAAGTTGAGAGGTTTATTTTGGATCAATCCAGACCACTTTGTGTGCAAATTACACAATTGCATTGCCTTCAGATTCTTTAGGCAGCCCAATTGGAGAGAGCCCTGGGTGTGAATGCCTAATGAGAGACCCTGTCCTTCAAAAAGGCTCTGTCTAACACTGGCAGAGACAATTGGAGAAGCGGCAGCAAAAAGTAATGGCCATTTCCTGTTTCTTCACAGGACTACACTCCTCGAGCTTTACACCATATTGGATTCGCAGGCAAGTTCCATTCACCAAAATCCATTGGTTCAAATGCTGCTTTAAGTTGAAACCTGGTGTCATTTTGAGCCTGTTCATTCGTCTACACTGCACAAAAGCTTTTGTAAAGGTTCTCATCGTCTCTCACAAGGCCACACAGTTAGGACCATCAACATAGGTCCCACTCTCATCAAAGTCAGCATATGTTCTCATGATGCACAATACAAATAGTTTTACTGTCAAAATCTCTGAACCATTGTATCCTTGAGGGTTGAGCCGTGAAGAGAAGTAGAGATATGTGAGAATCTCCAAAGAATTATTTTATTACTATAAAATGATTTGGTTTATTGTTTAGGACTGTGAAATCATTTGGAAACTTTGCCATCCAGCTTCAACTGCCTATGTCATGGCCATGGAGTGGATAATGGTGGAAGTAATTGGTGGTGATTAAACAAATTTAAAATAAAGATGGATAAAACAGAACCTCCAATGCCACCTTTGATAGAGACGTTTAAGGCATCATTTACACTTGTCATTTCAAGTGTTTCTCATCAGGATAAAATCCAAATAAGATTCATAACAGTTGCATTTACACATGAAAGTATAGGTGTATATATATACAGGTGTATAGGTGACATATTGTGATCAGATCGGCCAAACCACCTCCAGAAGTTGTAAGGAACGCATTAAACACAAGTGTACACAAGATTTCTTATTTACACAAGCTCAATAGGCCTTTCTCAAAGCAGACATTTAGATTGGTCATAAAAGCACAGGTGTTACTTGTGGTGGAAATTAATGTATTTCCTTGTGAGAAATCAAAAGTATCTTAAGCTCTCTGTCTTTCAGAATGTATTACAGGATAAGATATAGAAAAATGATCTCGAGTGTACAAGTCATCAAACATGAGCCAATGAGTACTAACAGAGTAAACTAAGTACAAACAGAGTCACAAAGTACTATTCAGCAGAGGGCCAGAGCTCCTTCACCCGGTGAGAATCAAGGAAGTCTGACGTCTTCTGCGGTCTTGAGAGGAGCATAAATACCCCTCAGAGAGACGTACTTCGCCCCCTCAATCAGGAGACAGCGTGTTGTCAATGTTTAGTTAGCCAGCTCATATGGACTATGGTCATTTACCTAAGATAGGAAATAACATGTTTTTCAGTCATGCAAACACGGCTGACACAGAAAAATAGGTTGAAACTATAGAGACGTGACAGATTCAACCTAAAGAGAAGTAACAGAGTTCATTAAATTCATTTTTCTCCGACATTACAAATAACACTAATGATGGCTCTGATCCAGTGAGAGTAAGCCAGCATGCAGCTAACCATCATTAATTTGATAATTTACACTTGTGCCTTTCCGAGTATGACAAGTGAAAATGTCTTCTTTGCCTGTCATTCAGTGTGGCTTTGTAGCACAAAGGCAGTAAAACGGCCTGTGCTAAAGCACACTGATGTAATCCTGCGGGCTTAATAATAACTAGAAAATTCCTCAAGAAATTTAGACAGTGTGGCTTCTACTGCCCGAAGACGTCACAATAGACACACACGCCGATGTTACCGGTAGTATCGTTGAGGTTCGATTGATATATCGCTTTTCTCTTTTCTGCATTTTAGATTCATACTCTTGGATTGAATCTTGTATTCGTGATGGACAGTCCACAAATGGCTCCCGTCATTTCTGTACTGGACATGTACATCTTTGTTTGAGAAGCTTTTGGACATGATGGGAGCTAACGCTCACGTCATTTCTGTACGAGCCTCATTCTGAGCTTCATGTTAACATACAGTTACTCTATGGAGCTTTTATTTTGAAAGGGTGGGACTGGGTGGGGGAGAGAGGGGGAGCGGAGACATATTCATAATATTTGACACACAAACAGAGGTTATTAAATGACAGGCTTCATCCAGGGGCGGGCTGGCCATAGGGGATACCGGGGGAATCCCCGGTAGGCCGACGGGGTTTTGGGCCGGCCCACCTCCACAACTAACCGGCCCTCGCTCTGAGATAGCCGACCCCGACTATATTCTATGCTTCACAGAACACGTTCAATTTACTCTAATACTTAAAGTCAATAATCGCTGACTGATATTTATACTACTCTTCGCGATCTGTATTCACACTCATGGTTTCCATCTGTGAGCCGGCAGCATCCCTACACACACACACACACACACACACACCCAGCATGCAATCTGCCCCAAAGAGGCGGGTCTATGAAGCAGTTTAGCCAATGATGCTTTAATGCTGATTAAAGATATAAATGAGTGACATACAATTTAACCAATCAGCGTCCTCAATCATCAGCTCTACCAATCATCAGCTCTACTAGCCAACTAGTAGAAACTCGCAGCTTGGGACAGATCCAGCACGGACAGTTAGGGAGTGAGAGACATGAAGCACCTGCTGAGACATGATATATAGTTATAAATAAATAATTATATATATATATATATATATATATATATGTATGTGTGTGTGTTTTATATTATAGTGAATATTATTATATGATATATATATTATTATATCATTATACGATATATATATTATTATATGATATATAAATTATTATATTATTATATGATATATATATATATCATTATATTATACAGCATATTATTATATGATTTATATATTATTTAGTGCTGGGCAATGATTAAAATATTTAATCGCAATTAATCGCATGGATTAAAACTGCTGGTTTGGCAGGTCAGCGAACTGCTGACCTGCCAATATCTCTATGACCAAACTCAGCTGATCCATGGGTTCACTGTGAATGTGTAGATTCTGAATCACACAGTGCATTGCTGGTAAAATAACTAAATGTGTTTCTTCAGCCCTGCCTTTTTTTGTCTCCATATCACTTTCCCCCTGCAATGTATTTTAAACTTAAAACATCTCCCCATAGCCGTACCTCTAACCTCTAAGCATCTTCCTCCCCTGTGAATGACACACAGACTGACAGCTCTGCTCCAATGCTTTAAAGGAGTCATTCACCCAAATCCCTGTCTGACCCTGGCCTTTTGCTCTCTTTCTTCTGTGCTTAGTTCAGGGTCTAACACCAGTCAACTATAAAACACTCTGATCCCTGGCCATGACTAGTCCCCTGTGTGTGTGTGAGTGGGTGTGTGTGTGGGTGCCTGTCTGTGTGTGTGTCTGTGTGTGTGTGTGAGCGAACTGGACAAATCTGCCAATCTATTCCCCAGCAGCAGTCCTGAGCAGTCAAACATGGCTGGCAGTGCTGGCTGACTGGAGGGATGATGGATGGAGGCTTGGTTAGCTCTGCATCATGTACTGAACATCAAGGGTGAAAATATGGCAGGCAGGAACAGGTCTGCAGTTACAAAAGCACAGCAGTGGCCGCCAGTAACAAACACTGAGACTGGAGCAGAGAAGGTCGTATTGGTTAGCTCCCAGTGTGAAGAGGTATATATAAACTGGGCTTGTTCTGCCAAAATCCCAGTGTGCAGGTTTAAACTGGGGTTGTTTTCTCCAAATAGGCCGCAGAATAGACTCAGATTGTAAGGGTCAGCTCCAAATAGATACACTGGGATTGTTCTGGCCAATGCTACTCAATGATGGCATTTCATTTCATCACCATTCTATTTCATTCCTTACCGTTCACAAAGGTTTAGCAGAAATTATCTGTACAGACAATGTTAGGCAACTGACAGTTGGAGCACTGCCAAGGCTGGACATGAAACGGTCCTGAGAAAATGATAAGTACAAAAGAGCATGAAATATGTGGTTCATTTGATATAAGCCTGCGGACATAAAACTTCAACTTGGGCAATCTTTTTAAAAGAGGACAGCTCGAAATACAATGATCACGCATAGCAATTTGATCACTCAAACCACTTGCCGAGGTTGCCTGGGATGCATTTGGGTGCATAATTTGTGTTTTCTTTTAATTTCTTTCAGAAGACACTGAAAGAGCATTGCTGCCTCCCGCCAGTTGAAAACAACAACAAATTAGATATTTGCAAACAGAAATGATGTACATGTTTATTTGTAAGTAGAGCGGGAAAATGAGATCCGATCACAAATGGTCAGTGGTCCTTTGCGTCAAACTATGACGGTCCACGTACCCTCGAGTTTTTGAATTCCAGGACTACCTCTGGCTGTAGTAGTCATGACGGGATGGGAGTAAAGGAGGAGGTCAGTTGAGGTAGTCTGCACAGAGAGGAGGGCAGGGTGGATGTATTTGTCAGACAAACACAGGGCATTCCCCAAGGAGACTGCTGTTTGTGTCCCATAGTGAGACCAACTTATGTATTGAAGCCTATCAGACTACACCACAGATTGAAAAATAACACTAAAAGGGTATCAGTGCCAAGGGCTCCGGACCAAGAGTCCATATGCGATGAGTTAGGAGTGAGAACGTGTTGGCAGTAGCACACCTACAGCAAATGGAATGCTACCTTTGTTAATTACAACAACAAAATATAAGAAATAAAATTCAGCCAGCAGTTTCAGAGAAGAAAAATAGGAATAAAATAAAATGTTGTTTGTGGCTTTGCTTCTGTGTGTGTCTGTGGCTGACATTTTGCGAGGTGACTATGCTGTTGCTGTTGTGAAAACTGCATTCCAATTTGAATCCGTAAACAGGAAGTGTAATGTTGCCATAGATTTAAGTGCTGTGGGCTACAACTTGAACATTCATTTACTTTTTTTGTCTCAATTGAAAGTATGTTGTATTAGCAATTATCAGCTCCTGTCTTCAGTTTACCCATGGATGTATAGACGGGAAATCCTAAAAATGTGAAGAATCTCAGGCAGACCTTTATTTTTATCTTTAGTAATTTATCTTTCGTAAAGGTCATTAGGTACCCTTTAAGAGTATTGAGACCCTAGACCAAGGTGATGGCTTGATCCTCATCCGTAAATAGTTGAGTCTCAAGGTTTGTTAGATATGTTCATGAAGAACGTGAAACTGCAAGGTGAATTAGTAGGAAAATACGTGTTGGTGTTGGCTTTGATGGTGTTGCCATTCTCTCCCTAGGCTGGTCTTAAATGCGTTGACTGAGGAGGCACTAACTGTTGCTTGACTCAGGCTGTTCCATACTGGTGGTGTTCTACTAGAGAAAAAAGGTTTCCGTGGACCAGGCTGGTGTTGTACTTGTAGCTTCAGATCATGACCTCTTGTATTGGTGCTGAGGGATTTTTTGAACATACTATTGCCACATACTTGACAACTTCTATTCGACTGTACGCTGTCGATTCCTGTCAGTATTTTAAAAGTTTGGACCATGTCAGCTCGTTTGCGGCGAAATTCCAGCGTTTGCAAGTTGAGACTGGCAAGTCTTGCTGGGTATGAGAGGTTGGAGAGGCCGTTCACTAGTCGTGCGTCTCTGGACTTCTTCCAGGGCATCTTTGTCCCGCTTGAGTTTGGGCGACCAGACGACTGAGGCGTACTCGAGGTGAGGACGTACCAAGGATTTGTACAGGTGGAGAAATGATGTTTGATCTAAGGACTGGAATGTGTATTTGATTGCTCCTAACACTCGGTTGGCCTTAGATACCTAGGTTTGGATGTGCCTGGAGAATGAGAGGTTGTGGTCGATAATTACACCCAAGTCTTTCTCTTCTTGTGTGATTTGAAGCTGGTGGGTTGTGCCATTGTTGTTCCTCATTGTGTATGTGCGTTGTGGGTTGGTGTTACCGAGGTGCATTGTTTTGCATTTATCCGGGTGAAATAACATGCACATTGTTTGGGCCCAAGATTGAAGATGGTCCAAATCACACTGAAGACTGGAGTGTTGTGTGTCATGTAGCTGTGATATGACTTCAAAGATCTTAGTGTCATCGGCAAACATCAGGATAAAGTTGTTGAGGAGATCCGGTATATCAGCCACAAATAGTACAAACAGCAAAGGGCCAAGTACTGAGCCTTGAGGTACCCCGCTGTTGACGCTTTTGACACACTGTCACGCGTGTCTTTTGACACGCTGTTGACGCTTGCAAAATCTGAGAATTGTCCATTTACCACTACTCGCTGTTGACGCTTGGTAAGAAAGTTACGGATCCATTGAAGTATGTTGTCTTGGATGCCAAAGGTTGAAAGTTGAAGTAGAAGTCTCTCATGTGGAACCGTGTCAAAGGCCTTAGCGTAGTCTAGGAAGAGAATATCGACTGGAAGCTTGTGACTAAGGGCTTCAGTCCAGATGTCGATTGCTTCCAGTAGATTAGTAACTGTTGATCTGCCGGACATGAAGCCGTGCTGTTGCTTGCATAGAAGGTTGTTTGATTTCAGGTGCTCCATGATGTCTTCAGCAATCAGTCTTTCCATGAGTTTGCATACTACTGACGTGAGTGAGACGGGTCTGTAGTTTGCTGGATCAGACTTGTCGCCTTTTTTTGAAGATGGGGGTTACTGTTGCCGTTTTCCACTGTACGGGTACCTCACCGCTGGCTAGGCTTGTGTTGAACAGGCTACACAATGGTGGAGCAAGAATATCAGCCATTTCCTTGAGTAATCGGTTGTGGATCTGGTCAGGCCCCGGGGATTTGTCTGTTCTAATGGATCTGAGCTTTTTGAGTATCCTGTCCTCTGTAATCGAAATCCGCAGATCTGAGGTCAGCTGCTTTGCTGTGAATGTTGGCATGGTGGTGGTATCCTCTCTGGTGAAAATACCGGAGTATTGGTCGTTTAAAATATTGGCTTTGCTCATGTCGTCACTGTTGTAGGTTCCATCATTGTTCTTCAGATCCGCGATGTTTGGTCTAATAGTTCTGCGGCTGTTTACATAGTTCCAGAAGGCTTTGCTGTTGGTGCGTGAGTCTTTTGCCAGCTTGTGCTCAAAGTATGCTGTAATGTATTTCTGATAGTCCTGGCCGTCTTTGGTATTTAGGTATCGTATCCAGGTGTGCTATTTCCTCTTTACCTTTTGTAGAGCCTGTTTGTTCAACCACATTGGTTTTTTCTTCATTGTCATGTCCAGGTTGTTCACCTTCAGGGGGATACACTTCACCATGGCATCATGGATGGTTTGTTCCAGTATGTTGGCAATTTCCTGGGTGCTTTTCCCCTTTAGCCTGTCTTCCCAGTTGATGTCAAGCATAGTCTTCATAGCTGCATAGTCACCTTTGTTATAGTTGTAAGTAGGCTTTAACGATGTAGAGGAGCTGGTTGCAAAGACTAGTTTGAGTGAGATTCCCACATGGTAACTTGCTCCTATGGGTGCCATAATGGATAGTTGCTCAACAATT
The DNA here is from genome assembly GCA_028022725.1 of Lycodopsis pacificus. NCBI lineage: Eukaryota > Metazoa > Chordata > Actinopteri > Perciformes > Zoarcidae > Lycodopsis > Lycodopsis pacificus. The sequence continues at coordinate 26,096,261 of CM051689.1, read as the reverse complement.
TCGCCGCCCACTGTAAAGTTGCATGAAGATCGTCGTCACGTGGGATGGCAGTCGATGGACTTCCGCTTCGGTAGATGGATCCTATTAGTAGGTCACTGTGGTCTTTTCCTTTGATGGTCACCCAAGTGCTGTCTTTATACTGACTGTGCACATCTGGATGGATTTGCATGGCTTTGAGATTGATCTTGGTATAAATACACGTACCCCTCGTGTTGATTGCGGATAAGTCACTTGTAAACAGATCATAACCTGGGATACTCATAGTAGGCAAATCTGGTGTTTGTCCTATTTTTGGTTTAATTTCAGTAAGGCAAATAATGCTGAAGTCATGTGTGTTTACTTGTGTTGCAAGTTCATCATATTTGCTCATAACTGAGTTGTCCGTATTGGTATAGTATACCTTCAGATCTCCTAGTTTACAGTTGGTTTGAACTGGTGGGAGTTTACATCTGTTTAGGTCTGAACTGTTGTTGCTGCTTCTGTGTTTCCTGGAGCCTCGACTATCATTCCTCTCTTGATTACCCAGTGTTTGGATGGATTTGCCAGGCGAGTCTCCTGTATGGACGCTCTCAAGTCTTTTGAGGCCTCGAGTTGTTTTTTAGTTAAGTCCGGACGGATGTACACCTGGTTATAGACATCGTTTGTGCTTTTTCGAAGCTCAGCGGCCCATGCTAAAATTAATTTATTCTCGCTCAAAGTCTCTAGTTCGATCTTCAGTAGCCTCCGTTTGTCTTTATCAAATGTTCCGAATCGTGTTACTTTGTTAATTCTAACAATTAGTTTGAATTCATCTTTGGTTAAGGTTTGGACTGCCTGGATGTCTTCCTCCTGGGTTGTGGATTCTGGTAGATTGAAAACAATTAGGTTCAGTTTCCTCTTTTCTATGTCTTCCAGCTCATTTAAACCCTCTCTAAGGCTTCTTGTGTTGTGTAGTGTTGATTTTGCTGGTGATGTGTTCCCGTTTCTGTTCCAGTGAATTGATCTTAGCCGTAGCTAGTGCATTAGATGTCGATATGATGTGTTCTGCTTCAGTTTTAAGGTCGGCGGCAAGTTGGCTGTGCGATCCGGGTTTTTTCAGTTCCTCCTCCATCCATACAGCTATATCTCCTACATCTTTGTTCAGTGAGTTTATCCTGGTGTGTGTTGTTTGTAAGTCCGTTTGCAGCTATACAATGTCGGTCGTATTTGCCCTGGTGTTGTCTGAGAGAGTTTCAATTGCTTCCTGCATATTTAGTTGGTCTCTTTGGATAGCCACTAGTTGCATTCGAAGTGTCTTGGCTCCGCGTTTACAGAAGGAACAGTACCAAGAGCAGCTATCATTGTTAGCGAGGACATCGTACATTTTGATTGTAACCTTCTGACATTTTATGTGAAACCAAAGAACGCAGACTTCATACTCGACGGCTTTATCGTCCTCGTTCACTTTTTTGCCACAGGAGCCACATTCGCTAACAGTAGTAGTAAGAGCAGATGCACTGGATGGAGCAGGTGGAGCTTTAGTAGAGGCAGTGTCTTGACTGATTGCGTTGTTCGAAGAATCAAGTGAAGAGCTACTCACGGTTGTTGTCCTCCGAGGTGATAGTGGTTTATTTATCTTATCTACTTCCTCTGCCTCCTCCATCTTTGGTGGTGGACATCGCTAGCTCACGGGACCGCTAGCTTATAGTTCAGGCAATGTTGCTTTGTTGTGGTAGCGATAAACAAGACGACAAACAAGACGTTGTAGAGACCTAAATGTCCAGTTGGCGTCAGGCAATCAATGTCGCAGGTCAGCGTTGGTTCCCCGAGGAGAGAAGCTAGCTGAGCTAGCCCGGAGCTAGCTTAGCTCCGGTGCTAGCAGTTAGCACGTAACGCTGAGTTCACTTTAGTCCAGTGTTGATCAACCGTGTTTTCTTATATAGTTATAAAACCAATACATCCAACAATGAATGTCTTCAGTGATTGACCAAGAAGTGTTGTTGTATCATTGAAATGATATAAGACACAAATCCGCGTCTAGCTGTCACTTCCGTGTCACTTCCGTCAGCTGTCAGCTGTCAGCTGTTTATCTATTTAATAATGTCTGTGCGTGTGTATGTGTGTGTGTGTCATGTTTGTGTGTTCAGATTTGACAAAATTATGACTCTGAGAAGAAGGATTCGGATTTTTGTTGGACAGTGCCACCGGAAATCAGACACTAATGCTGCGTTCACACCAAACGCGTCGAAAATGTGACGCGCATGTCTAGATTACATACAAAGTCTATGCACAGACGCGATGAGACTGGCGCGGCGCGAATCTGCGATGGCGCGGCGCGATGGACGCGAATCCGCGTCAAACGCCAAATCGCCCCGACGCGCGAGTTGAAATTGTCCAGTGATTCTCGCGGTTCACACATGAACACAAACGGTCCCCGGCGTTTTGACCGGCATCGCGTTTGGTGTGAACACAGCATAAGGCCGAAGATATACTTACTTTGAACTATGCATTCGTGTGTGCATGACGGAGACTTACATCCTCCGTCCGTTTGTAGCATTGGTTGTGTTCGTCCTCAGAAATGAATGCAAGGATATCTCCAGTAAGTGTTTTAAAGTTCCTTGAACTGTAACAGTCATTGTTAATGTTGAATACAATAAAAACCAAGACACTTCTGTTTGGACTTTCTTTTGGCTGTATTCTGTCACTTCATCCACACCTCTCTCCCTTCTCATTCTCTTTTCTCAGAGGCAGCTTCCATAGACAGCAGAAACGCCCTTGAATAAAGAGAGTGAAGTGGAGGAGAGGTGGGTTAAATGTAAAGTGTTGATGAGAAAGGAGAAGACAGAGAGATGGACATACTGTACAAAGAAAAAGAACTAGGAGAAAAGGGATGGACAGAGATAGGAGGAGAGCGAGACGGGGGGGGGGGGGTCTATGCGAAGCCCAAAGCCAGCTCTGAGTTGGGAGAGGAGGGGGAGGAGGAGGAGGAGGCCCAGTAAATCAGCCAGCCTCTTGTCAACACCTCCCAACAGCTCCCCCCCAGGGGCTTCTGAAGCCACTGAGCTGAGAATAACAAATGGCCGTCATTGGCCAGGCAAAAAGCTGTGATTATAATTATCACATCCCACACTGACCTTGCATAAACCTTAATCCTTCTCCAATGGAGCATTTAAATAGGCTGCCAACGGCGACAGAGATGAGGAGCGAGGGAGGGAGGGAGGGCAGGGGAGGGAGGTGGTGCGGGAAGGCAGGAGAAGGAAGAATGCGGGGAGAAGGGGAATGGGAGGCCAACACAAAATGTGAAAACGAGGAAGTGGGAAGGAAAAAGAGCTGCGGGGGTAGAGGAAGAGAGAAGCGAGTCGTGGAGAGGAAGAAGAGGTGAAATCGAGAAAGCCGGCGGATGAGAAAGAGGCAGGCGAAGCAGGGAGGGCGCAGAGAGTGTAGTGAGTGTCGTGGTTCAGCTGCACACCTGGAGGTTCAGCAGTCCAACACAAGGAGTAATGAGGAGGTGAGACTGCAAGTCAGTGCACAGGAGAGCAGAGAGCACACAAAAACACTGGGATGTAGAGGGACTCTACACAACTGTATCAAGGGGCGACACTGCGGGTGAATAGGGTGAAAATGTAATAGATATCACCATGAAAAGTTCCCAGTTGATTACTTGAATTAAGACAATGATATTTGTAGTTTTCTGAAATTTTTTACATTTAAATATTCAAATGAGGCATTATATTTTTAAATATTTGCTAAGTTGCATACATTTCCAGAGCACCAATTTGAACATAAAACCAGGTTCAAAATTCTTGTATTATTGAGTTGACTTATTAGGAAAATTCAATAATTAATTAGCAGTCCATAAATCTGAAACAACTGCCAACAGCCACAAAAAAACAACTTTGCCATGTTTTTATGAATTAAAATATTGATATTTAAACGCAATATCTAGGCTATGAATGACATATGAACAAACCCCTCTCTTTGTCATAATACTTAGCAGGTGTGTTAATTAACATATAATGTCTATTATTTATTGAGTTTTGTTTATAATTCAAAAAACCAAAAATGTACTAATGAGGAATTTAGAATTTATTTCAGTGAAGTGAAGTTTCTTTTTTTTTTTAGGTGTTTAGAACCTTTTCCATTTGGATTCAGCATGTGAAGCTGAGTGACAAATGTTTGTATCAGTCTGTATTGTTTATAATGCTGCTAGCACACTGATTTTTGTTTACTTGGCGCTGTTGGGATCTGGCAGGAGCGTGTTTGGTTATCAGCAACTATGACAAACTATATTATTGACGTCAATATAATTATTAATGTCAATAACATTACTAACCATTATTAATAATAACGGGGCACCACCCTGTGATCAAGGACCAATAACCAAACTATAAACTAAGTCTCAAAATTGGTGTTCACTCACAATGTCAACAGTCAAAGTACTATTCCACATCCAGAGAGAACAGTGAAGGTATGAATTTGAGCACAGGCCACGATGTCCAGCTATCATCACAATATACAAAGTATTCACAGAAAACTGCTCTTTAAAGTATAATAGAGTTTATTAAATTCCAATAATACTGATCAAGTCAAATAATATCTAATACTAACAACAACTACTACACTTACGAGCCTACTATCTAAAATCAACAAACAATCTTTGGTGAGAGAGAGAGTTTGTGCGTGTGCGTGTGCGTGCGTGTGCGTGCGCGTGTGCGTGTGTGTGCGTGTGCGCGTGTAGGGGGAGAAGCGAGAAAAATACTGCAAAATCATTGAAGATAGCAATGAAGCGGGAAAAGTTTGGTGGATGTTAATGCTACTAAAGTTGAGTGAATTTGCAAAGAATTGTTTGAAAGTGCGAATTTTATTGAAAATAAATAAATAAACTAATCATAACTCATTCATTTAGAATGAATTAATGAAAGAGGCGATAACCAGACAAAGTTGGACACTTTTCACACATTATGTTGAGAATAAACTCTAATGACACAGGAGGAGTTTACCTCGGAGGTTTACCAAGAATGTCTAATTGCCAAGCTGGGCCCTTTGATGAAAGATATCATTGTTTTTAGCAGAAGCAATAATTTATCTCTGAAATCTTCAGTATTGCTGTAATATTTAGTGATAAATATGCATATAATCACATGATCACTGCTTATAATAAGAAAGTACATCAAAGTACGTCAAGACAACAGCTGAATAACCTATGTCAGTATCCCAGAGGTGAAATGAATTGAGATGCTTGGTTACAATAGTTGCCCGACAGATGTTGAAATATAATTGTATAAACCAATCCAACAAATGTGTTTAATCAATGCACAAAGTTTTTCAATGTAGAACTCGCAATTATTATAAAAAATACTGACGACATCACGTCAGTGTTGTAACTACAGTATGGCCATTCCGTTCTTGTGCTTTGATGCACAAATCAATTATGGTAAAGATACTATTTTGGAGAATTTGGACCATTGTTTCTACTGATGATACTGACATTGTTATGTACAAGATAATTGCAGTAATCTGGAAATGTGATGACATCAAGTCACAGAAATGAAAGTTGTAATGAATTTGAATTATACTTGTAAAAAAACACAGCATATTTATTCTGATCTCTCTGTATTTGGACATAAGGCTAATATTCCTGTGTTTCCATTGATTATCCATGCACCAGCTGTACATCGCTTCTATTACTTCAAAATAAACTGCCCTACACACACAGGCACAACAGCATGTCTGTATTACATCCGTCCGTTAGGAAGGTGTAGTTTTCAAAACACACACCTGTAGTTCTATTTGGTAGTGCACCATTGTGTATTTTTTAAAAGAAGTGGAAACGAAGTTTGATGAATGAAAGATTGACAGAACAGCATCTACAGTACAGCCATAATGCTCTCTCTCTCTTTCTGTCTGGGTGGGTTCATGTAAGAGAGAGCAAACCTCAGGGAGGTCAGAGGTCAAGTGGTTTGACCCTGAGGTCAATTGAGTGGCGCTGCCCTCCCTCCAATAACATTTTACACACACTCACATGGACACAGAGGCACACATCACCTAAATAGGATATGAAGAGCTGAAAATGTGTTGAAAATGCTCCTCGAAACATTCTGCTCTGTGTCTGTGTGTGTGATTAAAAGGTGTCACCAGATCACAATCTGGTGATTTTAGTCACCATTTTACAACAGCATTAACAACCACAATATTTGGTAGCACATTATTTTAACCTCATCCACGTTCATAAGCCGTATATAAACGTTTAATAATTACTTTATGACACACTATAATGTGGTAGATGTAGGTGAGTCATTTTAAAGTGTTTGTTTTAATGTTAAACATCCAGTTATCATATAACATGTGTTATATCTTTTGCAGTATTTATGGGGTTAATTAAGTATTTTTATAAATAAAGTACTTTAAAGTATAATTCCATTTATTAATTGAAATACTTTTTTTATTTTTATTCATGAATAAAAACCTCTCCATGACAACTGAGCAAACTCTATGCACTGATGAAGGCAATGAGATGTGTTTGAAAGCTTCAAAGAAATCTAGTGAGGGCACCTTGTGTTACCATTTTCGTTGTCAAAGTATTAGACCAGGAATTAACCACAAGCTCAACCTGCGTATAAACAGTTCATAAATGCTTCATAAAACTATAATTATATATGATAAAACATGATGTGCCAATCCACCGATTTTAAACAGGAAGTTCAGTTTACTTCAGTTTCACTAGAAGGAGTGAAAACAGTATCATGTGAGCTTTGTCAGGTCTGATGTCATCAGGGTTATCTTGGTTTGAGACCAAACAAACTGGAGGTGTGGAGTCCTAAAGAACTAGGCAGGCGTCTGATGAAAGATGAGTTGCATTATGGGAGGTGTAGATCCAGTGTTTTTGGAGTTTGACCCATAGTTTGCTTTATTTACACAGCATGGTTCGGCTCGACTCAACTCACTTTTGGTACCGGGTCCATTTCTCTATTTCTCTTTCTACTGCAGATAGTTCAACCTAACTGTTAGCGGAATTCCCAGCTGGTTGCCATAGCGACGCCCTGTGAATTTCCCGACATCATCTTCAACGGCACACTTGCTAAAGTGAATTGTATGGAGTAGTGAGTGTATGGGATAGTTTGCGTCGTGTACGGTGCAGGTATTGGGTCGTTTTTGGCATAGTGTTTCAACTAGTGTGTCATAAACATTGTATTAACCTTCAATAAACAGCATCCAGTCAATTTCCTCCTCTAATTGATAAATGATGTATTATAAAACAATACAATAAATTAAGATCCTAATTTCACTGCAACAGTTGTTTGGTTTTATTTTGTAACACAGGTGCATGCCAGAAACTATCAAACTTAAAAAAGGAGAAAACCATACATTATTGTGTTGGAGTGTCATTTAACATTCTCAACATTTTGTTTATATACTACTTATTAATGCTAAATAGTGAAGGTTAGATTAGAGTGTTATAGAATATTTATGATAATTATAAATTCGTGATTCAGTGCTCATTTAATTTCTTAGATATTATTATTATGATTTTGTTAACGATTCTTTTTATTGATATTATTGATAGCAGCAGTAATACAGATCTCTTCATTAGTGGTCATGGCAGTGTGTTGTAAAGAGATAAGTCATTTTAAAAGGTGTATGTTTATTGAATAGATTCAATGGTAGAAACAATAAAATTGATTTATTGTTGTAATTCAATATACTGTAAGAGGGGAATTACAATCACAGATAGTATAAACAGGCCTGGATTGAATTAACTAACTGCTTGTTTTGCTTTACATTACACCCACGCTCACGCGCACGTACACACACACACACACACACACAAGTACACACACGTACACAATGGACATGCTGCATTTTATGAGTGTATACAGTACTTGCACGTAAACATGCACACATTGTTCTTTCCACACGGACACACAAACACACACACAGATATGAGTGTTGTGGACACAGCGCAGGCCACCAGTGCTGTGCTCCCAATCCATAAATCATAATGTTTCAGCAAAAGCAGAATTTCATTTCCCTGCCGGCGTCTTATCAGGCTGAGGAGGGATATACAGCCCATCACCGTGCTCATTTATTATCTCTGTGAATAGGCTTTGGCAGGGATAGGGCTATAACCTGGCGAGAGCAGGCATGGGACTGGATTAGACTATTAACCGGAATAGCATATCAGGGCTAAGTCTATTACCTAAAGCACCAGTATCATGCTCCCCTCTAGATATTCACTATCCTGATCCAGCCATGGCTACGCTGGGAAGTCGCTTTAATTTGTTCCATTATTATCTACAGTGTTCGCTCTCTCTGTATTGATTTGCACAGTTGAGTGAATTGTCCCCGCAAAGCAACGCTGGCCCTGACCTGAAGTTTCGCCTTGTTAAAACGCTACAGTATCGGCTTGTCAGGCTTCACCACACTGGCTCATTACTACATACCAGTACCTGCTGCAAACAGCCACATCACCCTTGTAGGGAGGTATCCTGGTGCCCTGCAGTTTAGTTAGAAACACTAGTGGCTAGGAAATCATAAGCATGAAAGATGACATATATCACAGGGCTGGATCAAGGGCCCTGGGCAGAATCTTAAATAAAACAACTTCGTTAGGTTTAAGCAATAAAACATCTTGGTTACATTAAAGCAATAAAACAACTTGCTTAGGTTCATGGTTTGGGTTAGAATACTTATGTTTATTATGTAGTTACGTTACATATGCAAAATTAGTTAAGCATGTTACAGTTGATAATTCGTTTTTCGTTTTTGGGACATTTCAATTCACTTGACAACTGAATGGAAACACAGCTAGTTTGATGACGCCAGAAGGAGGCAATGACAGCAGGCTTTTTACCATGCCAGCCAGTGTTGACATTCAAAACAGCCAGAACCACATCTGCCTTGAAACATACTCAGGCCATAAGCTGTGGTTTCTCTGCATAGCTGAGCTCCATCCAGCCTCCTAGATTTAAGATGACAGTAACCAGAAACCAAAAACCTCAACAATCCAAATATACTCTTTTTGTCCTCCTTTTCATGGGTACTGGCACAGATTGTTTTTCATTGAAGAGTAATACAAAATAGCATAGTGAAAATGATTAATTGTTTTGCACTGAATATATCATTGTGATTTTCCAAGGAACAGCATTGCAAACTCTTAAAATCAGCTGCAGTTCAACTAAATCAATAAAGTAACACCCCGTACATAATTGTTATTGTCATCAAATTTAACCATATGCTCGCCAAATGTGTGTTCAGCAGGTAAAATCACTACAAATAAATTCTTTAAATGGTTTAGAGATTTGCAACCCACCAGCATTGCGCTATCTGAGATGATATTTTACGCTAAAAATGAATTATGATCGTAAACATTTGTTAATCTTTTCCAGATTACACCACCTACTGAGCTTGACATGGAAGTCAGCAGGCAGCTAATGGGACATTTTCACAGAGCAGGACATACTTTTACCTTTTAATAATTCAATTCTTGTTTCACTATTCTTATGTCTTATGTCTATTTTCCTCCAGCACACGTATAAGGTACATTTTTAATACTTTTTATTTAATCACATACTGTCTACCTTATACCATCCTTTGACGTGAAATCCATATCATGCTGTAGGTGATTCAGCAGTAAAAAAAATACAAATTTAACTGATTACACTCACTCTTGTTTTGTGGATTTAACACGAAAAAAAGCAAGCAGATTTTATGTGTCCGAGAAAATCATTAACTGCTGCTTCCTGAAAGTAATCAAAATGAAAAGAAGCTGGCTTTGCACCCAGAAGCTGAGACATTTTAGATCGACAGATTTAACCAAAGAGTATTTTTCCACCACAGAGAAATAGTTTGACTTTCTGGATGCTTATTTGCTTTGTTTCACAGACATCAGCAGATTGATACATTCTCATTTCTAAAAGAAACTTGCAATGCGAGTATTAGGGAAGCCCTGAGAGGCAAGTTAGAAAGGTCACCCATTTTCTAAGTCTAATCTACTCTGTGGTCTCTCCTGTGTTTATGCCTTAAGAACAGGTTAAAAAACGTTTGGACAGGATCATTTTTCTTGTTGTTTTTCAATGTTTTTTTTGCCTGAACTAGGGTGCTTCTATATTGTGTCATTTTGTGTTCTCCCTTTCATTTCAGAGGGGAAGTGTGATTACTTGTCTTAGCATTGGCAGCCTTCTCATGCTTTTCTTGGCAATTAACTTTCTTTATAATTTTCCAGGCCAGAAAGTCCAGCCATCCATCCATTGTCTTCCACTTATCCGGGGTCGGGTCGCGGTGGCAGCAGGCCAAGCAGGCTGACCCAGACTTCCCTCTCCCCAACAACATTTTCCAACTCATTCTGGGGATCCAGAGAATGAGCTGGGATATGTAATCCCTCCAGCATGTTCTGGGTCTTCCAGAAGCCCAGTAGGCATGCTGATTAGATGCCCGAACCACCTCAGCAGACTCCTTTCGACGCGAAGGTGTAGCGGCTCAACTCCAAGTTCCCTCCTGATGACCGAACTCCATACCCTATCTCTAAGGCTGAGCCCGGCCACCCTACGGAGGAAACTCATTTCGGCATGTCAGCCAAGACAGCCCAACAGTGTCCAGCGCCTTCAGCATCTCAGGGCGGATCTCATCCACCCCCGGCGTCTTGCTACCAAGGTGCTTTTTGACTACCTTACTGGCCTCCGCCAGGGATATGGGTGAGGCCCCTCTCTAAGTCTTCAGGTGCTGTCTCCTTTCCAGGGGACATGTTGGTCGGGTTTAAGAGTTCCTCAATTCATGATGTGGGTCATTGCCCACGTGATCCTGGGCCCAGGAGAACTATGGAGTCGGCAGGCGGCGCCCTTTCCAGGACCCCTCCCGATGACTCCAAGAAGGCCGAATACTCCGAACTACTGCCTGGTGCATAAGCACAAACAACAGTCAGAGACTTGCTCCCCGCAGCCCGTAGGCGCATGGAGGCGACCCTCTCATTCCGGCGCTCAGCCGGGGGCTCGTGAGTATATATCTAGCTGGTACCGCTCCACCTCCTGCACCAGCTCCGGCTGTTTCCTGGGTCTGGCTCCGGGAGGGTTCCCCGGTTTCCCTGGTCCGGGCGAGTCGGCTGAAGTCCGTGGGCTGCTATACATCAGGCGTTTTTAAACCGCTCTTAGTCTGGACCCACATCCTCCACCACGTTAAGGTGGCGATTCGAGTAACAATCTAAATTTCCAACGTGTGATCAGTTTATCTAAATAATAATAATAATAATAGTCATCTGGAAATTTATGCTGACTCTGGCCATGTGAGACATATTTTTGTAATTACTCTCACTTCCAAAAAAGTTACACACAGGTCTGCATTGCATGCTAAACCATTGGGGTATTAAAAACTATTGTAAATCAAGAAACAACAATTTGGTGATAGCTAGATAGCTAGACAGCTAGCCAACTAGCTAGTAGCCAGCTAGAGGCTATCTACTAACTAGCAGACAGACAGACAGGTTGGTTTAATTTGCTCTCAAGTTGAACTAATATTTCAACTCTGCCGACCTTTGTCTACCCATCGGGCAGGTGTACTGATATTGGGCTGATAGATGTGGTACTGTAAAACCATCCGATTGCTCCAGTGTAGCTACTGAATGTTCCCAAATATCAATCATTGTTTACAACGCTACTAGCGCTAAACCGGAAGAATGAATGCAAATGCATTTGAGCCAGAAGGGGGGGGGGGGGAATGGGCAGGGCAGCATAAGGTGAATTGTAATACCCATTTGGCCACAAGAGGCTGAAGTGCGCCTCCAGCCCTTGTTCTGAATAGAAATAAAAGCATCCATGTTTTCTTCCATGTGAGTTTTAATTTGCATAACTTGCTAACACACAATACATACCTTGTGTTTAAGAGTGCACGGAGAAATAAAAACTCATCTGGAAGAGGACATGAATGCTTTTGGTCCTATTGAGAAGATTAGCCTCATGTGGCTGAAAGAAGTATTTCAACAACTAAAAAATATCCAAAAATTCTCCTGTTTCGCAGATTCTGAAAAATCCTGAAAAAAATTTCTCATCATTTCAGAGGGAGAAAAAAGTTATGAAAATGGTCACCTGGCAAAACGTTTTTACAAAACCTGTGTCACAGATGAAAAAGAAAATAATTAAGGAACTTATGAAGATTATCTTGGCAAAACCTTTTCTTTCACCTGTTCTTAAGTAATGAACACAGGAGATAAAACAATATAGATCAGACTTGAAAATGAATGACCAGAATTATTTTTTGTCTGTCATTGTTTTAAACAAACTTTAAAACAATAGGAACCTGGCCTTTAATACGTCCTGACTGGCATAAGCAAATATTACATGCGGACATATGAACATGGAGTTTGATAGTACTCAGATGTCTTCTTGGCCCGTGTTGAGCTAATCTGTGTTCAGGTTCTGACGGACTGACTGGCTGCTCATCAGCGTAAGAGGAGGAGACATCTGTGGTTCTGACAGCTGATTGGCTGTCAGAGGCTCCTCGGGATGCAGCCATGCGTTGGATTGGCTGCACGCCTCTCGGTCAAAGTGACATGCTAATGTCATTGAAGTAGACAGTGATAATGTCATTCCAGGTAGATAATGTGTTTGGACTAGGCTGAGGTAGTAGGACGATTGCAGTGATAATGAATCAGGACAATAGAACTGCAGTTAAAGGAGATGATCAACACTGACAACTTACTGATGAATAACTTTATTATTTTCTACTTTGATTAAACATTTTCCTCTAATTTGTCGCCTTTAATCTAACCTTTATTTAAGCAGGCAGGCATTTAAGAATAAATTCTGATTCAGAATGACAGCCCAGCTGTTAAATTACAGCTGCAGAACTGGCAGCTGTAATTATATTGTAATACTATGTAAAGGAGGTCTGGATGGAAATTACACAGTGTTCCTGAAAGTACTGGTTCATTCTGCGATTTCAATTATATCTCTCTGTGAACTGTACTCTCCAGAAGACCACCATTTTTACACATTATATAAAAGACATGCATGAATATCAAAACAATGACGTCATTGGATTTGGGACAAAATATATTTTTTACAAACAAGAGCCTGAAAGATTTAAGTTGCAATGTTTTGGTAAGAGTACTCTTGCCATGCGTCAGCATTGTAATCCCTTTCAGACCTCTTAGCGTAAATGTGATTGCAATTTTACACGTTAGTCTCACGTCTGAGTGTTTTTACTCACTCTGACCCTTTAAATTATTAGTTACACTTCATTTTGACTCTTTCCATAGTGGTCATGCTGTAAACAAACATTTATGGAAACTTGTGTTTAAAAGCCTAAAAGTTACAACTTTTACAGATGAATGAAGCCAGCAATGTCACAGGTTACATGTGTGAAGAGAGCTTTATAGGGGTAACCACCAGGTCATTGTCAGCTTCCTGGACCAATCAGTAAGCTAAATACACAATGATCCATCTACAACAGTCAAGAAAAATGATATAATACATATACTAGGACTGGGAGATATGTTATACTTTGATTAAATTTAGATTAATTCAAGTTTTAAAATGAATCTTGCAAAATGTCATCACAGTGAAATAAATGGAGCATTGCCTTGTCTGTCCTCTACTACCCAACCCTTGCAACTCAAAAGACCTTGCAGTGTTCAATGAAAATGCAAAGGACTGTGTAAAGAAATGGGAAACTGTCATATAACCATCACGCTTCAGTGAAACGAAAAGTAAAAGTTTTACAATGTGCAAAAAAGATTATTTTCATTTAAAAAGAAAGAAATGATAGCAGGCTACATTATTAACTGGGATGAGTTACAACAGTCACACAGTTTACTGATATGCGCCTGATATCAATTTCTTTAATGAAATATCATCTCTAATTGAAGGCAGAGTCGACTCCTTTTTCCAGTCTGTCCCTGCCATGTCAACAGGTTCTCACCCCCAACTTGTCATATATGGACACTTGTTAAGGCCTGTTGGTGCCACTTTGTAACACAGTAGCCCTTTAGTATCATTGTTCAATGTGCAGGGTAGTCCCATACACTTCAACGACTGGTAAATGTTACATTACGTACGCTACATAAATTAAGTATGTTACATTATGCAACATATGTTATGCTGCTGGTTTCGATAAAATTCATGGTTTGGGTTTAAATTAAATAATAAATACTATACGTGTAAGTTAAGTACTTTACGTACACAGCGTGAGTTAAAATAAGTCCGTTTCACACAGAAAAAGTTGGTTTCACATCAGGACAAAAACAGCGGTCGCCTGGGTGAAAGTTCAGTGTTTGTTTGACCCAGTCTTCCACTCTGACCTTCTGCCTATGTGGACTTTATAGCTATTTATACGACATCACCTGACTTCTTTCCTTAATCCTGTCATAATTAATATGACCAGAGGCAGCTCTGCATGTCCAAAGTTGACGCTGGGGGAGAGCATAGTTTGAAGTAGGGCCACTGACCAAGCTGCTTTGTTTAACGAGTGGGAGTGAGAACGCCCTGGTCATAGCTGGGTATTTAACGCTAACTAATCTGTGCCTGCAGATATCATACTGATTTCAAAAAGGATTTAATTCATTTTTGGGAGATTTTTGATTTTGGCTACATTGTGCGGCCACAGGTCCTTAACAAATTAACAAATAAATGAATGAAATGAAGGCTGTAATTAACAATTACTTTATTCATTGATTAATCTCCAGATCCTTTTAATAATTGTTTTGTCTATAAAATGTTAGAAAATAATGAAAAGTGTATGTTATAACCCATGGCCCACGGTTGTAGAATGTATTTTCTTCAACCACCAATCTAAACAGTCCAACAGTATTAACCCCGAAAAGTATTTGTATTGAAAAATGAAAAGTGTCGAAAACGGTGATTATGAAAGTAGTTACCGATTGATTTTGTGTCGATCAACTGATTGTTTTAACTTAAGCTACATTAAATGACACAGTTCCATTCAGCAAAATGTAGGTATAGCCAACCTAATGGAGAGTACTGTTTTACTGTTTTTAATAAAACCTACTGTATATAGTAAACACAAAAGCATCATGCCTTAGAGCTGATATGGACATGAGATTAGAGTAAAGCTATAGCTGCTTCTATAATAGCTCCTACTGTATTATACAACTGTCCAGTGGAAACCTTGCAGCTTCACTGCGAGTGTGTTCTGCTCTGAATTCTCTTATATGCTGATTCAGTTCAACAACGACTAGCTTTTCCTCACAATGCGAAGGCGGGTGTTTGTGATAGGCCCCAGAGAGGTTGTAACGATAGGCCACAGCAACCAGCCGCTTCCATTGAGATGCAGATCTGGGCTAATTAATTCTCATGTTTAAGGGAATTAAACATTTTTCTGGAGAAAAGAGCACGCTGGTGGGAGGCGCTTTAATGTGTAGCCCAGATAAAAGGAGGAGTGTGTTTTCTCCGTGACAGACATACATTTATTCACATTTCCCCAGCCAATTTCATTTCATTGTAAAATGAGGAGAAGAGGTTAGGCAACGCAGAGAGAAGAGTTAGCTAATAGAAAACAATGGCTGGTGTTTTATTCTTCAGAGCTATTCTGCCGCTGTCAGCGCTCTCTCTCCGCAGCCGCACAATGTATAGAGACAAAGAGAGAGAGCAGAGGGGCCAAGTGCCTCTTCTAAAACACACAACAGCTTATTAACCCCAACATGCACACACACACACACACACACACACACACGCAGAGCGCAGCGGCGGACTGCAAAGCGATATCAGGCAGTAATATATTGAGGTTATATTCAGGTTGTAATGCTGTTATTAAAGCAACAAGCTCAGGCTGAATAGAGAGAAAATCCTATTAAAATAATTATAGAGGGCTGGTATATCAGTGTGTGTGTGTGTGTGTGTTTGTGTGTGAGTGTGTGTTAAGAAAAGTAGAGAGACAGAGTAGCCTACCTGCACTGCATTTGTTTGCATACAATATAAATCTGTGTGTGTGTGTGTGTGTGTGTGTGTGTGTGTGTGTGTGTGTGTGTGTGTGTGTGTGTGTGTGTGTGTGTGTGTGTGTGTAAGTGTGTCCGTGTGTGTGTCCTTGGCTTACTAATGTGTAGTAATTGACTCTGCTAATAGTGATTGCCAGCTAATTTTATTGCTGCTTTTCATCAGCCTCCGGCTTAATTAGAATGTATTGCTGCTACATTTGCTGCTACGAGACCTTTTAAGAAATAATTATCCCTACATGTAATTATGCAGTTACATTGTTACAAAAATAATGATCCCACCGAGGACAACTTAAAACGAAAATTATTAAAATCACACCTTTCCTTTTTGTAAAGAAATATTTTTATTTCATCATTGAAAGTATCCTAGAAACTACTGTCAATCCTTGTGCCAAGTTCATTCAGTTAAAGTAGAGTCAATAAGTCATAATTTGTGATTTTTACAGAATGGGTCTTTTAATGTTTACTCATTTAATCTGATAACATTATTAATGTTTGTTTATTCACTGGCCCCTGGCCTCCTGTTATTTTGCAAACAAGTTGAGTATCCCAGCACTGCATTGTATATTTCGTTTTTAGTGTTCACTGTCCATCTCTCCATACCTTCCGACAACTACCAACAGTCATACCTTCAATGACCTTAATGTATTGTCACATAATGTCAAATAACGACAAATAAAGGCGAAACTACCGCGGAATCCGCACCAAAACGGTGGCAGCTTGCAACAGGAAGTACCTTTGAGCTTGCCCTGTCGCCTCCGCAAATTGCGCAACTCTAACGCCAGCAGCCTCGTGGGGAGGGGAGGGGGGAGCTGCACTCATGTGATTGGTTGAAAAAGAGAACGTTGAAAAAACGCATTTGCGAATCGAGCCACGTCAGGGGAGTCTCAAAAAGCCACAAAGAAATGTATAGCGATCCACAAAGAAATGCAGTGTGATCCACAAATAAATACATACAAATCCACAAACAAATAGAAAAAATCCACACAGAAATACTTCCAAATGCAGAAATATATTTGTGATTTATTTTTCTTCTGAATTGTTCTGTTTGCATTTGTGAGTCTTTCTGTGTGCATTTGTGATTATTGAGACTGATCTGACCCCATATTTCTGTCGCTCTCACCTTTACTCATTAGTTCCTAAGACAATACATTAACTCTTCAGCTTACAAATATATATTTTCATTTTTTTAAATATTCAGTAATATAGTATGTTTGACGTGTTAATTTAATTAAATTACTGCAGTGTAATTCAATTTAATTAATGCAGATTAATTATATGTAATTAATGTAGTGCGACCTCTTGAAAAAAGCACTGCCTACTGTGTCCGACCGGCTATTGCTACAACTGAGCATATTTAAAGCTGCGTAATGATCTATATTTACTTTTTTTAAATTCATATTTAAGAATTTTGAGTTTGTTATTTCCCCCTGTTGAATGAAGTCCAACATTCACTCTTTTAGCTCTGTTTTGTGGTCTCCACCAACTCCTGAGGGAAATATCTCTTGCGGTGCTAAATGCTCCGCTATGTTCATTAGCTAGTCTCTTGCTGTGTCTGTCCAGCCCCGAGCATCCTTTACTGTCTGTATGAGACGCAGGGCTTTCAAGTAACAACAGTGGCATCATTATAAGACGCTCAGAGAAAATGTTCTGAGAGTGTGATGATGTACGACTGTGGCTCAGAGCAGGGTTGTCTTTCAATCAGAGGATCGGTGATTCGATCCCAGGCTCCGCTAGTCCATGTTGAGCCATGTTGGGCAAAACACTTCACCCCAAATTGCTCCCATAGGCTGTTCCTGCGGTGTATGAAAGGGTATAAATGATTACACAGTCCTGATGGGAAGGCACATGGTAGCCTCTGCCATCAGTGTATGACTGGGTGGGAATGGGTTAATGATGACATGTAGTGTTAAAGCGCTTTGAGTGGTCGGAAGACTAGAAAAGAGCTATACAAGTAGAGTCCATTCACCATTTTACCATTTCATCATTATCATCATCATCAGAGCGTTGATGTTTGGAAATGATGATGGACATTTTTGTATGACAACTGAAAACGTATAATAATATTGGATTATAATGAATGCCATTCTTATTATTCTTAATGGTCTTTGTTTTGTTTTTTTCCCTTAACGTCTTTTTATTGTTTCATTTCATTATCAATTTGTCCTTGTTTTTAATAAATGTGCTGCATTTTTATTTATTTATCGTAAAGCACTTTGAGCTTCATCTTTTTGCTTAAGTGCCCCTGCAACAATACACTGAAACCTTTTATCAAATAAACATCTCAGTATATATATATGATTGATATGTTTGGGGCTATTGCAGTTTATGGCCCCATATGAGCCTTTACCTAATATTAGAATATTCCTCTGCTCTTATGTGATGGTCTTGTAGTTGTGTTCAGTCAGCTCTGCTGTAATGAAAAGATTTCTGGGATGTTGTCTTGTCTTCGCTTTAGCCAAGCATTCTGAGACTTTCTGAGAAAATTGTTCTGTTCAATTTTCCCTGCCTGTTGGTTGTAAGTGTGTGTGTGTGTGTGTGTGTGTGTGTGTGCGTGCGTGCGTGCGTGCGTGCGTGCCTGCGTGCGTGCGTGCGTGCGTGCGTGCGTGCGTTTGGTTTCAGTGTGCAGATGAAGTAGCAAAGAGGAGACAAATGTGTCTATTTTAGCAGCTGAAATTCTGTGTGTCAAGTGTGTGTGCGTGTGTGTGTGCACGCTGATAGACATCAGGAAGCTAGATAGCTGAAGGCATTAAGGGAGGAGAGGAGAGGAGGACATTAATCTGAAGAAAATTAAAATCTGAAGCGGTGCGTTTAGGATGGAAAGCGACCGCCACTTCTGATAAGAAGTGGTTAAGGAGAGCACAGATTTAGATAAATGGGCAGGAGAGACAGAGGAGACGAGGAAAGACAGAAGGGAAGGAGAAGAGGAGGTACAAGTGGTGAAGAAAAGTAGATTGTGAGAATAGTTCAGGGGAGGGGGAGTAATGAGAGAGGGAAGAATGAAAGGAAGAAGAGGAGGAGGAACGTTTGTGGAAACATAAGGAAAGAAGGGATCGAAATGGAAAAACTGGATAAAAGGGAAGAATGAAGGAAGGACTGAGAGGAGAAGAGAGAAGAGAGGAGGCTGTCCAACAAAATGTCCCAGACCTGAGCGGGCTGCTAATATGGCCTCAGTGTGTGTGTGTGTGTGTGTGTGTGTGTGTGTGTGTGTGTGTGTGTGTGTGTGTGTGTGTGTGTGTGTGTGTGTGCGTGTGTGTGCGTGTGTGTGTGTGTGTGCGTGTGTGTGCGTGCGTGTGTCTGTGCTATGCAGCACATGTAGATAGCAGTGGCTCTGTGGTCTTGAGCATCAATAACATCGGGTTATCTGAAGTATGGTCTGGTCTCACACACACACACACACACACACACACACACACACACACACACACACACACACACACACAGTGAGTGATAGCGGTGCCACAGAGGTGGCTGTCTGAGGTTAGCAAAGCTGTGCTTAACAGAATGTTGTAGATTTAAGACTGTGGCCAGTAGACAAGATGTGGAGCAGATTTAGCTGCGCCTGCAGCGTCCGCTGCCCACTGACTCACTACACAACCTTTTACAGAGGAAACCTGACTATGTACATTTTTAAGTATCATTTATTGTTTAATTTTATCATTTTGGACACACATTTTTAACATGACCAGTAGCTTGTGGTGGCTAATGTTAGCTCATTTTTGCAAGCTTCAAACCGATATCTACTTGTGCCCCTGTTATTACATTTTACAATTTATCATTAACCCATAATCGTAACTTATGCCTACAGTGGGTTAGGGAAAAGTTACATGGTCTCGCTTTAACAGTAATAACCTGAAGAGAAAAAATGACACCATGAATTAAATGTAATTAATATACTTCAGCTATGGTTGCACTCAAACATCATGCCAGGCCTTACATTAATCCACATAGTTTCTGTCAAAGACCAACCAGAGCCCAAACCACAGCATCAGTTTTGCACATGGGCATGAACATGGAATTACACTGTAAAATGTTAATGTTAAGCTAATGTTCATGTTGGGATCTATCAGGAGCGTGTTTGGTTGTGATTGTTTATAAAGTGATAGTTACAGTTCTCAATCCTACGATTTAAAGAAGAGAATGAAATACGCGATGAAATACAGAAATTGCTTTCCTGTCACCCAGCCGGTGAACCGAGGTTCGACCCGCCGTGGTTCTGGTCTTTTAAAGTGATAAGATCACAATTTCCAACTCCACTGGTCTAGTGCAACACAGTTACAGCAGTAGAAAATGCACAGTATAACTGGACTCAGCGATCCGCGCTGCCAACACAACAACACGTTATAACACAGTAACAAACAAGCTAAGGAATAAAAACACACTATGACCGAATCATGCCAGACACCAAATGAACACTTACTATGAGATGATTTCCTTGTAGTCAGTTCAGTCCTGCGAATTATTTGGTTAACTCGCTGCGTGTCTTCAGTGTTGCGCAGAGAGGGAGCTCTTCGGCAAAAAAAGGGAATTTTCTTCCGATGGCCGGCAGTGTATACATTGATGATGTGAGAACAGGTCGCAGAAGTTATCCGTTCTCTCCTCCATGATCCCAAAACAAAAAAAACACGGTCTGTGTTCGTCCAGCAAAATTGAGACTTATGACCTAAGATTTCCTAAGAAGCAAATGTTTTCCTAGAGAGAGAGACACCGAGAGACATCAGACGGGAAAGGCAGTTTTGAAGCTTACGCTGTGGAATGAACAAACGCGGGTCCTCTGGTCATAAATCCGGCGATCCACCGCGACCGACCATTGAGGTGCCAGCATTAAGTTTCGGCTGAAACTCTAGCTGTGGCTCATTCCTTGGGCCCTGGGCGTCTTATCAACCCAGATCAGGCTGAAGGGCTGAGGGCCCTTTCTGTGTTCATAGCCACATATTGAAATCCCAACACCAACTTATATCTTGTCAGTGTGGTAACAGACATTTGTGACACGATCTCCACCTTCTACCAAATGTTCAACACATATCACAGACTATTATGTCTGCATGAAAATAGAATAATAAAAACGGGAAATTGCCACAAAACCAACCTGTTTAAAGCACGAGGGAATTTCAAGAAATTACACCCAATGTCAAGAACCAAGCACTTATCCGTGCACCAGCTTAAGATGACCAGCCTGTCTAGCATCATTAGAGAGAATAAGTGAGAGTGTTAAGATATTATTTTCTTCATTTTTGCAATACCTAACAGTATTTTTCTGTATGCGATAATATTGTGTCAAAATGTATTTTATTTTATGTTATGTTAAAGGTTACAAGGTTCATTTATAGTCATTGTAGAACAGGGTTGCGCAAGGAAATGCAGTTTGTTGTCGCATTAAGAAAAACACAAACAAGAAAAAAAGAAAGAAGCTGATCTGAAGCCTGGTGCTATGGCAGCTGATACTTCTCTAACCCTTGCCAGAAGACAGCAGGGTGCCCAGGCTGTGGCACCTCTCTCAATATTACTGATGCTCGGTAGTATTTCATCTTTTCCATAGCTGTATTAAAATTCCAGTATTGTGTTGCCTTTGTGCTTACACATGAATGGCCACCAACAATAGACCTGAGCATCGACTCTTCAGCTGTCCAACACCTATTTAACACCACAGTCAATGTTCTGACCACTTTATTCAGGACGAAAAGCCCCCATAATGGATTGTGGGATCAGTCAGGTACTCTTAATATGTGTTTGTCAGGTGGACTGACAACTCTAGACCACATGTGCACAAACAGACACGCACACACATACGCACACTGTCAGGCAGTCAGTGGCCAGTCAATCACTCAGAACAAAGCTTTGAAGCCCGGAGTCAAGCTTGGTAGACCATGTGAAAGAGTGATCGTTTGTGTGTGTGTGTGTGTGTGTGGGGGGGGGTGTGTGTGTGGTGTGTGGGGTGTGTGTGTGCGTGTGTGTGTGTGTGTGTAGTGTGTGGTGTGTGTGTGTGTGGGGGTGTGTGTGTGTGTGGGGGGGGGGTGTGTGTGTGGTGTGTGGGGTGTGTGTGTGTGTGTGTGTGTGTGTGTGTGTGTGTGTGTGTGTGTGTGGGGGTGTGTGTGTGTGTGGTGTGTGGTGTGTGTGTGTGTGCGTGTGTGTGTGGGGGGGGTGTGTGTGTGGGGGGGGGTGTGTGTGTGTGTGTGGGGTGTGTGTGTGTGTGTGTGTGTGTGTGTGTGGGGGGGGGTGTGTGTGTGGGGTGTGTGTGTGTGCGTGTGTGTGTGTGTGTGTGTGGGGGGGGGTGTGTGTGTGTGTGTGTGGGGTGTGTGTGTGTGTGTGTGTGTGGGGGGGGGTGTGTGTGTGTGTGTGTGTGTGGGGTGTGTGTGTGTGTGTGCGTGTGTGTGTGTGTGTGGGGGGGGTGTGTGTGTGGGGGGGGTGTGTGTGTGGTGTGTGGTGTGTGTGTGTGTGCGTGTGTGTGTGTGTGTGTCAGAGTGATGGCTGCAGTTGTAGCAGAATAATGAACAGAGGGCCTGCTCTGAGCCAACCAGCCACTATGGGTTGAAAGTGTTCTATTAGGTCTTGTCTTCCTGTCACTCCAGCCAGTTTTGTTGCGTAAGTAAGCCGTAAACCTATGTTGGAAGTATTTTTTTTCTACCGGAAAACAAATACTTTTTTAAATACAAACCTACCATTTGTCCTTTTATGAAAACGGTATTCACAGGAAGCGTACAGTTTCTGCTCGTGCATACAGTCTCTTTTCAAAATACACTATTCAAAAGTTTCTAGGTTTACTTACAGAATGAAACAAAACTACTTGCTTAGATTAAGGCAACAAAATAACTTGAAACTAACTAAAAACTTAAAATAACTATTCTTACGTAACTGCCGTTGAACGTCATATGTTTGTTTAACTCGTCCAACCCGCTCGGAGGACTTTCTTGTTCTTTATACTAAGTCACTAATCTCACAGTGAATGACGTGATTGGGTTTACTTTGGAGTTAGTTTAAAGCCCGGTGAATCTCATACAGATGCTAAAGGGTGCCTATCAGACTGACCAAGCGTTGATATTTGTTGAGTTAGGAGTGAGAATGAGCTGTACGAAAACCCCACAGCCGTGACAATACGCTGCCCCTAAGAGTTTATCCCAGGTCACTGAGTAGGTCTGAAAACTGAAGCCTGTTATTAGTCGCCAGCATTTTAACAAATGTCCCCTTGCGGGATGAATAAAGTATGTATCTATCTATCTATCTATCTATCTATCTATCTATCTATCTATCTATCTATCTATCTATCTATCTATCTATCTATCTATCTATCTATCATGAGTGAATCAACAGGAAGTTAAATGTAGAGATGCTCCAGAACAGGCTGACAGCTGTATGGCGATGCAGGTCATATGGGATGTGAATTACAGTGTGTGGAGGTGTGTATGACTAGGTGTGTTTAGTGGCTATTTTGTGGTGTGCAGGTGATTTTCACTGATAGGGTTAAGGTTGGCTAGCTTTCCATTAGCCTGGACAGCATTCAGTCACCTTCACTTTCACCCTTCCTCAGGCCATACATTAACATTCCTCCATCTCTGCCGTGTGTGTGTAGGTGTGTGTGCGTGTGTGTGTGTGTGTGTGTTTATTGGTGTTTGTCGTTCTGTTATTTTGCCTGTCTGTGTACGTGCCAGACTGTGTGTGAGAATGAGTATGAGTGAGTGTTAATCTCTTCAATATTGCATCCATGAAATTGACATTTGACAGTAATTGTGTAGCGACAGTGATCCAGTCCATCCCGTTCTCTGATTGGATGAGGATATTACACACACACACACACACACACACACACTATGACCGGTCACACTTCCTTAAGTTAACGGCACAAATATAACATCGAAACAAATCCCCACAGTTGTACCCTGAATGGGAAGGATGGCTAGAGGGAGAGTGGATGGAGTTGGATTATCTGAACACCATAAAACTGGAAACAGTTTGGAAGAAGGGACAGTGAAAGGAGGGAACAAGAGGAAAGAAGAGCAAAATTGAAACAGGCTCATGACAGAGACGTCTAATTTCTGCTTTTTTGTAATTATATCTTATCATGTTCTAGTAATAATATATTTTCTCACTCACTTGACTGGAAGGTAGGTAAAAGGTAAAACAGCTAGTCTGGCCCTGTCCATAGGTACATGATTCATCTAAATAACACAAAGAGCATCGGACAGAAAAAGATCTGTACAGAAATGGTCATTATTGAGGCTGGAGTCACTCCCTTGTTCACTAAAATACTGTTCGCTGTTTGTGAACAGTATTTTTGTCTTGTTTAAATTCACAAGGTAAACACCTGTTTAAAACTGCAGCTGAAAACCGGCTGTAAAACTTGCAACATAATTGAGAGTACAGTTTAGTTGTATGGGAAAGTCATTTTGTGGAAGACAGGGTTGCCTGATAATATCACGGTCAAAGAACATATGTGTAGCCTGAACATTGAACTGCTCACCGTAAACCTACGTCCATGTTATCTGTTATCTGTTATTTCCCCATGCCAGCGCTCGTGACCTACGTCATGCACTCAGTTATTGTGAGACTACAGACGCAGCACCCAGGCACCTTCATTGAGATATCTGGAGACTTCAACCCATCACTCTGTCTGCAACTCTGCCCACCTGTTCTCTCACCCCAAGCACACTATCCCCGTATGCACCTTAGCGTTAACTCGTTTATGTTTTTGGCATTTGTAGGATTTGCATCTTATTGTTAGATTTTATATTTGCACAAAACACTTTGTATTTGTGGATAACAGAGGATAATGTTTTACTGATCACAATACAATATATAACTCTGCAACTGAATGCAGGTACTATTTGGCTATATATAATAATCTGCTCGTAGGCTTTTTGTAATGTTTTGTCATTGTCTTCATTTTTGTTAGTCGTCAAATAATATTTTTCATCATAGTTTTGTTTCATGAAATGAACACTGCACTGTCCTTGCTGGTCATTATTTGAGACTCTGCCATTATATTCGTTTTTATGAAGATTTACAGTGTGTGCTTGAGTAAAACACACTTACATCAAGGTTTAAATTGTATTATAAAAAGCCACGTCCAGCAAACCACCAAACTGGACTCAAGAGGTTTTCACCTGACAATTAGTGTGTCTGTTCTCTCTCCCTGTCTCGCGCTCTCCGTGTTTCCTTCCACCTCTAAGCACCTTGGACAGGACCTACAGCCATTCCATCGCTGATTAAACCTAATAATTAGCTCTGTGTGTGTGTGTGTGTGTGTGATTTTTATCATAGTTTTGAGGACATCCTATTCTTCTCCAATCATCAGCCAGCTCCCTGTGGGCAGACACTAATTAAAATCAATAGTCTCCTCAGACTGACACTGAAGGTTCAGCTACAATGAAGCAACGCGACCAACAATATATCTTCAAATTTGACTGCTTTCACTGTGAAGGTCTCTTTGGTAAGAAAATGGGAAACACACAGTCAAGTGCATCCAGCATTGATACGTAAAAGCAGCTATTTGCCATTTAAACCCAAAACCTGCTCGTTTCAGTGGTCATAAAGCCTGGTGTTGACAGTGAAGTCTCTGTTAGTGTGGGGTGAGGGGATGAGAGAGGAGGACCAGGGAAGAGGTAGAAGGTCACAGAGACTTTGTTTACCGAGAGATGTGCTCCAAGATAAACACAACAGGCAACAGTACTGAGCTACACCTCTCTACAGTGCTGCTAATAATACAGAGTACGCTCTATGGAGAATGTACCTGCGGTAGACATTTTGAAAGACTCAATTATTAGGCAAGACCAGATGCTAATATTTCTAAATATGAATTCCTAAATAGTCCTCCCACATCAGAGATGAATAGCCTGAAAACATAAAGATGGTTAATCACTCTGCATCAAAGGTTGCCAACCTTTTGGAGACTGAGAGCTGAAGAGTAGATATATGGAGGCTACTCGTTTGATATAATCTTCCCAAATAATATACATTTGCTTGGTTTACCTTTAAAGGTGGATAAAACGAGATAGGGAGCATTTCAATTGCCTCCCAACCAGCTGGCGTTCTCTTAGCTAACAGTGCTAACAGGTTAGCTAATGCTGAATTTCATTTGAACTGGGAAGTAGAAATTTTCGAGTTCCCAGTCGTTAATCTCAACTGGAAAGTACCTGAAGTCGGATTTCTGACTCGTAAAGTCGGACAAACCCCACCAGCCTCAACGTTAAGATCCAGGATTGCTGTTTGCATCAATAGTAAAGAGGTGTAGTAATATGCTGTTTATTAGAACTTCTATCTTACTTGTGTCTCAAGCATACACAGTACTGTCCAACTCACATCTATTAACATGGTGTTTGTATACCACTGTGACTCCATGACTGTTTATCAGAAATTACGATTCCGCATTTTAGATATCCAAACCTTGCACACATATAAAGTCACGATACTACCCATTTTTTTCCCAATATGGAAGGGCAGATTCATCATGCGCCATGGTACTTAGCGCATCATTTCCATCTTTTGGTCTTAAGGGACTTTACATAATTGTGTTTTTCCCCTCTGGTCAGAGATGCAGCTTTTCACCCGGCAGGAGAAGCTTCTCCAGGACGCCAGGAGGTTCATGCTATACCTCCGTAATTGCCCCTTTATAGGAGCCCCCAATACCCCCAACTCAATACCTAGAGCTGTAATTCTCCCACCAATAATACCATACAGGTAAATAATACAGGCACTGTCAATCTAAAAATACGGATATCAAAAGTCTAAAAAACGATTAAACGAAAAAAGAATAGCAGGAATAATATTGTCTCTGAAGCATAAACAGACAGTGTGGTGGCCTCTTGCACTGTGTATGTAAAGCTGATGTGTTAATAGTGGGATGGGTGTAGGTGATAGCAGTGTAGCAGTGTTTAGTCTCATCCCACATATTAGCAGCTGCTTTCTAGCCATCCATCACACACAGCCAGTGTGCCTGAAACACACCAGCAAATAGACACATTCATCAAAGCCTCTGAAGATGGCAACACACACACACACACAAACCGTGGTCAAACCTACAGTAAGTGCTTCTGTGGGATGGCTGTCAGTGCAACACACACACACACACACACACACACACACACACAAATGTCGTCCTCCCACCCTCTAATAGTGTTGTGGTTGACAGAGTTGTATGTGATGAATTGTGTGCCTCTTCCAGACTTCTCAAAGTTAATTTTCTAAAGACTGCTGCCCATTGGAGAGGAGAGGAGATGATAGGAGACTGGTCAGTGTGTGTGTGTGTGTGTGTGTGTGCGTGTGTGTGTGTGGGTGGGGGGATGAGATGTCGGTATCACTCAGCTGCTTTTCTTTCTGAAGGCCTTAACCAGTGCTGGCGGCTGTTTAGACTTAGGCTTTACTACCATTTTGTGTCACCGAGTGAATTACAGTAAAGTGCATTATTTTACTGAAGGTATGGCAGCTGCGCTCGAAAGGCTTTTTGTGAGAACACTGGTGTGGTGTACAGGAAGTGAAACAGCATTTGGTGGTCACTTGAACACCTAGAACAAAACCACAGCAGCACAAGACTGTCTTGTTTAGTTATTGAATCAAACGCTTGACCGTTTACCCCCTTGTGGTGGTTTGTTTGTGCAGTTGTAACACAGCAATCACACTCTGGCATGGACCAAAACAACCAGACCAAGACCACCTCTTCAACAAGGTCTCGAAACAATTGTTTTGGTACACACCTGTGTTTTACGAACCAAATCTGGTATCGTTCGTTTGTGATGAGAACATGATCCGACTTCATCCAACAACGCTGGAGGACGCATTGCAGCTTTTTTTGGATTCACCCAGCTCTGTACTGTGCTGTTGGAGCATCTACAGGTGCAGGCCGTTGCCAGGTTCACAGCCATACCTGATGGATTTTTGGAAATGTCTTGGCTGATGAGCATATCACACATTATTTCACAGCCGCACCTCATTGTCAAACTGTATTGTTTGCCTAAATTGATCAATAGACCCTTTTATAGTTTGTAAACAATGATGACTTACGTAAGAGAGCGCACTTAGATTGGCAATGGAAGTACGGCGGAAGTACTGCAAGGGCAGTAGCAAAGATCGCAAAGACCATCTAAGATCGCAGGAGCAACCTGAACAAATTGATTTTACAGATCCATGTGCTATATTAGTGCTATTAGCAAGTGGCCATATATGGAGAAACCTAGCATGTAACGTTACACCAGTTAGACATTACGAGCATACAAGTCACTGTTCTTGCATCTCCGAACGTACAGAACGTCATTTTAATGAGGTTGGCTATAAAAGCATCTCGACAAACAATGACCAGATCAAACCGCCTGTTCTTCCCTCCATTGAGAAATTGTGAAGTGCGATGGTTAATTAACTTCTGGTAAAGAAAAGGTGTTTGCTTTTCTTTTACTCTTTGTTTATCCAATCCAATGTACCCGGATGGACAAACAAGTTGTATCTCCAACAACAGACATAGCAGAGCACTTCAATGGATACATTGGAGGACAAAGAGGATTGTGAGTGTTGATTTCATTATTACTACTATACTATGAGTTGACGAATGGAAAAAGAGAAGAGGGGAAAGAGAGAGGGAAAGATTAAGATGAAAGATAGAAAATAGAGAAGGAACACAGGAAACAAGGAAAGATGTTAGGAAGGCAACTCCTCGTCACTTTTTCCAGTTAGGCAGGATAGCCTGTTTAGCATTAGCTGTATTAACTGTATTAGCTGTCATCATCTTCCATGTCACTCTAACTTTCTCACACACACACGCACACACACGCACACACAATTAGCTAGCCAGCTTGCAGTATTTGTGTGTGACAAAGTGATGCCATTATCCCCCTCTGACAAAAACCTCTCGGAGGGCAAATTCTAGAAATTATTTCAACAATGGAGCACGCCAAATGTCAGCATTCAGTAATTATGTTTATGCTAATTGTTAATTAGTGTCCTAATGGGATGATCTTAATTAACAAAAGGTTTGCGGCTGGTGCTGGCAACAGGGCTGCCATAAAGGAGATGTAATTGCTGCACAGCGCTTGATGAACATGGATTTATTGGGCATTTTAACTACAGTGCTTGTCGTTTAATTCTATGATGGATAGAATGGACAAATAGAGCAGATAGAAGAGAGGCGTGTGTGTGTGTGTGTGTGTGTGTGTGTGTGTTTGTGTGTGTGTGTGTGTGTGTGTGTGTGTGTGTGTGTGTGTGTGTGTGTGTGTGTGTGTGTGTATTAGGAAGAGCAGCAGACAGAGCTAGCATCAAAAAGCTAAAACTAGCCAAACTGTGGAGGCCTAGGGGAGTGAATGACCTCATGGGGGGGTAGGATTGGTAGGTTTGGTCTGGTTATGTTTTATTGACCTCTTTTAGGTCTATAACTCTGTTAATTTAGGCATTGGTAGTTTTTTCTGTTTTTCTTTTCTTCACCAGGTGCATGCACGTGATACGAGTGCACAGAACACTCAGCTAGCAGAAAAGCATCCATGTCAGAGAGCATTTCGCTCTCTGGGTGCAGAAATGTGGTCCCGTGGCTGTGACCTTTGAGGCAAGCATGGAAAAGACAGTGGCTGATGTCTTTGCTCCTTTGAAAAGGCTACTGTCTACTCCACAAGTACTATGATGCGAGTTCAACACACCCAGTCGGTTATCTGGTTTAACTAATCCAAACATCTGCCGTCCCGCTAAACGGTCCGAAGGTTTTCCAATCTGGCTGCAAGCATGTTAATATAAAGGGGCAGTGGTTATTGCATATCTAATGGCAAACATGGACAAGTCTGCTGAAAGCAGAGCGGCGCAACTATGATTTAGACAAATACGAAAAAGTTAAACACATAATTCAGACTGAAGGTGACAACAGTTTAAGCTGCCAAATGCAGGAAGGACAGCTGGCAATGACTGTGAATGCGGAAATTAATAGATTATAATACCACTGCTTAATTTAGAGCACGATAGATCCGACTACAATTACATTTGTGTATTATTTTAAAAATGAATGTGTTACAGAAGTATTCTGATGGCGTGAATTAACTATTTTAGCCTTATTCTTTTAGCTGCAACCCCAGTCGTGTGAAACGGACTAAAAAATGAAATATACAAACATAATTTGACGTAAGAAGTTTCCTTCCATAATGTATAACCTGCAGTAACGCAAGGCAATATTTCCAGTCTGTGGGACGTGTGCCGTGATTGGTCAGTGGGCCAGCGTGACTTTTGTCAAACAGAAAGTTAGCTAGCAGATCTTAGTGTTTAGTAAGAGTTCAGGTTGAAACATATGTAAGAGAAGTTATGACACTTTTAGCGTTTTGCTTGGTAGATTCTTTTTTTTTTTTTACCTAGCTTTGTTTTTTTAACACTCAATGGCTGAAGGAGGAGAAATGGATTTGGGAGTTACAGACAAACAAAGAAAGGAGGATGGACTTTGTCTTTAAGTGAAGGCAGCTTTGGTAAGTGAAGTGCTTTTGTTTTTTTACATCTGCAGTAGCGTTACTACTGTGTTCATTTATCTTTCGTGTCGTTTTTATGATATGGTAACACTTTATAATAACTACACACTATGAAGCATTAGTTAAGTATGAGTAAACACTCAATTCATCATTTATAAAGCATTGTTCCTACATTCATAATTCATTAGTATGCAGTTCATAACAACAGTTATAAATGTTTTTTTCTTCATTAATAAGCTCGTCTATTATGTGTTTCATGATTGTGTTTTCATACTTTATAAATGGATTCCCCATTTGTAAATGAAGTATTATACAAACCAATTACTAAGGAGTTGTAAATCATAAATAAGATGATTTATAAAGTGTTAGTAAATGATTAATAACTTATTTAGATGTACATTATTCATGCATTTATATATATAATGATTTAGATATGCACTAATGGTTAGGGACTATGTTAATATGTGCTTTATAAACGTGTATTAATACTGCAATTCATGATTAATTCATGATTTATTAAGGTAGTTACTACTCGTTAGTAAAGTGTTTTGTGTGAGCGCATCTGGTGAGGACTATTTATGCCTTATATGTGACTGGTTCTTGTCATTGTGTTAATTACATTGATTCTGACTTGTCCGTCAATGACGAAACATCCCATCATCGCGGGGTTATTTCGGACATTTGTTTCTCTGTTTGAATCAGTAGGGAACAGCTAACTGCTGTTGTTTCCCCGCTAAGCTAGTTAGCTTAGCCTCCCTGAACACACCTCAGCTGTTTTTCGTTATTGTTCCAGGTTCAAAAGTTCACACATCCTGTTGTCTGTTACGTGAGCGCAGTCCACCGAAAACATTCGATTTCCCACAATTTAAGCTTCTGCAATTTCCAAATGCACTAGTATTATCCAAACGTATTGTTCGGTTCGTAAGCCTCGTACCGAACACGTGATGTTACAGCCCTAGAAACAAATAACCGTAGCTCAGTAGCACAGCACAGAAGGCCCAGGTATGACATGCACGGCCCACCACTGCTTATAAGTGTTGTTTAAGTAATAGGTGGGTGATGGCAGAAGTACTATTTGTTAAGATACAAAGAAGTTCCCACTTTACTAAATATATGAAATAATTTTTTTCCTGGTATAGGCTCGCTAACTAGCTAGCTTTACTGTTGCTAACGTCACTGCAGCACTTTGCTGTATCACTGACAGCTAAGACCATGAGGTCAACATCACTGACAGCAAAGCCTCAGTCTGTTCGAATGGCAATCTATAATAGTCAAATAAACAAAAATAGATAACATTTTTGTCATGTTTTTGTATAGTTTGATTCTACTGACAGATATTCTATGTTGACCAATCAGTTAGTAATGATTACATTATTGACTATTCACGCAATTTTAGGAGCATACTTAATAATGTCTCTCTTTTTTTATCAAAGTGTTTAAAACAATGCCATTATCTTGGTTAAGAGTTTCTCTTAGGGACATACTTTACAGTTTCTGCAAGTTTATTAGCAACACAAGGATGTAATATATATATATATATATATAATATATATATACGTATATTTTATATAATGTTGGGTCAGTCATCAGTGTTTGACCACAGTCTCACTTGCATGTTACACAGTGGCATTGCCCCAGGCTAATGTAAAACAAAATAAAAAAGATGAAGCTGATTAGCGACAAATCAAGCCATATGCTGATTATTTTTCATGCTATTAAGTATAATAGCATATATATGTATTTATTTAAATAATAATTTTTTGTAAGTATTTAGGTAAAGACTGAATTAATTTCTGACTTTGGCGGCTCTTAGTGGTAGAATAATAGAAACACTGTCACATCAGCTCAAGACCATGAACATGAAAGGCAATTCTTACATCGCCTTTTTTGAGTGTGTTCATATTTATGTGTGTGTTTAAATTGTGGTCAGTGTGTGCTCCAAGATGCATGGCTTGTGTTTTACTATGAGTGTGTGGTGGTGGTGGTGGGGTCATAAACCGCAGAGTGGATACATTGTGTTGTGGAGATAAAAGATTCCAGTGGACAGATCAATAGGCTATATCAGCCTGCTGTTAAATTACTGATAACATTATTTGCTTTATTTGCTTTTTTTTCTGCTGCTGCACACATGCCACATTTCTCTGCCTAAGGCTCTGATGTTACACTTGACAGCTGTGCATGTGTGTATGTGCACCTATATGTTCTCACAGTGATAATAAAGGAAAAAGCCTGCAAAATTGTGCAGATTCTGAAGTGTAAACATCAGAGCTTCAATTGCATTTGTTTGTTATTGCGTCATGCTAATTATTTTTATCATTTAATTTTATTAATTTTATTTCCATGGCGTTTTTGCAGGACTGTGATTTTTAGGCTGGGTAAATTGCTCACCCTGCATAGTGCTCTCTGATATCATCAGAAGTGCTAATGAAAGATCATATTTGTAGCATCAAATGATATGTATGATGATAATTGATGTAGCATTAAATTTATTGCAGCTGAATAATGATGCAGAATGTAGGTTTGGACCGGAGCAAAGACAGCAAATAAAGATGTTTGTGCGTGTGTGGGGGGGGGGGGGGGGTGGGTTTGTGTGCATCCTGGGAGTTATTTGGTTTCTTGTTCAGTCTATAACAATAGCGATGGCTATCAGTTTAATTCAATGGCTTAAGAGAAAGTGATATGTCTGGCTTGCGTCTGTTCTTAAACAGAATTATCTGTGTTTTATTTGGTTTTAGCAGGTTTACACTCACATTCACCTCAAGTGGTGGCCAGCAGCAAAACTAAATCTTGCATCTTGGTACAAACAGTACCCTTCTCAAACTCCCATTCCTCAGAGTTATCTAACCTAAACAATTGAGAAAACTGCTTCATTTTCTTATTACACGTTCTTTGAGACAGAAAAGTAACGTCAGACCGATTTGTCCGTGGATGGATCCTTTTTTTCACATGTGGTCCTGATCATCTTCCGTAATATACAGTTGCAATCAAAATTATTCAACCCTTTTAAATTGCAAGACATTCTAGTGATATGAATACAATTGAATGAAAACTACAGCCTTGGTCAACAGTCAAATGTTCAAGAATGGATTGAATGGATTGAAAGAGGGATTTGTGGAACATAATGTTGAGCTTACTAATAGTACTAACTATGAATAAAATGTTCCCCAAAAAGCCCATTAACAACATTATTCAACCCAAAAGTCAATATTTAGTTGAGCATCCTTTGACCTTTTGACCTCCTTTCTCTCATATTTCTGGGATGTCACTGCTTTTTTTAAATCCTTGCAAAGATTTTCAAAAGGGATTTGAATCCAGGGACTGAGACAGCTATTCAAAAAGGTTCCAGGAAGAATTCTTGAACCAAGCTTTGGTTGATTTGGATGTGTGCTTGGGATCACTGTCTTGCTGGAAAGTCCAATGATTACCAAGCTTCAATTTACTCACTGAGTGAACCACATTTCTCATCAAAATGGCCTGACAGCAAAGAGGCCATGGTGCCATTTATGGTCAAGTTTACCACTTTCCGCTGCAGCAAAAAGCCCCGACAACAGGACGGACCCACCTCCATGCTTAGCTGTCTTTGACAGAAGTGTTGTGCAATAATTTGGTAACCTTAATTCTAGTGATTAATAAACTCACCCATTCTCAATCCCACCTCGTCAGATGGACCATTGGAAGTTGTCGGCTCTTCTTCTGTCTCCTTAGTGAGCCTTTCCCCCTTTGCAAAGAAGCTCTCCGAAGGTTTTGTACTCATTTTCGCTAGCTTGTGGGCTTCATTTTTGCGGTAACGTATCACGTGACCGAGACAAGCGTCTTGACATGTGTCAAGAGGCACAGGCGGATGACATTGGGAGAGAATCCGGTAATTTTTCAAAATAAAACTTCTTTCAGACTCTGATAATCAATAAAACGGAAATAATGAAATATTTATTCTTTCTGTGAGGCCCGGTACCAATTACCAAATGACCCACGGACCGGTACCGGTCCGCGGCCCGGTGGTTGGGGACAACTGTATTAGACCACAGTATATGTGAGGTCAGCACCATGGACAGCACCCTCTCCAGTGTGGCAGTGCTGAAACCTTTCTGCCCTGTATGCTGATTACTGTATTACTGTTCTAAGTAGAATTATGACGATATAAGTATCATTGATGATTTGTTACTGTAGGTCCTGTGCCTTACCTTGTGCACACCAGACCCACATGGTATTTTCAGCTTCTCATATCGATGGCCAAAGCACAAAACCTCCTATCTGCCAAATGATCCAGGCATTTTTCAGATCGGAGGTTTTGCTCTTCGGCCATCGATATGAGGTTTGAGTAGAGGAATTCAACTTAAACACTGCAAAAATATATTTTCAACTGTTTATATGAGTGAATTTATTCTTGTTATCTGTCCTTTCAACAAAGTAATATTTATATTTGAAATAATATATATTCAACTGTTAAACCAACACAGATGAGAGTTCCTTAAAGTGCTCAGCTTAATGAAATGTTGAAACATTACCAGTTCCATAAAAAGTAAGCAAACTCTATCAGCTGATGAGGAATGTGCGATAGGGTCAATAGCTTCAACAAATTGTGTAAGTGGACCTTGAGTGGAAAGTGTTTTGTCATTTCCTAATGATGTTGTCCCAAACCCTGTAGGCTTAGGTTGAATAAAGTAATTCATGGCATCACACGCAAGGTAACAAATAAAAGCATTCAAGGTGGAATCTTTTTTTTATCGCTTGTCTTACGTTCAGTACATTTCACTGTCATTTCATCAGCTATAGAGAGCTGAGGACTACTTTCATTCTTACAAACTCCATACGAATTTCAATTTCCTACTTCAATCCCATGATTTGTATTGTATTATAATAAAATAATTATTTCGTAAACCGAGGAAACGACAGCACTTTTCTAACTGTATGGAGCTGGCGTAGCTTGGTTTTATAATTATTAATTATCCAAGCTTGAGCTCTTCATATTACCATATTACTTAAAGAACATGTAACCAATATGCTGCATTCTCTTAAACAATGCCTTATTCAGATGAGACAACATTTAAAAGTGCAATGTGTAACATGTAGCCACATGCTCCCAACACACAGGGAGCACATAGGGACAGGGAGCAACACGCATTTCATCTCTGCTACTGGGTCAAAGCCACTTCTCTTCCACCTTGGATTTAATCCAATAAAAAAAACTATCAAAACGCACACAATAATAATACTATTGACAAGGCCTCTGCACAGCTCTACGTCTTCATCCTCCCATGTTGGACTAAGGACAGACTGGATGCTATAGTGACTCACTGTGATCTCTTGGGGTACACGTGGTATTACAAGACAGGACGGGCCGGAGGTTGCTGGTTGGCATTCTCATTTCAGTAGACATTAGACAGTAGACAACATGGTAACATCTTCACATTCTCTTGATAAGGTTAGTTTATTTTTCAATGTTTTAAGGTTAGAAACCTGGCTTGAACTTTTTAGAACTAGCACCTTTAAAGGCTGAAAACATTTTTGTGTTTTAATTTGCTACAAACCGTGGTAGTGATTTTTATAAACCCCCAAGTTTTTTACCTGTTTTTGAAAGTCCAGTAAAATGGTCAGTTGAATCCGGTTTTGATTTCTATCTTTTGCCGTCTCCGATGTTTATAGGCTTGGATTCACATTTGTTTCTAAACCCTTTCTTTAGCAAAAGTTAAGCCTGAAATAGCAAACATTGATGAAACCATAGTTCTATGAGCACTTATGGAAGCTGAGCTATCCCTTAAGAACTGAAAACTTCCAAGTACTGATCATATTGATTCTATCCCCTCCCAAAGTTATGATAATACATTGGCAACATATGACATGGTTCCAAGATTAGATTTCTCCACCCATGCTAACCTTCTCCTTGGGGGTCAGGGAAGACAGCAACCACTGTTCCAACACAATAAATAAAGGATAATAAACAGCTCTATAAAATCAGCACCAACACCCTTCAATGTTGTCGAAACACAAAAAGCCTGGGGTTTTATGGAGCTTTCACAAAACAACCTTTAGTGCATTTAACTCTTAGCCTGCTCACTTTGCCTATTTGTTGCTCAATCGTTTGTTCCAGAAGAAATAATACAAAAATTCACTTTGGAATAATTGGGATTGCGCTCAGAAAAATGTAATAATTGTTTTACAGACATTTATTTTAGAATGTATGAGGTTATGAGGTGAATTCAATCTTAAATTTAAGTCAAAAGAACCAGAAATTCTTTGAGATTAAAGTCATACCAACTTTTTTTGTCAAGAAGCTACATTGCTCAAGGTTGGATCAACCTCATCACACCACAGACACCATCACTTGCCATGTATTATGCCTGCAGTGGATGGCCTAATCATACAGCGATCTGATTTAGCAATAAGGTAAAACTTGTTTTTTAGAACGAGCATATTATCATTAGCGTCCGGAAATTGAAGAGACATCGCCATTAATTGGGTCTGTTCAGAAGAAAGCAACATACTGGACAAGAGTTCGCAGTTTCATTAGTTGAAGGAATGTGAGTGGACTCTGGTGGAGAGGTTTCCCTCTCTGTGTCCTTATAAATGTTGTCTAGTAGCCAGCTATGACCTGATAGCTCACTAAGGTTTGTTTGTTTGTGTGTGTGTGTGCGCGTGCGTGCGTGCGTGCGTGCGTGCGTGCGTGCGTGCGTGCGTGCGTGCGTGCGTGTCTCCTCCCAGCAGTAAAGCGTATTTTATTGGAGTTAACGCTGAGGTCAAATAAAGCAGATTTATTTCTACGGATTACTAGCACTCTGCTAGCCAGTCCATAAAACAGAAACCAATCACTGACACACACACATTCACACTGAAGGACTGTGCAGCGGAGATATCATTGCTATTGTATGTAAGAGCCACTCTGAGAGTAAGGTGTTATGTTTCACCATTTTAGCCCTGAAGATCCACAAAAAATCTTAAAGTGATTTTACGTTTTAAAAGCTGGACACCCGCTCTCATCACCCCACTCTGTCTCATCTGAAGAGGGTCTGTTGTTCCGGTGCATGTGTGTTAAAGATTTTGCCAAAATCCATTTGCCAGTCGTTTTCAAGTCCATTTTATGGTGTATTTTATTGCAATACTACCGTGTGTAGAGTTGAGTTTACTGTTACTCTGATACTCGGTGCAGATGCAGACATCTAATGAACACATTGTTACCAAATGTCCCAATTTATTACTAAACACACCATTGTTTCCAATTGTCTGAGGGATATGAACACAAATTACTTTAAATCACATGAAAACAAATGCAACATTTATTTGGGTGGAACATTTTCAACATTTTTGTTGTTGCTTGTTGCCTCCAGCGGGTGGATCCTTGGCAGCTTCCCCTGGAAGATGCTGACTGTTACACTTGGGACTGAAATAAAATGCACAGAAAGTTACACATCAACTCTATTCATCCAAACAGGTTATAATCAAACAAGAACAGCCAATAATAATGATAAATTAACATGCAAAATCATGACATGTAATTAACACATGAATAACCAACGTATCAAATCAGTATGATACTTAGCCTAAGTATGCCAGCCCTGAAACAATATTATTTATGCTGATAAATTATTGGCTTGATACTGATAAGATGCTACAATATACCCTGATATATGATTAGTATCATTCAATTGCTTGAAGTTGTTTCCAGCTGCTCTTTTATTTGTATTTTATTGTGAAGGGGACACAATATTAAAAGCAACATAATGCAGCTCAATAAAAATGATCATGAAGGTGCCTGTATAGTGTAAAACAAACTGAATTAAAAAAATGCAAAGCTAGGATTTATTCAATAATTTTTTCAATTAAATTCAATGTATAGCCCAAAATCACAAATTCTCCTCAGAGGGCTTTACAATCTGTACACATACGACATCCTCTCTCCCAGGACCCTCACATCGGGACAGGAAGAACTCCCCCAAAAAAACTTTTAACTGGAAGAAAAGATGAAGAGACCTTAGAGAGAGCAACAGAGGAGGCAGGAGGGGGAGCGATACCAGCTAGATATAGTTGGACTCACCTCCACACACAGCGTTGGCTCTGGAACCAAGCTCCTGGAGAGGGGTTGGACTTTGTCCTTTTCCGGAGTTGCCCAGGGTGAGAGGCGCCGGGCGGGAGTGGGGATACTCACGAGCCCCCGGCTGAGCGCCGCTGTGTTGGAGTTCTCACCGGAGAACGAGAGGGTCACCTCCATGCGCCTATGGGTTGCGGGGAGCAAGGCTCTGACTGTGGTTTGTGCTTATGCACCAAACAGCAGTTCAGAGTATCCAGCCTTCTTGGAGTCGGTGGGAGGGGTCCTGGAAAGGGCGCCGCCTACCGACTCCATGGTTCTCCTGGGGGACTTCAATGATCACGTGGGCAATTACAGAGAAACCTGGCGGGGGGTGATTGGGAGGAACGGCTTGCCCGATCTGAACCAGAATGGTGTTTTGTTATTGGACTTCTGTACTAGCCACGGTTTGGCCATAACGAACACCATGTTCGAACATAAGGTGGCTCATAAGTGTACCTGGTACCAGAACACCTTAGGCCGGAGATCAATGATCGACTTTGTAATCGTATCATTTGATTTGCGGCCGTATGTCTTGGACACTCGGGTGAAGAGAGGCGCAGAGCTGTCAACTGATCACCACCTGGTGGTGAGTTGGATCAGATGGCGGGGAGAACCGGCAAGCCCAAACATATAGTGAGGGTGAACTGGGAACGTCTGGCGGAGGACCCTGTACGGGAGGTCTTTAACTCCCACCTCCGGAAGAACTTCTCACACATCCCGAGGGAGGTTGGGGACACGGAATCTGAATGGACCATGTTCAAAGCCTCTATTGTGGACGCGGCCGCTAGGAGCTGTGGCCAGAAGGTCATCGGTGCCTGTCGTGGCGGCAACCCGAGAACCCGGTGGTGGACACCGGAGGTGAGTGAAGCCGTCAAGCTGAAGAAGGAGACCTTCAAGGCCTGGTTGGCCCAGGGGTCTCCTGAAGCAGCTGACAGTTACCGGCGGGCCAAAAGGGCTGCAGCTGCAGTGGTCGCGAATGCTAAAACTCGGGCATGGGAGGAGTTCGGGGAGGCCATGGAGAAGGATATTCGATTGGCCTCAAGAAAGTTCTGGCAAACCATCCGACGGCTCAGGAAGACAAAGCAGGGTTTACCCCAGGCTGTTCTCAGCAGGGGGGGGGGAAACTGCTAACCTGGACATGGGACATCGTCGGGCGGTGGAAAGAGCGGGGTGGTGGTTCCCATCTTCAAAAAGGGGGACCGGAGAGTGTGCTCAAATTACCGGGGTATCACACAACTCAGCCTCCCGGGGAAGGCTTATGCCAGGGTGCTGGAAAGGAGGCTCCGACCGCTTGTCGAACCTCAGATTCAAGAGGAGCAGTGCGGATTCCGTCCCGGCCGTGGAACAGTGGACCAGCTCTTTACCCTCGCAAGACTTCTGGAGGGGTTCTGGGAGTTTGCCCAACCAGTCTACATGTGCTTTGTGGACTTGGAGAAGGCTTTCGACCGGGTCCCTCTGGGGTTCTTGTGGGGGGTGCTGCAGGAGTATGGGGTGCCGGACCCATTACAACGTGCGATCCGGTCTCTGTACGACTGCAGTAGGAGCTGTGTCCGCATTCTCGGCAATAAGTCAGACATGTTCCCTGTGGGTGTTGGCCTCCGCCAGGGCTGCCCTTTGTCACCGGTCCTGTTCGTGACTTTCATGGACAGGATATCTAGGTGTAGCCTGGGGGCGGAGAACGTCAGGTTCGGGGGTCTCGGGAGCGCCTCGCTGTTATTTGCAGATGATGTGGTCCTGTTAGCCTCCTCGAATCATGACCTCCAGCATTCACTGGGGCGGTTTGCAGCCGAGTGTGAAGCGGCGGGGATGAGAGTTAGCACCTCCAAATCTGAGGCCATGGTGCTCTGCCGGAAGCCGGTGGATTGCTCCCTTCAGGTGGGGACGGAGTGCCTACCTCAAGCGAAAGAGTTCAAGTATCTCGGGGTCTTGTTCACGAGTGAGGGTAAGATGGAGCGGGAGATCGACAGGCGGATCGGTGCAGCTGCAGCAGTAAAGCAGGCGCTGCACTGGACCGTCTTGGTGAAGCGGGAGCTGAGCCGGAAGGCAAAGCTCTCAATTTACCACTCGGTCTACGTTCCTACCCTCACCTATGGTCACGAACCCTGGGTCGTGACCGAAAGGACAAGGTCGCGGCTACAAGCGACTGAAATGAGTTTTCTCCGTAGGGTGGCCGGGCTCAGCCTTAGAGATAGGGTAAGGAGCTCGGTCATCAGGAGGGAGCTTGGAGTCGAGCCGCTTACTCCTTCGCGTCGAAAGGAGTCAGCTGAGGTGGTTCGGGCATCTAATCAGGATGCCTCCTGGACGCCTCCCACTGGAGGTTTTCCAGGCACGTCCAACTGGGAAGAGACCCCGGGGAAGACCCAGAACAAGCTGGAGAGATTACATCTCCCAGCTGGCCTGGGAACGCCTCGGGATCCCCCAGAATGAGCTGGAACATGTTGCCAGTGAGAGGGAAGTCTGGGTCAGCCTGCTTGGCCTGCTGCCACCGCGACCCAACCCCGGATAACCGGAGGAAAATGGATGGATGTAGAAAGTCACAAAACTGATTTGCGACTGCTTTCTCAAGGATCTTAGAGAGGAAGGGAAGGTTAGAGATTGGTCTGTAGTTGGCCAATACCTCTGGATCAAGAGTGGGATTCTTAAGAAGAGGTTTGATTACAGCTACTCTGAAGGACTGTGGTACATGACCTGTTAGTGAAGACAGGTTGATCATATCTAGTAAAGACATGCTAACTAACGGTAGCACTTCTTTAAGAAGTCTAGTCAGTATAGGGTCTAAGAGACAGGTAGAAGGTTTAGACGTAGAAATTGTTGAAGTCAGTTTGTCAAGGTCGATGGGAGTAAAGCCATCTAAACATATATCAGGGTTTACAGCTGTTTCTAAGGTTACCCTATTTGAGGATAGATCGGTACTGGTTGAGGGCAGTAGATTATTAATGTTCTCTCTAATAGTTATAATCTTATCATTGAAGAAGGTCATGAAGTCATTACTACTGAGGTCTATAGGAATACACGGTTCAACCGAGCTGTGACTCTCTGTCAGCCTGGCTACAGTGCTGAAGAGAAACCTGGGGTTGTTATTATTTTTCTCTATTAATGATGAGTGTAGCGTCCAGATCTTTAGCAGTCAGTAAACCTTTAGTTGACGCGTGTTTCTTGTCCTTAGCACATAGCTCACACCGACGCCGCTCGTAGATGAAAGCAATACAAAACACGCTTCAAAACACGGTCGGAAAACTGTGCGGCTCCATACTGCTTCAGATATTACTCACAACTGTCAGTAACTGTCGCAGTGTCCTTAAAGTGACAGTTGTCTGTCACTTACATGTATTTCTTACTCTAACAAATTATAACGACATCCTTGTAACATTCAAAGTAGAAACAGAAGTGATTACAGTTAAACATGTAAATACAAGTGAATATTTAACATCACATTGAATTTGGCTCCTACAATGAGTAATAGGCTGCTCTGGCATTACGGAGGGCCTTCTTATATGTTTTAAGACGAACTGAGATTCTTTCAAATTGGTGGAACGCCATGTTCTTTCAAGTTTTCGCGATGTTTGCTTTAATTTGTGGGTTTTAGGGTTATATGGAGGTTGAACCTCCATGGTATAACCCAATAGCAACCTTATTGCGTGCTATTATATGATAACTAGATATCAACCTTAGACAAATATACTACCTTTGTCACAAATTGCATGAATTTCTACACGGACTAAGATGATAAACCATCCTCCAATCTTGGCTGGCTTCCAGTCCACACATGGCCGGATTAACCTGCTCTTTGACCCAACGGTAAAATCTATGCCCCCCCCCGTTTCAATGCGTGACCAGGACGTATTTAAGATAAGATAGGGTGCTAATTTGGTCATGGTTATACAGTTTATAACCAGTATAACAGTGGTGCATTTCCACACAAATGTACAGTTAATCGAATTGCAACTGACACAAATTGAATAGGAGGCCTTCAGGGCCCCGGAAGTCTGGGGCCCTGGGACAGTTTCTACAGAGTCTACATGTCTTTTTATCTACAGTGGACTATAGAATATAGAATCTGGTATCAATAGGCTAAAGCTCCTCAGGCTTTGACTTTTATTCTATAACTATGACTATTTCAAAAGTGGATGCAGCTTTTCCGTCTTGACATCAATTTAATGGAGTTCCATTAAATTGGTAAACCACTCACCAACATTCTACTCGAAAAGCCAAACAGCAACTTCAGTTTCATGCCACCAATGTTTTACTTTATGTAGACAGAATTATGCCAGTATTATTTAGTATATAGCAACACTGGAGAAGCTGATGAATTATCAATTGATTAAGCAATTAGAAGACAATATGAAAGCATTTCTGAGCTTTAGACTGTGCTGATTGGCTGACATACTTTCTTGCTTTGTCA
This sequence comes from Lycodopsis pacificus, assembly GCA_028022725.1. NCBI lineage: Eukaryota > Metazoa > Chordata > Actinopteri > Perciformes > Zoarcidae > Lycodopsis > Lycodopsis pacificus. The sequence continues at coordinate 26,053,488 of CM051689.1, read as the reverse complement.
GGAGCATGATAGCTCATAAATATTGATCTGCTGGTGATCTGTGTGTGTGTGTGTGTGTGTGTGTGTGTGTGTGTGTGTGTGTGTGTGTGTGTGTGTGTGTGTGTGTGTGTGTGTGTGAGCGTGTGTTATATACAAGCACAGTGCCTGGTCAGCAGTTTGAGTGTCATTGTTTGTTAGATCAACCAGAACCACACTGAGGACTTGTTTTGAAATATTAAAAACAATAATGGGGATTTGACCACGAGCTAAATTTTTATCACAATATGCAAATCAGCCAGGCAGAGGTATCCATTCACCCATCCATCAATCCATTTATCCATTCATTCATCTCTTCCTCTCCTCTCCTAATTCAACTTAATGAGTCAACTAAGCAAAACTAAAACAGATAAAAGTGAGAACAGTCTAGTTATACAGGATAGTTCTTTGGGTTGGTAATTCTTTAAATTTCATTTAATTTGATATCCCCATTGATTTGGACTTCATCCCTGCTTAAGTCACTTAGCACATTAACATTTTTTGAATAATGCAACGTGTCACATTTAGCTCAGGACCAACAACACATCAAGTGTGTAATTCTCCATCTGTAATTATTCACTTATAAGGCCTTTGATTGAATAGCCCAGTCAGAGGAGTCAAAGCTCTCACTGGGAATAAAGCAAACACCCACATGCCTGCCCATAAGGGCTCTGACTGAACACATAGATCACTACAGCACCAGCAGTGGGGGAGGGGGCATTTTGAAAAGGGAAATAATGTGTCTCTCTGAGTTGATCCCTGGCGGTTTAAAACTAGTTTTTAACGATACAATATGGAGAGAGAGACAAATTAATAGTAAAATGTTATGGGTCATGTATTTTATCTATATATCACTAATGTGTAATATTTTTGGTTAAAACCAAACCAGAACTGAATGTCTCCTATCAGGTATTTTGTGTGTATCCAAAGCATGCTATATCTTATTTCTCTGTGTTAAAGATCTCCATTGTTGTCCAAAAACTATTAAACATAATAAGCACTGGGTCACTGGATCTTCGGTTGAAACCAATGAGCCACAGACTGGGAAGGGAAGTAAAAAGGGTATTGAGAGACAAACTGCACATACTGTAGTTGGTTTTGGTCTTTTTATTGTATTTGTTTATTTTGATTTTGATTCTTAATTATTTTTGTTGAAAATATAGAATAATGCCTGCCTCATGTTTTTTAAAAGGCTCAGTAAATTCCTGAAACAGCAGGTTACTGTACACCAGGCTCATTGATGTGTTTTTAATAATTTGTGAGGAGGAAGAAGATATCCTTATCCTCGTCAGTTGATGTAATATTGCCTGGTTGCAATGCTGCTACACTAGTTTCACGAGTCCTTTTTTAAATAATTGCTAGAATTGAAATGTAAAAAATGGATGGATAAAAGTGAAAAAAGACAGAGACACACACAGAGAGAGACAGGCAGACAGTAGAGTTTAATGATTCCAGATGAGCTGAGTGGTCTGCCTGACAACTGAAATGAACAGGAATCAATAGTGAGAGCGTCTGTCTGTAGCAGATAAGACACACACACACAATGTTGACTATTAAAGACGACAGCTTGAGATATTACACTATTAGTTATGCTATTTTTAATCAGCTATCATATTTAATTAATTCTTCAGGTCAGATGTAATCTGAGTGTCTAACTGTGTGTGTGCGTGCGTGCGTGCGTGCGTGCGTGCGTGCGTGCGTGTGTGTGTGTGTGTGTGTGTGTTAGTGGAGGATGGGGGGCTATTACTCCTGTAATGGGGAAGAGGAGGAGGGCTAATCTAAAATATAGAACCTGGAAAAGACACAAAGTAGAAAAACAGGAGGGATGGAGGAAGCAGAGAGACAGATAAAAACAGGAGGGAGTCAGAGATGGGAAAATAATTTCAACTATATGTTAAACAATAAACTGATGTGGGTTTTGAAAGCCAGTGGTTTTGGACAGATGTCAGTTTTGTAGTTTTGTTGATAGCATACATTTTGTGTCAGCATTCAATATTGTTTACATTTCTTTTTAAATCTTTTTTAAAGTGTTCAGCGTTACCTGTCACTATTTCTTGTCAAGTCCATCCTGCTTTGACAGGACTCACAAACAACATTTAGATTGTGAGGCACTTCAGCTGTAACTGTTATATCAAATGTAAGTATACTACAAAGCCTTTCCTGAGGAAGATTAATGTGACTGCTGCACTGATGCTGACTGGCAGGATTCTTCTTCTGCTGCAGTAATGTGCTAAAATATTGTTATTATCACTGTATAAAACATATTGCCCTTAATGATGTGTATATATATATATATATATACACACAGACACACACAAAATACTATCATTACCATTATATATGCAATCTTTCACAAAAACACAAGAAAGTGTATACAATTTTGGATGTATTAAAATATGACCAGCAAATGTATCAAATTAACACCATGGAATACAAATAATAGGGAGAATTCTGCAGGAACAAAATTAATATTAGTAACAATAATAAGGGAGAACTGTGTCTCAGAATGCATCCAATGAAATATTGATCATTGTGCAATAACAAAAATAACGTAAAGTGCATCAGTGGACACTCAAGACATTTAAATACATGTTTAGTGTGGACAGGACATGGTATATGTGTTCAAACCAAGCAGAGACGGAGACAGCGGAGACGGCAAAGGGATGAGGAGATAAAGGTTGAAGCCTCGGTATCATCACCTCACTCTGACCACCAGCGTGAGATCAGGCAGCTCAAGCTGCTAATTATAGTAATTATGATTCATTACTGTCTGAGATTAATTTAATAAAGAGGAGGCTGAGCTGAGCTCGTTAACCTTCATTAGAATAATTATAGACACAAGACACACACAGGCTCATTCACACACACACCTACACACACACACACACACGCACACACGCACACACATGCATACTGCCTAGTGAGGGGGAGAGGCTTAGGATTGCTGGCACACACTGTGGGAACCGGGACTGCCACTGTGTGTGTGTGTGTGTGTGTGTGTGTGTGTGTGTGTGTGTGTGTGTGTGTGTGTGTGTGTGTGTGTGTGTGGTACGGTGCTACTATCATTGTGAGGAGCAAAGGTTCTCATACCGATAATGAAATGGCTGCAAACATGTTGCAGATTCTCACTTTAAATTAGTTATTAATTGTGAGTCAATTACTCCCTCCAGACAGTCAGACGCACACATATGCACATACACAATTAAATTACGTCATGTTACTGCAGATTTCGATATACAATACTGTACCTTTACGTTTTTTTTAAATATCTGTGGTATTTGTATCATTACTCTATAATTTTAAACTATTTATTTATCATTATTTTTAGCTTATTAGTAATATTCTTGTTATTATAATTAGTTGTGTTATATTATTATTGTTTTTAGTACGACTATTATTCTTGCTGTAGCTTCTGCATCTCTGAAAAAAATGAATAACAGTGAATATTTTCCCTTAACACTTCTTCAGTTTAATGTTCCTGTTGCAGTGTGTTGGCAGTGCTTTGTAGTTTTCTTCCACCATAGTTAAAATGCATATATTTCCCAAGGTGAATAAGCTGCTGTGATATTTTAAAATCTGGTTAATATATTGACTGTTTTAAAATAAAGCCATAAAGCCTCCAGGCAGAAGCAGGAAGTAGATCAAAGGGCCACGGTAATGGGGTTAGCTCTCTGATTGGCTAATCATGTCTCATTGTTTCAGTCATTATTTTGCTCAACTTTTAATTCCTTCCTCCTAAGGATCATTGAGCAAGGCAATTACATGGAGCTGACCTTGTGTATTAGGGCCAGGGCTGAGGACAGGAAAGATGTCCCATCATCCCTCTCTTTTTCTAATTTCTTCCACAACAATATAAAAAGTGTGGCGTCAGAGCCTCCATCACTGTCCCCTCTCCTCTGTGGCTGAACATGAGAGTCGACGGAATATTAAGTCCCTAGCATTAGAATAAACACGTCGTGTGTTAAATCAAAATCCAATTCTGTGGTCTATTATTTTCTGGCATAGTAATGACTGCCAAGGATTAGGAATCAATATTTCACTGCAGCAGGGACATTACGGGCTTTATTCAGGCCGTAATTGAGTTTTGAGGAGAGGCCCTGGAATCTGCATTAAAGATAAGGGCTCCTTTCATGTGGATGCACAAGTAAAGCTGAGTGAGGCGACACATTACACATCAGCGACACATCAATTACGGTGCACGCCAGTTAACCTTGCAACACAGCAACTACTGTAGCTGTGCGGCATAGTTAACACTGATTCTACCGTCAGAACTAATAAGTGACTGTAGTAACCTGCATACCTGTACCTGCTCCATACAGGATTGCGTACAAGTTGCTAACTTTTCACTTCTGTACATGTAAACAAATGAACACCGTGTGTTCTGCGCTAAACTGAGAGGAAGAGCCAGCGCGCGCTTCCTGCTCTCTGGTTCTGCTCGTGCTCGGATAGCGAACTGGCCCGGACCGCACCGCTCCGCGCGCGCAGCCCCGAGATAATAGACTATTAGTGGAAGTGGGATTCATTTGTAGCCAATTAAAACCCGTAGAGTTGAATAGGAATGCATAAATAAGGAAGGAGCTGAACGCGTGGACGCACGCGCGCACGCACACGCACGCACACACATACACCGACATATGGGAGTATATGATAGCGGGTCCTCGCGGGGGCAGCTAAAAGCCAAAAAAGGCGTTGAGAGCTGCATGAGCTGGAGGAGAGAGAGAGCGCGCGAGAGAGGGGGAGAGGAGGCTTCGCTTAACTAATAGGGAGAGAGAGGAGGCGCGAGCTAGTTTTAACTATTAGAGAGATAGATCAGCGTCCGTCCCGCCTACAACTCCTGTCAAGCTTCCAGCGCGCGCACCCACCGGTGACCAGACAGAGCGCGCGAGGCTGGAGGTCGGGACACCGATCGCTGTTTATGTGTGTGTGCCAACACGGGATAACGGCACCGTACAAGACGGACAGACATTAGATCACCGGAGACGTTGTGTTGTCGCGGTGATTGCGGAGGATGAAGGGAAAGGATCCGGAGAGAAGTCAGAGAGATGAAATTTAAAGTTTCACGGGATCCAGTTAAAGCCCTTCAGCTGCCCGGACTCTCGCCGATGGAAAACTTTCACGGGCTGACCACATCATCTCACATTGGATGTTGATGGGACTCAGGAAGTGGCCTGTGGGTGAAGTTATTGTTTTCACATGAATACCTAGCCTTGTCCCTTAAACGGTTTGGTCTGAATCGTTTTGTCATTTTGAACCACTCCTTCATTTTAAGTCGGATTCTTAATATATGGGACAAGGAGATTAAAGTGATGAACCGGGACAGAGCGGTACCGGGACCCGGAGCGGACGGTGTCCAGACCGCGATAAGCCGGGACAGAGCCGTAGCAGGGCCCGTGGCGGACACGGTCCAGCCCGTGATGAGTCGGGACAGAGCGCTACCGGTGCCTGGCGGGGACGGGGTCCAGACCGTGGTGGGCCCGGATAGCGGAGACATGCCGGACGGAGGTGCTGCCGGGGAAAAGCGGCTCTTCGCCAACGCGGTGGCGGGAGGCAGAGATGCTCAGGCCGTGGAGAACCACGTGGAACCTCCACCGACTAACCCGGTGTTAGCCCCGCCACAGCAGGTAGATGCATGGGACCAAACTTTATTATTTTCTATAATAATAATTATACATTTTATTTGTAAAGCGCTTTTATTAAAAGCGCAGGGGGAGCAGCAGAACAAAACAAAACCTTTTTTAAATAACCGCCATGAATGAACCGTGACTGAGAAAATAATTTTCAAGAGTGGAGTGATGTGTAGAATGTTTATTTGTGTGTCTGTTGTTGCTTTTATGAGGATGATGATAATGGTGTTCCGTCTTGTGGGCCTGTGTTGTCATGTTGTGGTTGTCCGGTGGCAGCAGGGAGATGAGGCCTTAATTAAGACATAGCAGTACAATTAACAGCCAATTTGCTTCGGTAATGTGATGAGAAACAATCAAAATAAACGATATATATATACCATCAAATGCGTTTCAATAAAAAGCTCACAGGGAAATGTACTTGTTTCTGCAAACTCTGTTCTGTATTCTATTGCGCTAGAATCTATAAACACTGAATGAAGACATGCAAATTATACGATTTCTGAATTCCAGCATATACACAATTATCTTTCCATTTCCCTTAAATTGGAATTTCTCAGATAATCGAAAGTTATGAACTATTAGTTAAAATAACGTTTAATTAAAGAAAGTGGTTATTTCTCGAGAAATCCCTCATAGAGAGGCCCATATCATTAGATGTAACTGTCGTTTTGTTCTGAACTCTTCCGTATCTTAAATAGAGGATTGGTCGTCTTAATCGCAGATCTGATCATAATAACAGTGATTACTCTTATTATCAGATGTTAATAGGCTGGGTCCTACCCGCATGCTCCCTCGGATTATTCAAAGAGCGAATTATAATATTATTAATGTGGGATTATTCATGTCGACATGCTCCAGACTGGCCTCATTAATAAATGAGTGATCCTAACCAGGATGTAGTGCAGTGCAAAGCCCCACTGAGCCACCGCACCATCTTTTATCTGCCAAATATTGGCCACCTTTTTGGCTCAACATAAATCTTAAGGATATAAATTCAGTGTACATATCTATATCACATAGCTAGTAAACACGATGTGCACATAGGCACATTGGGGATTTTATGGAAATCATAAATTAATGCTTGCATTAAACTCTAAAAAAACATATTTGTTTTACTATTTTCATCCAGAAATAATAAGAATAAAAGTTGACTTCCTTTTTGTCCATACACACCAGACGTGTATAAATAAAAGTGGGATTGATTCGTTCACCTTCTGATACCCTTTTGACCGCTACATAATGGATATGGGAAATATTTGATTAGTGCTCACGTTGTGTGTGTTTGCTTTATAAATGAAGACAAATGTCCGTCTATTGGCTGTGATGTGTGCTGTTCTCACTGGTGTTTGTCTGCCTTCAGGTCTTAGTTTTCTTCAATACCTTATATTTACACATATGAGACTCATGTAATTACCTTATTTCACGGATACACAACTTGTATTATTATTATTATTGTTGTTGTTGTTGTTGTTGTTATTATTCGTGTTATTATTATAACATTTTTTATGATTGAAATAATTATGGCGAGTGTTGCAAATTATTCACAATAGCCTACATGTTTATAAATGAATACATAACTCGATTGAAAATAGGTGAATTAGATCAATCCGCATTGTCTGAGCCGAGGAAGAAATACAAGAAGCGCAAACAAAAAATGGAGCTACGAACTGTAATTTATACTGTGAATGAATAATTCCAATGTGTTATTTGCCAGGGCCCTACCGGGCACCGGACCACCTCTTTCTCCGTACTGGACATTCTGGACCCCAACAAGTTCACGAGCAGCCGAAGACAGCAGCAGCACGCGAGCCACCGAGGTGAACGGGATCTGAGCGCGTACGGAGCCGAGAACCGGAGAGGAGGAACTGGGGAGCGCGAGCCCAGCCTGGAGCCCAGCAAAGGCTGCTACGGTGCGGAGGAATATCAGAGCAGTAAGTCTGAGTTTACACGGAATGAACCTTTAAAGGCCGGCTCCTCAGTGTCCCCGTTACTGTTGTTTGTTTCCCTTTTAAATAGTGCCCCCCTCTTCTCCGTCAAACTGTCTTTAAACGGCCACTTCAGTTTGCTGAATTAAGTGCTACTTAAAAAAAACAATTCTCCTTTCTCTAAATCTTGATCTATGTTTTGTGTTTATTTGATCATTCCCGAGTCAGTATTTACTACTTTTAATTGTAGTTCAAAATTGTTCATCAAAGTTCAGGAAATCACGTGCCATTTTTTCTTGTCATTTTTTCTTTTCTATTCGATTTCTTTTGAGGGTGTATTTTTGTGTAGCGGTTGTTCAATAATCTTCCCTTTTTATGTTGCATTCATTCAATGTTCTGCGTGAATACTGGTTTTAAGGAATAATACATTTGGCAACTTTTCAGTCTGGGCCCATGTGTCTTTATTTTCAGGGATGTTTTCCGAACAGTTTCTATCCTGAGTTAATGGCCAAATGCTCCGACTGCCCCACCAGCGCCAAGTATCCATTCAGCCCAAATGTACAACAAGAAAAGAAAATAATAATAATAATAATTAGATTTTGTTCTCGTCCATTCAACCAATCCAAAAATGGCACATCACAATATTTTACTAATATCTGATTGCTTGGGTTGGCCCTATGAAACATGGAGACGCAGCGAGAGAGCAGTGTCACTTTTTTGATCAGCTTTCCATAAACGCTGTTTGTTTGCGTGCCGGAGCGCTCCTAAGACGCGAGCGCACGCTTAAGTTGTGGCTTGTTTTAAAAGGTTATGTAACGGCTGAACTACGGTGGCAAGTTCAAATGTTAAACGGACTTTATGGAGGACTGACATGCTGATAAATCCGCAGCCTCTGAGAAGTGCGGCGTCAGAGCGCAGTGCCGTTACGCACAGCCGTTCACTGGTTACCGTCAAGGCTGCTACAGTATAACCTCCAGATCTCTACGCACATCAGACTCGCTATTCAGCTTTTTAATAAAGAATCAGGACGCATCTTTTCCAACTTTATTTTTAGCAAATGTAGCGCATCAATATTTTACGCCCCCGGACCTTCCAAGCTTGTTGCTTTCCCCCACTGGCTGGTGACTCATTGTGGAAAGCCACTTGATTACTGTACACAGCCTGCCCGTAAAGCAGTCCAGAACCGGGATTACAGTGAAGGCGTTCATAACCCAAATCTTTTTAAGAATCAGAAATCGAAAAGAAAAAAGACAAGAACTGTTTCTGTTAGGCCTCTCTGCCAAAGAACAAAGAAAGAAAGGAAAACCACGTCTTCATTGAAGCTCAGTTAAACAAGAAAAAGAAAGAAGGCATGAGGTAAAAATCCAAAGATTGTTTTTTTCATATTTGAAGGTAGCCTTCATATTTTCTGTTCTACACCATTGTTCAAAAGGTTCTAGTAGGCCTATAGACTGAGACTGGCCTGGATAATTACATTACAAACAGGACAAGACTTTGTGACCATAGCCCTTTATAAATAACTCCAATCTTGTCAAACACATGTTGAGTTTATATTTTATTTAAATGTAGTTTTCAGTCACATTCCCAAAAGAGTAAATACATATTGATGATTACTTAAAGCTGTATATAAAGGTCCTTATTGTAAACATATTTAAAATGAAATTAATTGAGATAATTTCAATATGTGTTCAAGATTAAATTACTCCAATTACCGTAATTACCATTAACTATTAATGAATAACAGCATGTTTGGCCCAATAGTTATGACTCAGTTTTCTGTTATTCTCCGGAAGAGCTAAATAATCAGAGGCTATTATTAAGAATGGACGAACAAGATTCAAAAATATAATACTTTTTTCTTGGGGCAAATAATTCAAATTTGTGAGCAGCCAAAAAGGGAACTATCGGCCTACTATTAAACTAATGTGGTTAACAAACTTGGCTTTTCTTTTCATCTAAAAAAGAAATGTGGTGTGAAATTGTGTTTTTATAATTTTTCATTTCAGCCAACTAAACCAGACAGTTTGAAACATTGCATTATTACATTATTTGTTCATTTCAGTTTTATTTTAGTCCTACAGTATAAAACATGCTCACAATGGATTTTCAGAGGAGAGCAAATGTATTTTTTTAAGTCACAGATTTAATGAGGAATGCTTCTATTGAACAGTTTTTAATGTTGCACTTGTACCACAACTGCAATATTTTTTTTCAAATGTATTTGTTCAAACACTTCAGACAACATTTTAGACATGTGAGCTGGTCTGGATTACCGACACGGCACAGCCGGACACCCTGGCGTCCCCAAACCCTCAGCGGCCCGAAGTTGCTTTGTGGCTTTCGCTTTGCTCTAATTGAATTTCACATTTACAGTGATTGGAATTTGTTTGGTAATACACCAAAACATAATCTAAATTGAAATGAGAAGGGCATTAATGCTTCTCCTGCATTTGTACTCTACGTTTGTGGGGTATTTTCTTGGATAAATATATCATAATAGTTGGAGGGGATGTGTGAAGACAGGGTGGGCTTCCTACTATTATGATAGTATTTGACTTTACTGCTGAGTAAAGTCAAGTCCTAATTGTATGATCCCCAAATGTTTGGCTGATAACAACTCATAGAGAATGACATTTTCACTTAGCACTTTGACTAATTGTGTCATTAGTTCCTCTGGAACTCTTTTGAAAGTTTGAAGGCCTCATTAATTTTTATTGTGGCTGATTGTTGATCACATATTACTGTTTTGTATTGTGTGTTGTCTTGTTCTTGTCAATCAGCCACATTCCTTAAATCACAAGCCTTATGTGTATAGAACATAGTTGGCATATACAGTATTGCAGACTAGATTACACTTCCAGAAAGGCGGGCAAGACTGAATTACCAACTGGGAACCACTCACACCTGGGGGCCTTGGGGAACCTCAGGCACCCTGAAGGTCCCTGATTTATAATAAACCAGGGTGACACTGATTTATTGCAAATGTATTTGGTAATAAACACCACTAAAGCACGATATGAACTGAAATGATAGAGGCCCTGTCTTGAAGAGGGGCCCTGTTTCAAAGTTTGGATTTAACACCGTCATTATTTCAGTTGGTACTACGCTGACACGGTGCATATCTCTATTGCATATTTGTGTTTAATTAAATGACCACAAACTACTACCACACTGAGTGACACAACACTAACCTGGGGCAGGTGGTCCAGTTTCTGGGGCACAAAACAACATCTAATGACACACATGCATCCATAGGGGCCCTGGGGCCCCTAGTGGGTTAATTGAGCTCTTGTTTTGGGAATTTATAAAGCCATCTGAGAATTTCCACTGCAACATGTGTCACAGATGCCATTTGTTCAGCAGTTTTCTGGAGGCTGTCAGATAGTGGCCATTGGAGGAACTGCAGCAACACACACACACACACACACACTGTATATATATATATACACACACACGCAAATCTTATTATTTTTGCTCTATACTGTAAAATTGTGATCATGAAGTGGATGTTCATTTGACATTGTCTTTGTTGTGTGTGTATTTCCAGAGGTAGGCTTTGTCTACAGAAGCCAAGAGGAAGATGACTACCACAGGTCCGGGACCCCAGATTCAGAGGCTCCAGACGGGCCCTACAGCAGTGAGGAGAGCAGCTCGGCCCTGCCCAATAATGGAGACAGAGATCTGGGCCAGCACAGCCACCAGGACCCTGGCAGAGACACCAAGAGCCCCGGAGGAGACCCCACAGGCCAGATCACCGATGTCCAGGCCGACGGGGTCCAGGGCACGCAGGGCAAACCCAAGAGGAAGCGCTCTGGCTCGGACTCCAAGTCAGGGAAGCCCCGTAGAGCCCGGACTGCCTTCACCTACGAGCAGCTGGTGGCGCTGGAGAACAAGTTCAAATCAACGCGCTACTTGTCAGTTTGTGAGCGGCTCAACCTGGCCCTGTCGCTCTCCCTCACCGAGACCCAGGTCAAGATCTGGTTCCAGAACCGTCGGACCAAGTGGAAGAAACAGAACCCCGGAGCAGACACCTCCGCCCCCACTGGTACAGGAGGACCAGGAGGTATGGGAGGAGGGGGAGGCCTGGGAAGCCTTAGCCCTCTCAGCCCGTCCCCTCCGATCAGTGGGCACCTGGCCATGCACGCTGGCTATGCCGGACACCATCACCACCCCACCAGCAGCCTGGTCCAGCTGCCTTTCCTCACCGCCAGCCACGTCCTGTCCCCCTTCATGCTGGGGACACAGAGCTACGCTGCACCCGCCTTCTACAGCACACACCTGTAGACACACACACACACACACACACACACACACACACACACACACACACACACACACACACACACAGAAGGGTACCCATCTACAAACAAACACACACACCAGTCAGACTCATCCTCAGAAACCCACTCTGATGCCCTGGAAACTGAAAGGTTTCAGCAGACAGACTGTCAGTGTTCAGCTCTGCTTTACGACCAACATTTGAAGGCTTTAATTTCAACGGATTATTTTGATAGAATGTGAATATCTGCCAGAAACTGTACATAAATCTATGTTCTAGCTCCCTATTCCGAATGCTGTTTTAAACTACGTAATAGACAAATAGTTGATTTCTTTGTTTAAAAAAAAAGGTCTGTATGAATATTTGAATGTTTATTTATGACTTAAGGAATGGCTTGATCTATTGTCAGTACCGTGTAACTACAGCTGTGATTGTTTTCATTTCTGTTATTTATTGAATTTGTTCACAGTTTCCATAAAATCCTTGGATGTACTGAATCCTCAGCTCAACATGATATCGTCCTTTGATATTAAAATTATGACAATTAAACTCTGAAAAACTAGCCCATTTCAATTCATTCTAATTGAAGTGGACAGCATGGTGTCCCTGTCTCCACACAGCAGGTCTTGGGTTCAAACTCGGGTTCTATGTCTTTGTTGATTTGTTCCCACAGTCTGACAACCAGCCTCTTACTGAATGTGTTTTCCCAGGACCTGCACTTGTCTCCTGCAAACCTAAACAGACCAAATTCCAAGATATTTTATCGAGCAAAGCCAGCGTGTATATGCAGGTACAATCGGAGCTAAATAAGTACCCGTGACTACTGTAGAGTCATTTGTCTTGGGAATAAATGGCGATTTGAACCTTTCCCACTAAGGACAAAAGCCAAATGGGTGTTAGTGTTTTGTTTTTGTTGTACAGAGTCTACAGCCATGCTAGTGGCTCTGTGAGTCTGCACTTGAATACAGCAGAGCTTTGAGCTAAATGCTAACGTTAACATGCTAGCATGCTTATGTAGCAGTTGTGTACTCTCTCTTTTGCGTTGTGTTTTGATTCAGGCACACTTGATGTCTTTTTGGCTCCAACCAGCCGTTTATTCACTGGACAGCATGTATGTAGACACATCTGGTAACAAACAGAAGCACATTAGGGTCTCACAGCCCACCGCGTGGTCACAAACTCCGGCAACTGCCAGAGCAAAGAAAGAAATGCTTTAGCTAGCAGTTTGTTAGCATGTTACTAATGCTAAATAAAGTTAGCAGTATCAAGCATTTGCTCGAGAAATTATAAATCGAAACAATTCTACGAACAAAAAGGAACTTATACAGATTTCACAACGGAGCTCGTCACAGATCAACCTACCACGGAGACAGCGGGGCGCGCCACCCAAGTCTGCAGGGGCCCAGCAGAGGGCGCTCACAACACACTGGTCTCCGTGGAAAACTAATGATAATAAGTTGTAAATGATATTGACAGAAATAAAGGAGGAAATTATATGAAAATTATATGGATTAGTAATAACTTCAATTCACAGTTAAATGAGCAAATAATGACCAGTGATGGCAAGTGGAATCATTAACTTGCTACATTAGCTTTGAGCTAAATGCTAACGTCAACATGCTAGCATGCTTACAATGACAGTGCTTTAAGATGGTAAATGCTTTGGCTTTATCATCTTCAGTTTGGCATCTTAGCACACTCGCATATTTTTCACTAGCAAAAAGAACAATGCGATGACATATAGTTGAAATAGCTTTCAGCAGTGTTAATGTCAACAGTGTGTAATGTCAACACTTAGCTGTCTCAAAAAAGCACTCCAATGATTGATTGCATTGCTAAATATTCAGACTCATGATGAGCAGTTTAAAAAAGGATAAAAATAGATGAAGCAAAACCAGAGATATCCTCTTTTTAATGCCATACATTCTTGTTTCTACATGGCGCGGTGAGTGCAGACAGTTTAGTCAGAGATTTGTTAAGCTAGTGGCGGCTAATGTAGCCTGCAGCATGAGCAGCGGGACTCCCCAACATCATGGAGCCACTGTGGCTCAGTAGTAGAGCCGGCTCCTCGAGTCCATGCCGATGTTTAAATAAAACATCTTTGTTAAAATAGAAGCGCTCCGTTCAAATGTAATAATTCTCAATTCTCTATCGGTTTTAGGTCCAGGGTCATACGATAATATGACGTCTGGGTCCGGACTTGGACTGCGGTGTGCCTATTAGTGACCCCTGAAGATTACTTCAACCTATCATGTAATTGAAATGCAGGACTCTGACTGAAACAGAGACTCCTATGTGTCATCTTCAGCAGTTGTAGCAGCTGAAGATGGAGGTCCTTGGGCCCTGGCCCAATGGGCACTGCCCAGTTTCTAAATAGGTATGAGATAAGTCTGTGTGGGCCACACTCATAACAGAAGCAACTCCCAACTCGTCAAATCAGTGGGCATAACTGGGCAAGCAAGAGTGCAACACAGGAATCCAACACACACATGCATGGTAATCCGTGGTTGTACTATAAATTACTTGATATGGCCAGAGCTAGCAGCCAGCTGTCATCCCTCAGGTTCACAAGCCTCACACGAAACAAACATTTGAATAAATGATGATTGTTGATTGATGATGAACGTTCGATCAATGATTTCTTTCAAAAACACAATGATCATTATGGTAATCCAAATAAAAAAGTGGCCCTCCGACAATTTTACATATGAACTGAAATGTAATGTCAATGAAAACTAAAGTTGAATGAATAAGTGTACAGGGAGAACACTTAAATAGGCCTCATTTAAATCATTGTGTCCTAAAAATAGTCAAACTCACTAACAGCCGAACCCAGAGTTATTATCTGAGGCATAATTAACATGCATCAGATCTTCGGGACTGCGCCCTACATGCTCACACATAGACTGTATATAAGAAATGGGCGTAGTCTCTGTTATGTCACCCATCGGTTTGTGAACAACAATTTTAGAGCTTTGAGTTCAGCATTTTGGCCGTCGCCTTCTTGTTTTTTTGCAACCAGAAGTGACAGGAGGGAGTGGAGCTAAGTACAACTGAACAAACGCTGAATAAGATACCAAAATGTTACTATTAACTTTCATGAACTGTAAAAACACACTGAAAGGGTTAAAGTTATGACACAAAAACAGACAACGCCATGGTAGCGACCCGTCAATCAGTGTAGCCCCGCCCAAAAGCATCCCCTGCTTTATGGTCTGTGTGACTCTAAATGGACCATCATGTACTAAATGAACATCATGCTGTACTGAAGAAGACTTGAAACTAGAGATTGAGACATAAACTCATGTTTACAATGTTTACTGAGGGAATAAATCAAGAGAGAAGTAGAGTCATTTTCTCATAGACTTCTATACAACCAGAGGAGTCGCCCCCGATGGCTTCAACAAAAAGGGCAAGTTCAAGGCACAGCCACATTGCCTTCACGTTTCAGAACCTGTGGTTGCCACCTGAGCTCTTATGGCAGATCCAGTTCTGCTGGCTTCCAACTAGCTGTAATAATGTATCACTATTATATACATCCATGGGTGGTATGCTGTAAAGCCTGTGTTGTGTGTCAGGGGCTGAGGTCCAGGGTAGTGAGAGGAATCTACATTCCGGCCAGAGGGCTCCACCCACTCCTCCAGGAGAGCATTGGGATCAGTTGTGGGAAGAGACACACCTGGAGCTGATCTCCATTAATAATCCGTCAACAATGTATGTATTAGCTGTTTGGGAACAGAGACGTTATCGGTTAGTAGCACTAGTAAGAGATGAACGCAGTTTTAAAACGTTTAGACTTGTGCGCTTGCTCTATGCAGCCCGTAGATCAGGGGTGTCAAACATACGGCCCGCGGGCCGGATTCGGCCCGCCACGTCATTTTATGATTAAAAATAAATAAATTAAATTAGATTTGATTAAAAAAAAATCCCCATAGTCGAAGTTATGAGATAGAAAGTCATAACTATGAGATACTTAAACACACAGTCATAGAAGCAGCTCTTTGGCTGGTTACTGTACACTTGAAATGGAAATGTATTGTGATTACATTGAAGACTACTTTCAACGTGGCTTCACAACAGATGAAATACTTCACGTGGGATTGTACAAACCAGGGGCGTCGTTAGGGGGGCTGAAGCCCCCCTAAAATGTTCTTCAGCCCCCCCAAATAATTTGGCAGTATTGGCTTTAAAAAAAAAAACTTTTGTTTTATTTTTATTTTGGTGATGTCATTAAATTAAACTATTGTTTCTCACATGGACAAGTTATTTATAACTCTAACATGCTACATATGTATGTGCGTGCGTTATGGTTTGTATGTTTTCTCACCCTTCAAATTACAATCCTGCTCATAATAAAACAAGGAAACAACTCAAAAGTTGACACTGTCAGGTCCATTCTCCATCCATTGTGTGCGGCCCCTTTAAGAATTAGGATTTGGGAGTGACGCGGATATGAAAGCTAGTTTATCCGTCTTTCCTTCACAAGCAGGAACATTATTTCTCTTTTTACTTGAGAAAAGTTCATATTTGTGTTATATACTGAATGCAAGCAAAACTACAGAGCAAAATCACACTCTTTCTGATTGAACCAATCTATGACCTGTCAGAAACAATGGATATCCGCGGCCCCAAATGGGCCCCAAATAAATTGCGCGCGCAAACATGCCGCTTCCCTTCGGCTAAGCCCCCCCTTTCTTTGAATCCTACAAACACCCCTGGTGCAAACGCACCCTTGAAACGATTTTAAGCATTGAACAAAGTTATTGTATTAACTTGTCTTTGATATTTTCTTTCATAGTTTGATCTTTGATAGAGTAATGTGGGTTTCTTAACCCTAACTTCAAAGCATTTAAGTTATAACAGAAATGTGCTTAAATATATTTTTACATTTATATAACTGCATGTACAATATTGTCACACTTAAATAAACAATAATCAAATGCAGAAACAGTTATTTACCAATATGTCAGGAGTAGTTACATTTACGCCGTCTTACATTTACAACCGGCCCTTTGAGGGCGACTGTGATGCTGATGTGGCCCAGAGAGAAGATGAGTTTGACACCCCTGCTGTAGATGAGGATCCAGGTCATTTTACACCCAGCAGTCAATTTATTTATTAATTTGCTTCACTGAGCAGCTTTCATAGAAATGAACAGGGCTTTGATCCAATGCTGTATCCAGTTCTCTTTCGACATCTTTAAACATTCTCAGTGGAACCTGTTTGATCATGCCTCCTGTGGCTCTGGTAGAGTGCAAGAAAATAACCCGGATGATGTCATCAGGGTCATCCCAGCTTGGGTTTGGAAACTACACATTTCAAGGAGATAGCCTCATGCACGTCATATAAAGAATGTTGGTGTTGTCCATGCAGGGAGGGTATATGAAAAGTCATTGGTTACATAATGGGAAATGTAAGTTGCAGTGTTTTTGGAAACTGATCCAAACAAGACACTAAAAGTCAGAATATCTCAGTCTCTGCTGCTGTGATGTTGAACGTTGTTTTTTTCTGTGCCTCTTGTGGAACTAACGTTGCTATATGTTTTGAGTGCTGCAGTAATGAGTACCGGTACTAATACCTTGAAATGAGTCAGCATTTTTTGCATTTCTTTAATAATATTAATCTCTTAACCAGATTCACTGCATGAACACATCAATAAATTCAAATCTTTTTTCTTCTTTTAACAAGTTGAAGTGGAACAGCAGCGTTGATTCCAGAGGTCACGGAGCTGGATGGAGGTCACTGGAGGGCATAGTTAAATTGGTTGGAGAACTTGTCGTGTTTTCTCCGGTCAGCTTGAGCCATAACTTCAGCTATTCTGCGCATGCTGCTCCTGGAAAGAAGGACAGAATGAAGAGGAGAGGCAGACAGGAAATGAGAAGATGACTTTCAGAGATTCAACTAAATCTGATCAAAAACTGATGTCAAAATCTTCTGCTGAGGAAACATGGCATAGTGATCATGTTAAAGCCACATACTGCATTCCACATCTCTGTGTAACCCGAACTGTGCATGCTCTGTGCATCTCATACAGCGTATGCTCTGAGCACTGCTGTGCCAAGACTGGTGGGAAAGCAAATGTCTTTTGGTAAGTTGTGATGCATCTAAAATATTGTAAGCCAAAACCTTGTAAATAGGTAAATACTCCAGCAGTAAGCGAGACAGTGTTCCAGAGAATGCTGCTCCTGCGCCAACCTACTTGTTGAGGACTTTTTTCTCCAGCCTGGAGCGGGCCGTGTTGGCGCCTTGCTTCAGGTCGCTGAGGTTGGGGTACTTCTTCTTCCTCCCTTTCCCTTTTTTACCCACCCTGTCGGAACCCAGGTTTTCCCCTGTCGCCGCCTCGATGTCTCGCATCAGCTCTGCATCACGCCAGTCTACAACAGAGAGAAAACCTTTCAACAGGGAGGTAAGAAGAAAATATCTTATACACACACACACATATACACACACACACATGTATGTATATATATATATATATATATATATATATATATATATATATATATATATATATATATATATATATACATATATATACACACACACACATGTATGTATATATATATATATATATATATATATATATATATATATATATATATATATATATATATATATATATATATATATATATATATATATACACACATACATACATACATACATACATATATTAGGGGTGTAACGGTTCACAAAATTCACGGTTGGGTTGGGTACGATACAGTGGAGCCACGGTTCGGTACGTTTCGGTACAGTAGAAAACTATAAATGCCAGAGAAATGTACTTGATTTTAAAATATATTTATTCATTACAACTAACATCATAAAGTTATTCTTTGACTTTGAACAATGATGGAACTATACCTGAGTGACCCATCTTCTGGGGTGTCTTCGTAGCAACACATAAGCATAAAAAACAAAAACTGCTCCTTAATGTTATGTAGTATTGTTACTTACATCTTGTATTGTTACTTACAGCTTGCAAAAGAGATTTTTAATCTCAATGGGACTACCTGGTTAAATAAAGGTTTAAAAAAAAAAAAACTTATTCGGTTCATCATGCGTACCGAACCGTGAGCCTCGTACCGAACGGTTCAATACGAATACGCGTATCATTACACCCCTAATATAGATGTATACATCTACATAGTTAAAAGAGTGTTATCATTCATATCCTCTGGATGTTCCATGTTGGTCACAGGTTTTTTACCAAATTTACCAAAATGAATAATATCAATTTTAGCCTTCAAAAACATGCAATATTGCAATTTAAATACATGGTACACAGGCAGGCCGATCAGATCAGATACTCGTACTGACATGTTACGCGAAGGTGTTTCAGAGGGTTTATATATATATATATATATATATATATATATATATATATATATATATATATATATATATATATATATATATATATATATATATATATATATATATATATATATATATATATATATATATATATATATACACACACACCAAGCTTTATTTCTTAAACAAAGTCGATTTTCTGAGTTTTTGCATCAACTATAAAGGCTTCAACCAATCACGTTGTGTGGAACGGGCATATTAAAAACTTGTACAGTGTAGCCGAGGGTTATGAATTGTACCTATACTTATGGGGATTATAAAACAACAGGGGGACTCCGTAGTCTGAACAAAGACAGCAAACTTTATTACTTCTTTTAACCTTGACAAAGGCAGCGCTTACCACATCCTCTCTTACCTTTCACAATAAAAAGCTGTGGACATATACACTGCTTCGGGGTTTACCAGAGGAAACAATCAGTTTACTTTAGACCAGTGATTCTCAACTGGTGGGTCGCGGACCCGTTTTCAGTGGGTCTTTGCCTGACAAAAAATAAATGTGATTTTATTTTGAAGGGCATTTTTTATGCAGCGGAATTATTCCAGCATTTACAGCACTTGTTCAGCGGTGCAGGAAAAACACCGACCAATGCGTTGTGAATCACCTCGCATGCCATCGCATGCCATTCAAAATGAGATGTCCTCATGGCATTTGCCACTTGATTTTCTAACCCACGGGTCACCACGTATGCGCGGTCAACTGCAAAACTCCGGCGAGCTAATTAGTTAGCCTTCCAATTTATTTCCACTAAAGAAGCTAAAGCTGTAGCGCCATGATTTGGGAAACTAAACGCTCAACGCTGTTTCACCTGAACTCGTCTGGAGTGGAGGATGAGATGCTGACACTGCAAGCTGACGTTCAGCTGAAGTCCAGGGCTCATGGACAGTTTCCTCACAGAGGAAAAGTCCCCAAACATGAGGACATGTGAAACCTTATTGACTGCATTTTTCGGCTCTACTTATTTATGTGAGTCAGCCTTCTCCCACATGAAGAACATTAAGTCCAAACACCGTTCCACCATGACTGATGATCATTTGAAGTCTGCTTGAGGCGGATACCAGCTACTGTCCGGACTATGCAACTCTGGCCAATCCCATTCAGTGCAAGTCATCAGAGTAAGGTAATGACCAACAATGTACAGAATTGCATTGTGCCATAAGGGTTCATGCAGTTATGCAAGGTACACCAACATATATTGTAAATATAAAGATCATGCTTTACATGATCACAGAACAGTGTCAGTTTATATGATATGAGTGCCATGAAGTCCTGCCAGTTTAAACAGAGTCTCTTACAGACTGAAACTTGAAAAGCTATATGAATGAAAAGTGTAATAGAGTATTTACAGCTGATAACACACATGAGCCCATCGACAGAGCACAAGTAGTAAACACTGTCCTGCAGGTTCATTTGGATCCAATTGTGGTGCTAATGAGAAGTGTAATGTCATAATTCTGGGTGATGAAGTAAAAGCGTGTGTAATGCAGAGTAATGACGGTCTAAACGAAGAGACACTTCTAGTTAGTGACGTACTGCGGTGGTTTAGAGATAAACCTGCAGTAATGACACTGTGATTGTGATGGGATTGAAGCCTGGCTCTCCACTCTGTCAACACACTGACCCTAGCTGCATGTGTGTTTATATTAATCAGCCAGTCTGACCCTGGGTCTCTCTCTCTCTCTCTCTCTCTCACTCTCTCTCACACACACACACACACACACACACACACACACACACACACACACACACACACACACACACACACACACACACACACACACACACACACACACACACACACACACACACACACACACACGTAATTGAAAAGCAGCTGGTGTATTTAGGAGAATCATTACTGCTAAAAGAGGAGCAGCTGCATTTACATTGTGGGTGTGTGTCCTCTATCAATTCACTGTTGCCGTCTTAAAGGAGTTTGAGAAAGAAAGAAAATAAAGAATAAAAATAACAGAAGGAAAAGAAATAGGAAAGTATAAAGAAAGGAAAACATACGAGGGAGGGCCGAGAGCGAGACTTCTGAATGTAATCAGTGCTGCAGCAGGGCTCTTCTCTCTATCAACACCTCTTAGCCCTTCCAGCTGGGGGGGGGGGGGCAGACATCACACACACCCACAAAGGCATCTGGGGCCTTTGGTTTGTTCAGACGTCTCTCAGCTACGCATCACTAAGCACAAGGACCTGGAAGAGTGTGTGTGTGTGTGTGAGAGAGAGAATGAGAGTGAGAGAGAGAGAATCTAGGTGTAGTGGAGCATCTATTCCTCTCATCCCTGTCTGTCAGTCAGCAGCATGCACTCTTGTGTTTGTATTACTGTCTGTGTGTGAGGGTGGGATTCAAAGGTGAATAACAAACAAAAAAGCTAAATTCCAGGAAAATATGCTGTGATTGTGGCGGTTCGGGTATTTTCTACCTCAAAGATTTTTCTTGTCCATTTCGCCAGCCTTGGTACCACAGATGAAGAAGTGTTTCTGTCAGCAGATGCAGCAGTACAGCCTGTACAGCACAGCATGATGGTGTTTGTGTTTAAACAGTGCAGCTTGTTTTTACAGGGTGAAAAAGCTCGCCTTGCATTCTGTTTCATAAACCAGGACTATGGAAGCCCATAGGGGACTTTATAAACTTGAAAATGTAATTCCAAAATAGGTTAATCATTTTCCATACATACTGTACAATGTGTAATCTGAGTAAAAGTTGTAATTAAAATGAAAAAATACAATTATCAAACTCATTTTGATAATCCTCATCTGGGCGTTCTATGACAATTTCTAAATGAAAAAGTAGTAAATAATACACACTTAATTTAAATTTTCTAATTGTATTCAACATTTGAATCCAAGTCCTTGAAAATGAAATGTCACAAAACAACATTTTTCCTTTTCATATTCAAATTGTTAAAAATATTGCACATTCATTTTTGACTGAAATATTGCTTGCACAAATGTAAAATCAGGTTACATTGTTTATATTTCCATTTTAAAATTGAAAGTAACATTTTAATATTTTCCACTATACGGAGGGGTAGGCTACAACATTGAAAATTAAATGTCAAACAGCTTTTCCATTTTTCTTTTAATATTGTCATAGAATGCCCATACGAGTATGAGAAAATGAAAATTACATTTTTAGTTTTACTCAAATTACACATACATATGTGGGAAAATATAATGCTATTGTGGAATTACATTTTAAAGATCACGCTATCATTTAGACAGCTGAATCTAAACACAACAAATATTACTCTGCTGACTTTGTGCTTCATCGCCAGAATTAAGGTACCGTGGGAAAACACACCAAACGCGGCACGAATTATTCACGCGAGTAGATTACATATAAGTCTATGCACAGACGCCATGAGACTGGAGTTACACAAATTTGCGATGGCGTTTTGGCCTGAATTCGGGTGAAGTCACGCCAAAACGCCCCAAACGCGCGAGTTGAAATTTTTCAACTTCGGTGAAAGAATGGCGCGACGCTGCGGCACAATGGCCTATCAGCATTGAGATGTTTCTCCTGTCATCACTGACTTCCTGCCGTTGTTGAATCAGGAAATAAATCCTGTAGCCGTCTGTGTTCACCCAGAGCTCTACGATACCTCATATCAATAGAGACCGGACCAAACTGTGTGTGTGTGTGTGTGTGTGTGTGTGTGTGTGTGTGTGTGTGTGTGTGTGTGTGTGTGTGTGTGTGTGTAAACCTTGCGGAGAGAACTAACTAAACATGGATCCAGACTTTTTACAAATCGGCATCATTACGTAGATATTTCACTTTTTATCGGTTTATTGCTGTTAAATCACAGCCAGATCAGTTTATTTTGTGTTCGTACAGCTGTAGTAAACAGTGACGTGTGGCTTGCTAGACACAGTGAATACAGCTCGACACAATCCAGGGAGCTCCTCTGGACAATATTATGAACCAGACATGACGGCGTTTAGTTTCCTGTGATATCTGGGACTTCCACAACACGTACTAAAGACAAATACAGGTTATAATTTCCATGGTTGATGGCGGACAGTTGAACGGCTTCCAGGGAGATAAGCCCCGCCCCCTCTCCGGCACATCCAGCGCGATTCACGCAAATGAACACAAATGGTCCCTGGCGAGACCGGTGCGAATGACGCGATTAACGTTTGGTGTGAACACGGCATAAGACTTTGTGTATACATTTAATGATCAATGAGAAATGTAGCTCTGTTGATGAAGTTCTCTCTAATTCCCACCTGAATGCCAGAGATATCCTGGTTCAGGTGCTTATAAGAGCCATTCAACTTCCTATTTTTCCCCCTGTCTTGTAAATTGTTATGGTCACTTTCCTATGCACGACTACAGCCACGTGCTTCCTTCGATGATATCAACACCTGCTTCTCTTCATCTGTCAGTGAGAAGCTTCATGAGCTTCACCAGTGAAATGAGTCACTAGTTTAGCAACACGGACCAGATCCATCACCAACCCCCCCCCACCAATGCTGCCCATTGTATTCAATGGGGTCCTCAGCCAAACTGCCAGACTGTCTGCTAGGACTGTTCTTGGTACAGATGCTGTCAGCTTGATATAAAATGTTGGTCATAATGTGTAGCCATGGTTTTGAAAACATTGCGAATACAACACGTATTACCCACTTGTAGGCTACAGGCGAGTCGATCCATCCGCCAGCTTTATTCTTGTGCTACCATTGGCTCCAAGTCCCCAACAGATCAGATATTTAGTGTGCTAGATATCTGGAATGCATCTTTAGTTGCCTTGTGTCTGAACAGTTCACACATAGCACGGGCGCTGATGTGCGAGCGCCCAGCTGATTGGCCTCTGATCTCGGACTTTATCTCGGGAGCTCCAAAATCAGGGCTAAAGTCTTGCAGTGTGAACAATTCATAAAACTACACCAAGTTTGTTCCTCACTGCCTGTTTAACCTCACTGTACATACATGTGAGTGTTGTTTGTGTGTGAATGTGTGACTGAATAGTGAAGGGATCTGAGGCCACTGGTCCATCAACTTATTCAGGCCACTGAGATTGATGTAGTGTGCTTGTGTGTACTTGTCCAGGTGTGAGATTGACTCATGGATCGATAGTGTAGTTGGTAACAAAAGATGCTATTTCACAACTCACTGGACTGCATGCACGCCACACACACACACACACACACACACACACACACACACACACACACACACACACACACACACACACACACACACACACACACACACACACACACACACACACACACACACACACACACACACAGAGATGATGTGTAAAACAGCTGACCTGGTCTGTTTATCATCATTATTGCTGCCAGAAAGGAAACAATATGATCAGACTTTCAGGGCTGAATCTACAGCAGGAAAACTCGTGGATGGATAGTGCAGTTGTAGTTGGCCACTGGGCCACGGACACGTCGTCCACACCAACATGATTTCTGGGGATAATTGACAGTCAAAGCTCTTTGGACCGTTTTTTTAAATTCCAGTCCTTTCAACCACATTTCAGTCTTCGTCAGGCAGCTCACAGTGCGAACCGATGTTGATGAAATCTCCAGAAAATGCAAATAAGTTGACCGTGAAATAATGTTTGAATGACAAAAAAAAGTGAGCAAACTCACGTATTCCTGCCCTGTTAGTAGTAGTTAGCTTAAATATTCTTAAACTTAAATATTCAACAATTCTTTATTTAGTAAAAATAACTCATGTGCTATCAATCAAGGTCCTAAAGTCAATAAATCACCATTGCAGACGAAGCACAATCCAAATGTCCTCACACACAAGGAAGAGCTAGAAGGTTGACCCAGGCAGTGAAGACTGGGACGGTCCAGAGTGATGTCACATCATTTTAGACTCTTGTTTAACCGACGGGAGGATAACCACTGCAGTGCTTAAAGTCTGTTAGCTATCTGCAGTGTCAGACACTTGATTCTGTCATTTATTGTGTTATTAGTCATTTATTTTTTTCATTCATAAGGCAGGCTGTCATTTAATTTGTTGACATTGTGAAATAGTTTAGCCAAACAACTAAGCACTGCCCATCAATCATTGCTAAGAACCATTAGGTCTCTCTGCAGGTATTTACAGCATTATCACAGCATATTTAATCCAAAATGTTGTACATTTTATTCTTTTTTGCGTTTTCTGCACATCCTGACATTGAAATGTTCATTTGAACCAGTGTTTATGCACCTTCTGACTGCGGTATTTGAATTATTCATATTGTTGTCAAGCATAAAATGTCAAGCATGACAAATCAATCCGCCGGCTGGCAAACGGTAACGTAACACCGGCCGGCGAAAGAAACACCGGTCCGCCGGGCGTCGACATAACCGCCGCTCGCCGCTAACGAAACACCGGCCGGCATTGCTGTGCCACCCACCGGCCGGTGTTGCGTGCCTGCTGGTTTCTGAACCTACTGGTTTCCCTTCCGTGCGTGTGCTGTGTTCGCTTAACAGCTGCAGCGGTTTTCTGCCTCTGTCGCCTGATTCGTCACACATTCACAAACATATTGCTGGAGATCTAAAAGACACATCTCATATCAATTGCAGGGATTACGATTGTATAAGTGAGCACTACATCACAGCCAAGAACAGCCAAGAACCACCGGTCGGCCCTTCCCCTTCCTTTGAAATAATAAAGTTGGTAAAACACATAAACGTCTTTGGAGCCTGTTTTGTGGAAACGTGATTGTGTTACGGAGAAGAACTCTGTAGCGCAGTTTAAAAAAAAATTACAATTAAAAAATATAATTTCAAAAAAAGGCATATACGGGATTCAAACTCATATCATTGAGTGGAAAAACAATTGGCAGGCAGAGGCAGTGACACTGCGCCACGATAGACACGACAGAATTGCTGGAAGCATATAGAAAAATGTAAGACACAGTCAGCAGTCGCTCCTAAGAGCAGGGGACCCAGATCAACTGGTGACCCCCCAGATCAACTGGCGACCCCAGATCAACTGGTGACCCCAGATCAACTGGTGACCCCAGATCAACTGGCGACCCCAGATCAACTGGTGACCCCAGATCAACTGGCGACCCCAGATCAACTGGCGACCGCAGATCAACTGGCGACCCCAGATCAACTGGTGACCGCAGATCAACTGGTGACCCCAGATCAACTGGTGACCCCAGATCAACTGGCGACCCCAGATCAACTGGCGACCGCAGATCAACTGGCGACCCCAGATCAACTGGTGACCGCAGATCAACTGGTGACCCCAGATCAACTGGCGACCCCAGATCAACTGGCGACCCCAGATCAACTGGCGACCCCAGATCAACTGGCGACCGCACTGCGCGTTCACCATGCAGCAGTCTGAAGTGGACCACAGAGCACTTTTGAATACAGCTGGTTTCCGAAACAAATCTTTGTAGCGCTGCAAATGAACGAGGCAAATGTTTGTGATCTTGTCATGAGGTGAAAATACACAATGTGGACAATAACGCATCAGAGTAAATGGCAATGCCATAAAATGAAGAATTTAACCAGCCAAGAACACAGAGTGCAAGTTGAGTTAATTTGACTTTAAACCGTAACACCGGCGTTACCGAAACACCGGCCGGCGAAATAAACACCGGCCAGCAAACGCAACACCGGGCTGAATCTCTCCTTAAAACAAGCTGTGCTGGAAGCAGAGGAAGACAGGAGCTGTGCAATGAAAAATTAAGATAAAGGGAAACAAATTATTGAATTATAAAATAGCTATAACTTTGTGATTCTACTTTGTGATTCTGTTGGGGGCGACCGTGGCGCACTGCGTTAAGAGGTCGTCTGGGAACCGGAAGGTCAACGGTTCGATGCCCGACTGGGACGCGTGACGTGTCGAATGACGTGGGCGCTGATCAATGGCAGCCCACTGCTCCCTATATACAGAGATGGGTCAAATGCAGTAGTCAAATTTCGTGTAAATGTATATGACAATAAAAATGGTTTCTTCTTCTGTTTAGGCCAGCAGAGAAGGCTTAGCTGGCCCTGACGGTCCACCACTGTGTATTATTACACCAATAGAAACAAATAACCGGAGCACAGAAGGCCCAGGTATAAAATGCACGGCCCACCGCTGAAAGCAGTAGTGTGTTCACGTGAACGGAGCGAACAACATTGAGACGAGGGGGAGACGCCTACATTCAATTCAGAGTAACGTGAACAGTGTAAGATACAGGAGAGAAGAGGTTACAATATCAAGATTAAGAACAGGGCACAGCAATCTACGCAGCACACTACACATGACAGGGAAGCATCCAAACGGTCTCTGTGAGCACGAGGCACCAGAAACTGTACAACACGTTATCACCTCCTGTATTAGACACAGCTCAGAAAGGAGGGGCATGCTGGGAGAAATGCAGACTAGGGATGAGAGGAAGAGAGCTGAATAATACAATAGAGTGGGGATCTAGTAATCTGGGAAGAAGGTGCTTTACAAACGTCTTGTGGGCAACAGGTCTGATGGGGACAGTTCAGTAGTTGGGAACATAGGAACTGACTGAAACCGGAAGATGGCAGCAATGCAACAAAAAGGATGCAAGCTGCCGTTAAACACCACAGAAGAAGAAGAAGAAGTCAACGGGGCGTGTTAAAAGCATTTAACGGTGAAAGTCATGGTGAGCGGAGGAACTTCAGAAGCCCCCGGCGTGGTGGACAAAACCGTTGCGGTATGTAGGCGTTGTTTAAAGAGAAAGACATACGATAACGGCAACACATCGGACATGTCCACACATATGAAGCGCCACCATCCCGTCAGTCAGCGATGGGGGAAAGTGTGGAAAACAAAGGATTTCAAAATCTGGTTAAAGTGCGTGAGCCACGCTACGAAATCCACTCACGCACCTTCGTCAGTAAGATCGTTCCTCTATGAAGCGCAAAAGACTGACCGCTCACTTCATCGTCTTCATCGGAGGAGATTCATAGTCCTGCAGACACGCCCCCTCTGAGAGTCACACAGACAGGTGCTGTAGACACGCCCCCTCTGAGAGTCACACAGACACACACCTGGTGCAGGTGCTGACAGAAGCAGCAGAGTGAAGCTAGACAGGCCCAATAGTAATATCCGAGTCACCACAGTAAGGTCTACCCTCTCCCCAGACAATGGAGATATTCTCATCTTTTTGAAAAACCTTTTAAAGTTGTAGAGCATTTCACAGTAATGGAAACATTATTGTGTATTTGAATGGCATCACCTGACAGGAAGTAAACACAGACCCAAGTTGTTGCCGAGCAGTTCAGTTCAGTGTAAACAGTGGCAGCTAGCTCACTGGCTGTTTCTTTCTTTCAGTATTGATCAAAGGACGAGGGTATCACCATACCTCATGTTGCACTTAAACTGAACACTTAACTTAACTTAACAGAATTAAGTCTTGAATGTTATATTTTTATTTGTTATTTATTTCAAATTGGACATCCTAAATATTTTTGTTTTCATGTAAGACTATAGCCCAAAGTTCTTTGCTTTAAGTGTTCTTGAAGTTCTTTAATTAATGAATGGAAAGCAAAGTTATATTTGTTTCCTCCCCTTTTCTTTGTTGATCCGAACCGTGACTCAAGAACCGTGATCCAAACCGAACCATGAGGTTTGTGGTCCGTTGCACCCCTATTAAATTGTATGGACCCAGTAGTAGAGATGAAGTGCTGCCCCCTACCTGCTTGGAGCATGTAGCCAGGTATGACACACTGCACCTTTAAAAGCTCTGGAAAAGCTAGAAAGTGGACGTTGAGTCATGTTTTGTCAAACCCCTGTGTTTAAGATCCTCAATAAACTTGTAGTGAGTAAATATATTGTTATGATAACTATATCACATATCATATACCACAATCTGGAAAGCCCTGGGAAAAGGTAGTAAGTGGACCTTGAGGAATATAAATACTAGTATATCTGGTCATAAGTATTTCTGAGAGTTAAAGTTATTACATGGAAAAAGTAGTTTGTCAAACAAAATTTAAAAATCAAAAACAGAAAAATTCAAGGTTAACTTAATTGCTATTTCCAGGACTTTAAAACACATGTCATGGTTTTCCTGTTTAACGAATAGAAAGTAACTTAACTTACTAGCTTCTGTTAAAGAGTTCATTGTGATGGCTGTATGCATAGTGAGCAATCTCTATCCACCGAGGAAGACGGAAGAAGATGCGGTTCAAAAGCTAATTGTCTGTAAGACTTTGTCGATGTAATAAATAAGTAGCTACTTTGATTGAACTTTAAGCTGAAACACAAAACACAATTAGCATTATGTTGAAGCATCAGTACGTCCTGCTATAGCACGCTGCTGTACAACCTTTGAAGCACCTCTTCACTGTTGTTTTACTTCTCGATTTTAAAAGGACTTTCTGAACTCAGTGTTCCTGGAGCTGTGACCTGCTCGTCTGAATGCAGGTGCCTTGTTGATGTGTGTTTGCACATACCAGCATATTAAGTAGTATGTACGGGTGCAGCTCTTACCGTTTCTTTACTACTAATACAGGACAGAAGAGCGAATGCAATTCCTCTCTGACTTAAATGGTCTGAGGAAGATTGTTGTTACATTTTTTAGACTTCAGGAAGTATGTGAGCGCATGTGTGAGTGTCACTCCTCACCAGGCTGCTCCTCACTCTTCCTCCTCTTCTCCTGCTCCTCCCTCAGCCGGTCCTCCTGCCTGCAGACTCGTCCCTCCTGGTCTCGGGGAATGATCGGACCATGGAAAGGACACTGACGGACAAAGAGCCACAGCTCAAACACCAACACACTGACAGAAAAACACACAGAAAGTCACTCTGTGTTCCTCCTGGCACCTTGAGGCGGTCCTGTCTCTGGCACAGCTTTCCGTTGCCCAGTGAAGCACTGCAGTAATGGTTGACAGGAGTGAAGCTCCCAGGGAAGGATATATATCTACTCCTGCTCTCTGCCAGGAGCTCCTTGTTCTCCACCTCCTCGTCCACATCAATGGGAACCCAGAACTGATGCTGAGAGGACATCCTGCACAAGGACAAGACATGGGACCATAAGTCATGTTTCAGAAACCCGCATCTCAGACGCTTCCATAAATAAGAGAGTTCTGTGTATGGAAGCCCTGAAAGGTAGGTGAGAAAAAATGATTGATATATTCTATATTCCATTTTATAAGTCTGATGGAAACATTTTTCTCTCCTGTGTTGAAAAAAGATTTTGCCAGGATAAGCTTTCATGAAATAAAGTGAAGTTTTCTTCTGTGAAACAGGTGGAAGAAAGGTTTGCCAGCATCATTTTTTATGATTATATTGGTGACTTTTTTTCATCTGGGAAAACAGGTGAAAGAGAACGTCTTGTTAGGTGAACATCTTTTGTTCATTTTACAATCACTAAGCAGCGGCTGTCAAATCAGCTGCAATAGCACGAAAAGTATTCATGTTTCCTTCTTCTGATTTACATCATTTGTTAACAGAATATATGTACCTTGTGTTTAGAGTGCATGGAAATATCAAAACTCTTCAGCCTCTAGTGGCCAAAGATATGAATACAACAACAAACAAATGATCCTGCCAGAAACAAGAGAGAAACTGTTTAGTTCAGACTTAGAAAATGGATTGCTATTGTTGTTCCTCTCACTTGCCATTCAGGGCTTCCGTCTTTTGCTGTATGGAATTAAATGTAAAAAGTACTGTAGTGGAAGTTTTGAGGGACATTGATTTTTCTTCCCCATGTGTGAAACACTGAAAAACATTTATTCAGATATTTTAATTAAGATATGCCAACCCAGGTTATAATTCTACTGTTTTATTAGCATCTGAGAGACAAAACACACAACTCACTAAACTGTACAGTCATGTGTATAGCTGTCTTTGTATCTATCAGTGATACACTGTGTGTGTCTGGTGCATTACTTGACGATCTTGCCAGCGTTGGGCTGCTCCTGGCCCCAGTAGTACAGGTCCAAACCGAACGGAACCACAGGAGCATCGACAGCCTTCTGGTCTGAGCTGGACGGAGATGAACTGGGACCTGAGGAGCTGCTGCTGGAGGAGAGATCAGTGGAGGGAGAGTGAAACCAACTAATTCAACTTCAGAGTTTGTGGTCAACTATCACAATTGACTGAAACCTTGATGTATAGACTGTCAGAGTATCTGGACAGCACTTATGGAATCATATGAAGCTGGTGTGTTTGATGCTTACAAAGGAGTAGAACAAGGGGAATTTATTGAAATGAAGTTTTCAATTGCTTGAACTAAAAGTTGAGGTTTACCTCTTTAATTAAAAAGAAAAAGTGACTTCAGGAGTTATTGCATGAGGTATCAAACTGCAGCACATCTGTAGTGCCAGAGCTAATATGGCTCATCTCTAATGATCTCTTAAACGATGCTGTAGAAATATGTAAAATCAATAACGACTCACAACATGATTACTCCACTGAAGCTTAAAGGACATGTAGCATCAAGCTGTGAGGTTGCAGATCTAACTTTCGTGTTATAATGGGCAAGTTCGGATTCCCCAAAGTCACACAAGAACACAAAAAAGCTAAGTGATGGTGGCAGAGTTTACCAGCACCTCACATGTCCTGCGAGGAAAGATGATTGTTTTTGTCACACGAGTCTAGTGGCTTTGAAGAGAGCGTAGAGGGATATAAGGCTTCAGTTCCCTGTCAGACAGGGCTGTCTAACGCCGAGGTCAAGAGGTGGAAACATTCTGAATCCTCACGTACTCTATGCCTGAACTAGGGGGCTTTCGCATTGCATCAATTTATGTTCTTATATCCGTTGTAGAGCAGAAGTGTGATTACTTTGCTTCGTGACGTCACCTCCGCCCCAAAAGCAGACGTAAGAACACGAAAGGACTCAATGCCCATGCACCTTAGTTCAGTCTAAGAATAAGGTGAGCCGGGTGAACCCGGTCCCACTAACACTCCTAGGCTTCGGGATTAGGCCATTCAACTGGCAAACCTTTATAGGCTTTAAGTTACAATTTACAACCAAAGTAGAACAATAACTTCTCCTCTTGAAACATTTTGTCCTTTTCGTGCATTTTAGTGACACATTACTGTGAGGAAATGTGTTTTAAGTTTCAGTAACAGTTGTAAATCACAAACTGAATGTACATTTGTGGTGTGAGAATGCACACTCCCTGAGTCTCTGCAGGAGGTGAACGGAGAAGAGAAGGTGAGAGAAGGTCAGAGGAAGTGAAGGGAGATGAGGAAAGGTGAAAGGTAGAGTGATGGGACTTGTCAGTAGGTGCACCTGGATTGTTTGGGCAGAGGGAGGTTCTGTTTGAGGTGGCGCAGTGTGGCAGCTGCACATGTTGGATCCTGATCCTCCTCTGTAAGCCGCTTCAGCCGCCGAGAGGAGGAGGAGGACAGAGGTGGTGGAGCTGCAGGTCTTTGAGCAGGAGGTGTTTTTGTGACTGGTGCTGTTGAGGTGGAAGGAGACGGATCCAAACCTGCCAGCAGAGACAAGAGGAAGTTAAGATCCTATGAACACTGTAGTGTAATGTGTAATGACACACTTTGCTGTTTCTCTTTTACAAAAGCCTGACGCAAAGTGTAAATCATTACAACCCACACAAAACATATGTCCCATCCAATCCGATCATTTGTAAATCATTCATACATTTACTACAAGGATATGTATACATTGTACTTTTGGCTAGATAGACAAAAACTAAAACAACGCCGTCCGCACCTGTTTCCCAGAATGAGGGAATAAATGACTCCATAAAATGCTTCTTTATGAAAGAAAAATAGATATTTATATAACTGTACACAGTCATAATGTCAGATTGACCTATTTGGAGCTTAACAGAATTGACAGATACAGAATGAAGTTATGAAAGTGCTTCTGTGCATGCGTGCGTGTGTGTGTGCATGCGTGCGTGTGTGCGTGTGTGTGTGTGTGTGGTCAACCACTGGGATAACCAGGGTCTCTGGGGACTGAGCAGGACTTGGACCCACACACACAGCAGGTGAGATCAGAGGGAAGCAGTAAGCCGAGAGCTGCCAACATGCTGATCCCAATGATTGGGGCTAAGCAGGATGCTTCAGAGACTCGATCGCCGTGCACACTTTAACACTCGTTTTCTACTTGAGCAGGATAAAGGACTGTTTGCATGTTCTCCGCTGCTTTAATTACAAAACAATTTACAAACAAAAACAACAAGCTGATTTCTGCCTGAACGTATAAATGTGGAGAAGGACAAAGAGGAAAAGGTTCTGAGTGTTAAACACAATCCTTGTTCTGAACTCAGAACTACTGGCACCAGCTCGACAATCTCACAAAGCATTTCATGCAATTCAAACCAAACCAAAAGGTTGAGTTCCAAGAGGAATCATGTGTTGAAGATTGTGTTGCTGTTTGTCATGTCATATCATGACGTGTGTGTCTGAGCTGGATGTAGAGCACACTTTACATGGTAACCACTTGACGCTGGGTCAAACATTCGATGCTGAAAGTCATGAAGAAAAAAATTTGTTTCAGTCAAATCCAGCTGAGCGAAATCCGGTAGGCGTTAACTTAAATAATGGATTATTTCATTGACAGAAACTTCATTGACAAACTTTTCGTTGTTCGTTTCATTTGAATCACAGCTGATAACGACGGTGCAAGCACTGTTATGAGAACGTGAAACTAAATCCATTTAGGGTCAATACAAATGTGAGATTTGTTCCTTTTCTTGTTCTTACATTATAGTACTATGAATGGTTTGGGTTCATCGGACAAAACAAGACATTTCACATCCGTTTTCTGCCATTTTATAGACCAAATATTACGTCACAACCGAGATCATTATCTGCAGATTAACCAACCAGTATTTACAGCTCTGGGCTCCTGAACCCTGCTCATGGCCCCGTCCATTACCTTGGACACATTTTGCACTGTTCAATTTTCAAAGTAAAGTTTAACATAAATAAATAAATAAATAAAACGGAACTAAATAGTCAAGTGATTGCCGGTTACCACAACCTCACTCTACCTCACCTTCTCTTTCTTTGTCGGATGGTGAAACACCGACTCAATCTGCTCTTTTCAAACTGCCACATGGCGGAGGGTTGTGTGGATGTTGTGGCGGTTAAGACACACAGATCAATGGGAGGAAATGTGTATAGTTGTGTGTATGTGTGAGAGGGGGGTTGTTAGAGAAAGCGAGAGAAAAGAGGGGTTAAGGGGGTTTGAGCGAAAGAGAGCGAGGGAGACAGCGAATGAGGAAAGGCAAAAAGAGGTATTGATTTTCTCGGGTTAAGCAGGGCCTGTAATTAAAATGTTAATTTGAGAAAGAGAGAGATAGTGTCCTGACAGCAGAGAGAGGGATAAGAGACTGATAATCAGAATGACAGAACAGGACAGAGGGTAAGAAAGAGAGGAAGAGATAGAGATAGAAGAAGAGAGGAAATAGAACAGCAGGCTTTCTCTCAATGAATGAACACTGGAAGAAATTCAAAGAAAGGAAAGAGGAGAAGAAATGTAGAGAAATGATGAATGTGATCCACTGGCTGAGATGAAAAGAGACAGGAAGACAGAGAGCAATTAAGGCTATCGTAAGCAGAGAAGGTGAAAGAGAACAGATGAATTGATAAAGGAACAGTACTCAGGGCTACAAACAAATATCAATCACCTTTTGAAATCCTAGAGATTCCTTTGATACTGGCAACTGTTGTACAAATGAGTGTTTGTTGTTTAATTAAATCAAATATATATGAATAGACGTTATAGCGTAACAGCTACAACTAGTTTGCAGGAAACATTATAAACTGGAGCCAACTGGAGCTGGGCGATAAAATTGTCGTCATCAACTCATTTAAATTACAGTACGAAACTTCTACGACTTCTCTGAGGTCCCATAGCTCATAGTGAACACGCAAGTTCTCTTCAGTATCAATATAGCAGCATGCGCTATTACAAAGGAGGAGTTCGTCCCAAAATGGGGAATGCCTCTTCAGCAACCTCAAGCAAAGCAGTGTCCGCTGTGAAGCGTGCCTTAGTCTGTGTCAACTAAAGGCAGCAGCACGACTCATTTATTACATCATCTGAAAGACTGGGAGACGCATGTGGCACTATGGGTTGCACAAGATGGCAGCG
Organism: Lycodopsis pacificus; assembly: GCA_028022725.1. Classification (NCBI taxonomy): domain Eukaryota; kingdom Metazoa; phylum Chordata; class Actinopteri; order Perciformes; family Zoarcidae; genus Lycodopsis; species Lycodopsis pacificus. The sequence goes on along the minus strand of CM051689.1, from coordinate 26,018,254 downwards.
GCATTAAAGCTTATGATAAAAAATAATAAAATTGAAATATTTTTTCATAGAAAATTAGAACCTAAAAAAAACGTAAACTTTATAATCATCATATACATACAGGTACATGCATGACATTTGACCTCTGCATCTAACCATCCCAAGGAGCAGCGGGCTCAGTAGGTCGAGCCAGCTGCTGGGTTCCTGTCAGCTACAGCCAACGCTGTGAAAACATCTCGCCATCACAAGTGTGTGTGTGTGGCATTGTGCCACAGGGCATGCACCTTAACATGTTTAAGCTTGTGGCTCTTTCTTCAGGAATACAATACATTTGTTTCAGGAGGCATGCTCTATATAGCTTTCAAAAAAATTGGTCAAAGTAAATAATTCCTCTGTTGTTAGAAGACCTAGTTTGTTTAAAAAAAAAAGAAAATAAAAAAAAAAGATTTGACTTGAAAAGATGTGTGATTTTATTTAGACGGCATATTGTCTAACACACGTTCCCTCCAGTCCCCATCATGCTTGGTCACTTAAAGCCATTGAATGGTGGAAGTGGCCGCTCAGACGAGAAGGTGACACAGAGAAAACCATTCGAGTAGGAAGCTCGATAACTATCAACAATGTGTAAATGTACAGACTGAAGAGTACAACCAATCAAACAAACAACCAATGGATACGTATGCAGGGTCCTTTCACTTCTGCTCAGTCGCTGGTGTGTGTGTGTGTGGGGGGGGGGGGATCTAGGTGCAGGGCTAATAGGGGCTCATTAAAGAGGTTGCATTGTTAATTTGGTATGGCCCCTGTAGATCATTACCTAGTCTACTAATCACCCTCACACACACGTTTTGCGCATATCAGATACAATCTAATTACTTTAGCGTCTAATTGATTAGTAATGGGGGGGGGTGGGAGTGGAGAGGGCTCACAGGTAGAGGAGAGGCTCAGTGTGAATGTAATGACTCAGGAGGCTGGTGGGAAAAACCCGCCAGGGGTCAAAGGTCACCTCTCAGCCACAACAACATGGCTGACGTAGCAATAACAGCACTGTCTGCAACATGTTCTGTTGCGGTGCCATCAACACACACACATACAGTAAAGACTGAAGTTCACTATGAATCTCTATGAGTGATGGTGAGAAGCTTGAATATGGCTGACAGAGCAGCACTGGGAGAGCTTAACGCTTACTGTTGCCTGGAGCTCGCACCCGGCTGCTGATAATGATATAAACGCCATTCAAATTCAATCTAATATTTAGACAAAAAATGTTGCTATATAGCTGACGTTGCTGCAATAAGATGAGCGGGCAGTTGGTTAACGACCTGAATATTTGACCTTTAACCTAGAATGTTACCTGGAGGCTAGATATGATCCATACAAGCCCAATGCAATCCCGGTGCAAGAATGAACAACACTACAGATATTCATATGTAGCTAGTGATGACTGCGTGGGTGAAGGTAAATGGATGGGTTGACAGGACAATATCCATCAAATATACACAGAGAAAATGCTTGGGGAAAGACGATCCGTCTCCATTATAAGGTTGTGCTGCATTCCAAATCAGACAAAAACACAGTTAGCAGTCAGGACTCAGTATGTGGAACCAGGCGGAGCCAGTATCTCCCTCATTGTGATCGGATTCGGCTCAGTCGGCATTTATGCCAGCTGCGTTCATCGGTATCTGCACCACAATGAGCATGCAGGTAAGAGCAGCTGGCCTTCACTGCACTATCGACCTGGGTGGATACACACACAAGATGTAACGCTGTGCTTGGTTTTTAAAGCTTCAGTAATTCATATTTTTACATGAACAATCTTTCAAATGGCTGTTTAATGTTACATAGTTCAGTCCCTTGTAATGACGAAACAGCTGAAACGCCCACTAACTCCCACCATCTCTACGGGGCATTTAAGCGTCTTTCAGATCACTGTTTTCGGTTTTACGGCCCCCAAATTCACCATCTGATTCAGTTGTGCTGCTCTGCTTTAACTCTTTCCAGCAGCAGCAGCTGTTTCAGTGAAAAGGCTCTGATGAAGCCACTGTACACTACCTGCTCAGCAGCAGACAGACACAGCCAGAGACTAGCTGGTGAACACAGCGGAGCGTTTATGCTACAGAGACAGATTCCCCTGAGGAGTTTGTGGAGACCAAATCACAGCTTAAAGAGTGAATACTGGACTGTAGGACACTGCTGGACTTGTAAATACGCAACTGCACAAACTAATACAATGTCAATGTTGTGTTTACAGCTTGCTCCGATTCCCACAAGTTTCCAAAGAAATCTATAATACTAATAACCAGTGGCGGCTGGTGGAACATTTTCTAGGGAGGGCCATCCTATCAATTTCAGCAAACATCCCAGTATGATTTCATGCAAAAAACTTTAGCATCAAACACGCATTATTACTTGGCAGTTAAATATTTAACATTTATTCCAATATGAAAAAAAGCAGTAAATAGCACTTATATAATATAATACAATATAATATAACATGTTTATTTATTGAGATGCCCCTATGGACCTTGTTATAGGAGGTAAAGATCAGAAGTAAACATGAAGTGTAATTATGAATGTTAAATTAAGCTATGATGAGTTTTCACTGTTAATTTAACATCTGTAGGAGCCAAATTCAATGTGATGTTAAATATTCACTTGTATTTACATGTTTAACTGTAATCACTTCTGTTTCTACTTTGAATGTTACAAGGATGTCGTTATAATTTGTTAGAGTAAGAAATACATGTAAGTGACAGACAACTGTCACTTTAAGGACACTGTGACAGTTACTGACAGTGGTGAGTAATATCTGAGGCAGGATGGAGCCGCACAGTTTTCCGACCGTGTTAGGAAATGTGTTAAATGGAACGATCTACGTGGATTAAGTTGTGGATAACCTGTGGATACGTATGGGATGATCAGCGTACTTTTAGGAAGAAAGGAAGTTGATTGACTGACTTGTACGAAGTAGTGAAGCTTCGCATGTAGTCTGCTGTCTGATTGTGAGGTCAGGCTGATCTGATATCAGCTCTTTGGCTGCAGAATCTCCTCACAGTTCTCTTCTCAAACGGGTCTCAGAGGAGGAGAGCTCGCGCTGGCGCGTTCGCCTGTAGAGACTTCTCCTGACGAGAACGCGCAGCTCCGGGGCCTGATCGTTCTGGCCCACAGCTGAATCTATTTGAGGACGCTGATTGGCTAAATTGTATGTCACTCATTTATATCTTGAATCAGCAATTGGCTAAACGGCTTCATAGACCCGTCTCTTTTGGGCAAAAACGATCAAGCCCCCCTCGCTGCGCGTTCTCAGACGTGTCGTGCACACAGGCAGAGAGCACGAGCAGACGAGCACACAGGGGGAGAGGACGAGCAGGAAAAGCATATATTTTGCGCAGATATCATATTGTACACACATTACTGGGTACATTCCATAGTTCAAAAACACAAATATTGACAATTTGTATAATTTATGATTATTATAATTTTATTTTCTTTTTTCTTTCGTGTGGCCCATGGCCCTCTATTGACCAGCCGCCACTGCTTAATAACTAATAAAGACACTCGGTTATCATCACTGTAGAGGTGTTGTCTCTTTAACAAACTGTGTCCTGTTTATAAGCACACGACCGATTTCTACCGGCAGAATGCGTTCGACTTATTTATGACTTATTTGCGACTTATTTGCGACTGTACGTTTTGAAATTCAGATTGTGACGTCAATATTAATGAACCCAGAATATGATTATTGTTTCTCTTAAATGATAAAACTCAAACACTCAGCAATGATCCGCCTCACGTGACTGAATGAAATGATGATAAATGATGGAAAAAGCTCTCTGACTTTAATTGTTTCCATAATAAAGTTATTGAGGGAAACATCAGATCATGAAAACACAAATCTTTCTAATAAATGTAGAGAGTTGTTCGTGGTGCTTTTGTTGTTCAGACTACAATGAACATACATTTAAACCAGATGATGAATCAGAAAACTAATCAAATATAAACTAGAGTTTAATCTGTGATCCGATCGGCTGCAGCGTCCAATCACATGATGAACAATGAGGGGGCGTGTCGGCCGTTAAAACACTTCCTGGAAGCAGAGAGAGAGACACAGACAGACAGACACAGTGAGAGACACAGAGAGAGAGACAGTGAGAGAGACAGTGAGAGAGACACAGAGAGAGACACAGACAGACAGACACAGTGAGAGACACAGAGAGAGAGACAGTGAGAGACACAGAGAGAGACACAGAGAGAGAGACAGTGAGAGAGACACAGAGAGAGACACAGAGAGAGACACAGAGAGAGAGACAGTGAGAGACACAGAGAGAGACACAGAGAGAGACACAGAGAGAGACACAGAGAGAGACACAGAGAGAGACACAGAGAGAGACACAGAGAGAGACACAGTGAGAGACACAGAGAGAGACACAGTGAGAGACACAGAGAGAGAGACACAGACAGACAGACACAGTGAGAGACACAGAGAGAGACACAGAGAGACACAGAGAGAGACACAGTGAGAGACACAGAGAGAGAGACACAGACAGACAGACACAGAGAGAGACACAGAGAGAGACACAGTGAGAGACACACAGTGAGAGACACACAGAGAGAGACACAGTGAGAGACACAGAGAGAGACACAGTGAGAGACACACAGTGAGAGACACACAGAGAGAGACACAGTGAGAGACACAGAGAGAGACACAGAGAGAGAGACACAGACAGACAGACACAGTGAGAGACACAGTGAGAGACACAGAGAGAGACACAGAGAGAGAGACACAGACAGACAGACACAGAGAGAGACACAGTGAGAGACACAGTGAGAGACACAGAGAGAGACACAGAGAGAGAGACACAGAGAGAGAGACACAGTGAGAGACACAGACAGACACAGTGAGAGACACAGTGAGAGACACAGAGAGAGACACAGTGAGAGACACAGAGAGAGACAGTGAGAGACACAGAGAGAGACACAGAGAGAGACACAGACAGACAGACACAGTGAGAGACACAGTGAGAGACACAGACAGACAGACACAGTGAGAGACACAGAGAGAGACACAGAGAGAGACAGTGAGAGACACAGAGAGAGACACAGAGAGAGACACAGTGAGAGACACACAGAGAGAGACACAGAGAGAGAGAGACACAGACAGACAGACACAGTGAGAGACACAGAGAGAGACAGTGAGAGACACAGAGAGAGACACAGTGAGAGACACAGTGAGAGACACAGAGAGAGACACAGAGAGAGAGACAGTGAGAGACACAGAGAGAGACACAGTGAGAGACACAGTGAGAGACACAGTGAGAGACACAGAGAGAGAGACACAGACAGACAGACACAGTGAGAGACACACAGAGAGAGACACAGAGAGAGACACAGAGAGAGACAGTGAGAGAGACACAGAGAGAGACACAGAGAGAGAGAGACACAGTGAGAGACACAGACAGACACAGTGAGAGACACAGTGAGAGACACAGAGAGAGACACAGTGAGAGACACAGAGAGAGACAGTGAGAGACACAGAGAGAGACACAGAGAGAGACACAGACAGACAGACACAGTGAGAGACACAGTGAGAGACACAGAGAGAGACACAGACAGACAGACACAGTGAGAGACACACAGAGAGAGACACAGAGAGAGAGAGACACAGACAGACAGACACAGTGAGAGACACAGTGAGAGACACAGAGAGAGACACAGACAGACAGACACAGTGAGAGACACAGTGAGAGACACAGAGAGAGACAGTGAGAGACACAGAGAGAGACACAGTGAGAGACAGTGAGAGACACAGAGAGAGACACAGAGAGAGAGACAGTGAGAGACACAGAGAGAGACACAGAGAGAGAGACAGTGAGAGACACAGAGAGAGACACAGAGAGAGAGACAGTGAGAGACACAGAGAGAGACACAGTGAGAGACACAGTGAGAGACACAGTGAGAGACACAGAGAGAGACACAGTGAGAGAGAGACACAGACAGACAGACACAGTGAGAGACACAGAGAGAGACAGTGAGAGAGACAGAGAGAGACACAGAGAGAGACACAGTGAGAGACACAGTGAGAGACACAGAGAGAGACACAGAGAGAGACACAGTGAGAGACACAGTGAGAGACACAGTGAGAGACACAGAGAGAGAGACACAGACAGACAGACACAGTGAGAGACACAGAGAGAGACACAGAGAGAGACACAGAGAGAGACAGTGAGAGAGACAGTGAGAGAGACACAGAGAGAGACACAGTGAGAGACACAGAGAGAGACACAGAGAGAGAGACACAGAGAGAGACACAGTGAGAGACACAGAGAGAGACACAGTGAGAGACACAGAGAGAGACACAGAGAGAGACAGTGAGAGAGACACAGAGAGAGACAGTGAGAGAGACACAGAGAGACACACAGTGAGAGACACAGAGAGAGAGACACAGACAGACAGACACAGTGAGAGACACAGAGACAGACAGACAGACAGACAGACGTTTGTATGAATAAACCCATTTAAAAAGCTTTTCACCTGCACATTACCAGCTGCTCAATGCTGGTTCTTTGAAGTGTTTCTGAGTGTGTGTGTTTGTTTGTAGAGTGTGTGTGTGAATCTTAAAAGATTAGGGCAGCAGCAGGTCTTCTTTTGTAGCTTAACCTCACTATTTATGCACGTGTCTGTAAGTTGAGGTGTGTGTGTGCACGTGTGTGAGCGTGTGTGTAGTTGAACTCCTACCATACTCGGCTCGTAGATGCTCTGGAATGTGCGGCTCATAGCCCTCTTTCTCTGGAACCTCATCGAAATCATCATCATCTTCCTCTCCGTCTGAAGCAGCCTTCATCTGAGGAAGAAGCGGTAAGGTTTCAATGTTGTTAATATCAAAATAACAAAAACTAAAATAACATTTGAATCATGCAGAAATGTACAGCAGATAACTTGTACAGAAGGTCACATATTGCTGTCCATATTTCTAATGCAGCTGAGTGTACAGAGATTAAAACTGACGGTTTTGGGAAAATGTGTGATAGGTCTGTCAACATTGGCCCAAAATGACATTTAAATACTCATTCTAAAATAAACACAAGTTGAAATATATTTAGATTTTTGTAAAATGTTTCGTAAAAATGTGGAGGAAATTGGTGATGTTCACTAATGGTAGTTATTTACTGAAGTGCCAAACACCATTAGCTGTTACTACATTCAAGACAAGTCTAATTGAACTAATCAGAGCATAACGGAAAACATAGCAAATATATACGACTGATATTTCACCCTAAATATGCTCCGCGTTCCGTGTCCACTCTACGTCTGAGAACATCTTAACTTCATTGTAATTGGTAGCTGGCTACCTGAAGTAGAGATAGCAACTTTGTTGCATTTGGGAAGCATTTATTGAACAGCGGCACTGCGCCGCTGTTCAATGCACAAACAGGAAACACTTTGTTTTTACATATTTGTTGAGCCTAATGTCACCTTTTCACAATATTTGCCATATTAATAAAGATGAGGCAGTCCATAGAACAGAACTATATACGGGTACTATAGAATCCTGTGAAAGCTCAAAGTTGTACGCAACAAAATCAGCCAAAACTGGAATACCCTGCTAACCCTGCTGCCCCCGCGATCCGACCCCGGAAAATCTCTCTCCAAGTGATACCAGTCCCATAGGCTCTCTGCAAATGCACTGAACAATTGAATTACTGGATGCACCAAAATGTTCTTCAGCAAAATTCTGAGAAAACAAATATACCCTAAATGTCACGGATGCAAAAGAAGAAAGGTCCACATGACATCTTAAAAACACAGCAGGAAGGATTCATGTCCGGGGATGACTTAAGATAAACGGATCCTCCTTTTATTTTTTACATTACAGGAGGAAATAATGCAGTCGTGTGGGACTATTTTCAGCTTCTAATTAATCCACGTTTGGTGTTTGGGGCAGCAGGAAACAAACTACACTATCGCCTTTTTTAAAACAAGTAAAAGCTTTAAAATTGACGAGTAGGGCCTTCATGCAGGCATCTAACCAAAAAGCTATTATCCACCGAATTTGAAATGAGGGAACCGGTGCAACTCATTATCGATTTTTATGACTCATTCCTGCACTGAAATGGTGTGACGGTCTGTATAGTTTATCCCTCATTTCTTTATTCTCCTCTTCTGGGTTGTGTGATCTCCTTGGCTTAGGGGAGCAGGGGATACCAGTGAGTGTGTGTGTGTGTGTGTGTGACGAGCTGCTATCAGCGCTAAGCATAATTTATGGTTTTTAATTTCCTAGTGAGGTTGTTAGCCATTGGCGTGGCTACAACACTCCATACACACAGGGGTCATTTCCATAACACAGATGTGTGTGTGTGTGTGTGTTTGGTGGCTGCTATGTCTTTAACAGCTGAGGATGCAGACACACTCCAGTCTAGCAGCATAATAATCACAGTGATTAGCGTTATGAGGAGCAGTAAAACCTAACGTTAAACTAACCCCTCATTCCCAAAGGGCTCCTTTTCATTAGTGCCGGTAAAGAGTGAGTGTGTGTGTGTGTACACGAGCAGTATAAAGGCTGCTGTGTTACTGCTGATAACTGCCCCATTAGAATGTTTGAATTAGTTTACAAATGACGAGTCCTTAGATGATTCCTTAAGCGCACACACACACACACACACACACACACACACACACACACACACACACACACACACACACACACACACACACACACACACACACACACACACACACACACACACGACAGCGTGAGTTAACCATGTCACAACCCTGAACACACCTCTTGATTCAGCACACAGAGACCAATTCAAACACTTCATATTACACTGCTCACTATTCAGTTAACCAGCAACTAAACAATTAAAGTGGAATTCGCTGTTGTTAATGCCGCCACAGAGACTGACATGGTGGCTGGTCTGAGAGGATGGGGAATTAGGCCTCAGTAATAAAACGGTGAAACAATATTTGATATTAAAGAAGAAGATGGCAATGAGTGAAGTGAATTCTCTCTTAAATTCCTTTTCTTCAACCGTCACAACTCATTTCAAAGACTAATACAAAGGTCTTTGTAATAGTGGCTTGAATGCTGGCGACAGGAACTCACTTTGGTTGAAAACCCCAAGCCGTTTATTTAGGTTTAATACATTGTTCAGGTATTCAATTACGAAAAATGCAACACCTGCACCTGATGGTGATCTTGCTTATCATATGAAGACAAATCCACGAGCACGAATGAGAACCATGTATGTGTGTGCGTGCGTGCCTGCACGTGACTACCATCACTGCTCTTCTGCTCGCGAGTCCTTTACCTGCTCGCTCGAGAGTAGTTTCTCTTTTTGACCGTGAGTGGGAAGGACCCATCACCATTGTATAACTCCATTTCATTGGTTACAATCCTTGTCTTTAGATTGGCCGGATACCACTCTAAATTAAATTGAAATTTAAACTAATATAAATCATCATCAGTCATTCATTCCCTTCATTTTGTTTGTTCATTTATTTCCTGTGGAGTAGTTTAGTTATGTAGTTCGTCAAATAAATATTTCATTTATAAAGAACTTGATCATTTGATTTGTGTATATCAAATAATCAGTCCCTTGAGAAGAACTCCATAGCAACTCTGAGATTAAGATAGATTAATTGATTAATATTAAATTATGAAGTTCTTCCAATTTATTCAAAATTGTGTGGCGTCCAAAATTGAGTCTTATGTTAAATTATGTTAGTTAAACTAATGATGGCTTATGGCATAAGCCGAGTACCATCACTTTTGTACTAATTTATAAGTTTATAAATCATAATTGAAATAATAATAATCCTTACATATCTTGATATTAATTAATTATCATTGATTAAATCTACTTCCTGCAACATACCTACATCTGCAAAGGTCCACATGAATATCTTTGTAGACGTCTGCGTGTAGTCCAAAACATACGACCACCTGGACCTGTACGAGCACACATGCCTACAAAATCACTCCATTCACTGCTGTCCACTAGTCACTAGTCACTAGTCACCAGGCACATCCTATGCAAACTAACAATCTGTTCAAACTAAGCCACGGATTGAAAAGCTTGCTTCCAAGTCATTTCTATGCTGGACATCAATAGATGTCTTTTCCTTATCTCCACTTCCCTGGGTAAGGTAGGAGAAGGTGCCTCTTCAGTGGAAGAGCCTCATCATCCACAAACAGAGCACAGGCTGGAGGACTGTAGCTCCAGGTAAGAGTGCATCCTCTGGCAGTGGGAGGGTCCCATGGTGGAGGGCCGTACCAAAGCAGGAGGCAGAGAGGCTCTACCCGTATGCCCCCACATCCATAATCCAAAGCTTCAGGGGGATTCCTCAGTGACAGCTGGACCATGATAGACCATATTACCTCATACATATCTTTAACTATTGTTGCCACTGTACACCCGTGCTGTAGTTAAAAGCTATCAATCTGAATAAATCTCCTGTTGACAGATACCTGAAATAAATACAGAAAAAGATATACATACTTTTGAACATGGTTACATTATAGATTATAATGTATTATATAATAGAGTGTATTATTATATATCTATTAAACTAAATGATGAATGTGTCTATCATTGTTTCACAAATAGCTATTCTTTTTTGAGTTAAGCCTAATGGAGCTGAAGTTGCTCGTTAGTGGCACATAGGCAACTCCTCCAACTGTGCCCTGCTCATGCGAAAGTACTCCTTCAATCAGGCTGCATTCAACGTCACAGCACTCACATAAGACATAGCACATCGGATCGCTAGGTATTTCTGTTTGTGGCTTGCATGTCTCTCTCGTTGACTGTCCTCTCCCTTCCGTCTCTGGGTTGCTAAAATGTGGGGAAATGGAACTATAGGGCCGAAAATTCTGTTTTCAACCACGGAAAGCAAATCCACGTTTCAGTACAAAGGACAGCGTCAGTGTCAAGACATGACTGAACAATCCGTCGACAATGGAAAGTCTTGGTCGGGGACCCCCCCTTGTTTTAGTGGAGACACAGCAAAATACAGAGGGCGGGTTCTCGTCAGATACAGACAGCGCCACACACTTCTAGTGGGTCATAAGTGATTATTAGTATTAGTCTATACAATGTTTTTTAGGAAAATACTATTTATTCTGCTTTTACTGTAACACTGGCAGGAGGAAAAGGGGGTCATTTAACTACTACCATTTCAAATGAATCTGTGTGAAATGCAATGCTGCAGAAAGCGAAAGCTTGTACGCAAAAAATCCCCCGACTCGGATAAAAACAGCCGTTATTACTACAAATGATCCTTTTAATCTAAGAAAGGAAGTGTGAGATACTGGCACTGGATTTTATTTATTCCCCAAACAAAAGCTGAGAGAATGCTGTTAAACAGAAGTGTAACATTTTGGACACCAACCCAAACTTTCTCCATTACTCCACTGCTACACTTATTCATCCTCACAGCACAATGGATTCCCACACAGCACACATACACACACAGATATAGGCTCTATAGGTTTTGTGCTTGTCTACTTTAATCCCGGCTGGTTTATTCTGCTCTGATCAATGACCTAAGACTAAGAAGTGATCACCCAGCTGGATGAAAATCCTGCCCTAACATCATCCCTTTTCCCCCTCTTTCTGCCTCTTTGTCTCTAATTCACCTTAATTTAATCCTGATAGCATCGAGTGCTGTCGGCCCGCCTGGCAGAGCTGTAAGTCTCACAGTAGAATTAGCTTTCCCACAGAAACATTTTGCTGACGGGGAGCGCGGCTAAAATATGGCCTCTATTCCCCCACATGGCTGCATAGGGGGCTGCTTTGCATTTTAACAGCACTTTGGTTTATTCTCCAGGACACACACACAAGGAGAAAATCACACAGCAACGCTGAGCTTCCACACAGCAGATAAAAACTGCTTCTTTAACTGAAACCCGAGATTCAGCGGACAAATTAGAAGTGATGGTTTGAGGAAAGCAGGGCCATGTGTCACTGTAATAGGAAAGAGACAAAACTAATATCGGTAACTTTTAACATAAAAAAAGGGCAGGATAGGAATAAAAATAGCTCCGGAAAAGAGCAGAATGAATGAAAATGTTAAGTTAAACCAGTCTGTGTACTGTAATGGCAATGTTTACTCAAAGATTAAATAAAGGAGGTTCCAAAAGGGACAATAGAGGAAATAGAGAAGGAAGAAAAATATTCCTCAACAACTAAATCAAGAAGATTTAAAGATGTTAAAGTAATATGTTACTGGGACAACAGAGCTTCAATGGGTGGTGCAAACACAACCAGTGAGTTGAGGCTACAACTAACAAGTATTTTAATTTTTTGTGGCAAATGTTTTTCCAACGACGCGATTCATTGATATGCCTATAAAATGTGAAAAGTACACTACAGTTTCAGTTCTGCATTTATTTGCAGATATCGGTTGAAGAGATTACTGACAGCAGGACTTGAAGCTCAGCAGTGTGAAATTATTATCATCTATAGTGGTGATTTGCATAAAAACAGTTCAAATGATTAGGAAATAAAAGATTGTATATGTATTCATAATCTTCTCATGATTAGTTTTAATCATGTATTATAAGCTGCTTAGAGTTAGTGTTCGGTCAAGTTCACTCATCTTAACGTTAACGTATCCTCTGTTGTTCAAATGCATCATCATAAGAAGAGCGACGAGAAAGCATTAATGCAGACCTCCAGATCCAGACTTTTACATCATCTAGATCGATACAACTTGTTCACGCGATGATGGTTCAGGTGTGCAATTAATCTGCGGTTCACATGACTCATTGGTCAATTATCACAATTATTGCCAAGCTAAATATTGTGATACTATGCTTTATGGATTTTTCCCCATCCCAACATTACTACTCTCTTGTCTGAATGGGAGCAGATGCCTGCAGCTGGGTTCCACATCTGGGGGAAAACCTGAAACCTAAAAGTGGATGCTGGTATAACATCAGTATTTTGGAATGGCGTGTTCATCAGTGGTGGGCCGTCAGGGCCTGCAAGGCCTTCTCTGCTGGTCTAGTCAGAATCACAAAGTTATAGCTATTTTATAATTTAATCATTTTTCATAAATACACTACATGTATTCTAAATATTTTTCCCATTATCTTATTTTCTCATTGCACAGCTACTGTCTTCCTCAGTTGCTCTGCTTCCAGTGCAGCTTGTTTAAAGTAGAGCTTTCATCCAATCAGATCTCACCTCTGTGTCTCTAGGTAGAACAGAGGCCTGCAGACTCTCAGGTGAATCCATGTGCACTTTAAGTGAATGGGGACGATATTGTTGATTGTCATAGTGTTCAACCAATCAGATCTTTAGTTTGACATGTTGGGCGTGTTCTTTGACGTGTCAGAGCTGCTAGCTGGCCTACAAGTACGTGATTGGTCAGTGGGCTAGCGTGACGATCCCAAAATCTGCTGCCTCTGTCGAGCAGCCATTTTCAGCCTCAAACGCATTCAAACATATTCAAGAAATACAACTGGGGAGGCTCGACTGTCTTCACTGGTGTCCATTAATCGAGAAGGACTTCTTACTGGAACTAAAACACACGGATGTGCTGAACAACGTGAGATTAAACTTTTTGTTAACAAAGAAAGGAGGATGCACTTTGTCTTTAAATAGTGAACAGCAGCTCTGGTAAGTTAAATGCGTTTGTTTTTACATCTGCAGTAGCTTTAATATGCTTGTTTATGTATTATTATTTGTACAACTTGTTTTTATGAAGATGGATTTTTGTTTGGTTTAATATGTGATAGGAACTATCGTTACGTCCAATGTTGCTCTGGGGACATTTAGCCGGTGCCAGTGTTGCCAACTTGGCGAATTTCTCGCTAAATCTAGCGACTTTCCGAACTGTTTCTTTTTTGTCAAAAGCCACTAGTGATAAATCGAGTGACTCTTCCTGGTGTTCTGACTCTGACATGAAAGCACGTACGTTTTGCACTGCGGGTGCTGCCGTGAGCCGTCACAAAGCACTCACAGGCGGCTACTCTCACAGCCGCCTCGCGCAGCAGTCAGCGATGAGAGGCGACACACTCGGCGTATTCATGTATCTGCACTCTGCAGTTAGTGGATTTGTAGGTATTGAGCCTCATTTTTACACGAAACAAACAATGACCGTAGCTGTGGCGTCATAATGAGGACAGCAGTGAAGGCCCAGGTATAAAATGCACGGCCCGCCACTGGCGTTCATATATGGGTGTGCTGTTTGGGTGTGCATATCATTTTGGTCATAAAATGGGATCTTCAACAGGAAGAAAGAGTGACAACAGTGTAAAGAAATCTCTTGTCTAAACAGGGTAGAAAGTAGAGTATGTTGCTGCTTCCTCAGGTGTCTTGCTTATTCAGCTTGAATTGCCCCCCCCCCCCCCCTTAAATAAGACTCTTATCCTTTATAAAAATGATGTGAGGGCGCCGCCTCGAACAACTGCTCCCCTGACTTCATTTGTCTCCTGGCAAGTTTGATGGGGCTGCGTTTAAAAACCCATTCAATCTTATAAACCAAAAATTAAATGTAGTCGACTGTGATGGGCACTCAGTGCATCTGCTATTTATATGCTAATGTACACTCAGCCTGCCAAGGTCTGGCAAATTATTACTGCACAGCCATAAGTCAGGTGTATGGCAGAGAGGGAAGGGGGCAGGTTAACCATCACACACACATAGTGAGAGGAGGAGGAAGTGAAGGAAGGGGGAGAAGAGAGGAAGGAGGGGAGGACACAAGGAGGTGAAAAAAGCATTAAGAGATGTCTCCATTGTCCCCCTTGACAAGTTAATATAGCTCCACACACGCACACACGCACAATGTATTTTTGGAATATGGTGTGTCTCTAATGCACACAATCATTATCACAAGACATTTCCCTTAAGAGAGAGCAAGTGACAAATATTACACGTATAGATTACATACACACACACACTCTTCCTCACACACATGAAAAGTTAAGGTGTCACTGCAGACTGTGGACTAGGGACACTGCGCAGTTGCCGAGTGATCTTGTATATGCACTGAAAAATATGCATCTTTGCTACAAACCTAATATTGTGCCATTTTAAAAGTGTCAGAGGTCAACAAAGAACTTACTAGCCATTGATAAGATTGACTATAATGGTGGGGGGGGGGGGGGGTGCCAGAGACCTGCCAACGCTGCGGTTCTTACTGAATCTCAAAAGATGGACACAAGCGCTAAAGTTGATTTGGACAGGGTTAAAAAGCTACAGTTCCTTAATACTCTTTTGGTACGGAACTAAATATGTCCGTAGTACTGGCCTCTAGAAACTGGTCAATCTTTCCTTTGATGAAATCGTTCTTCTCTCTTCCAAACAATGCAGGGACCAACAATAAAGTTATTTGTCACTGGCCCATCAGGCAACTTTGTCAAGAACTTACTGGTCCAAACTAACTTTCTAATGGTCCTAATTCAAATTCACAATAAACTTCACATAGTGTAAAATAAAAACAATTCATTCAAGTCATTTTTAAAGGTTTCTTTCTTAATAACTTAAAAAGAAATGCATCAATTCAAAAAATGTTACACTAAGAAACAACAACAGATGACTAGTAAACAACTGTTTCCTGCCACCTTCACAGCAGACAGACAGCATCATTACAAACATCCTTTGAACAGACGACTGTCTCTGTTTTGGGGTCAATATGTGGAAGTCTTTACCCTCACAACTCCAAATGGATCATGAAGGGATCATTTTAAACCCAAGTTGAAAGCGTTCTTGAAGAGCTGAGATAAACAGTATTGGTTCGATGGTACTTGTGTCTGTACAAATGTAAAATTTGCCACTTTCTGTTTTTTCGGCAAATTTGTTGTACAGATGCGTGAAGTGTGTGAAGACAGCATTTAACATTTGGCCTACTTTGTTAAATTGAAAAAGCGTTTTGTAAAATAAACATTTTAAAGTCAGGTATGAATAAAAGTGTATTGAATCAGCATTGTTATCAAAAAATCCAAACGATAACCACACCTTCTATATACAGGTTACATTTGGCTATCAGGATCATCCAACTACAGGTTTTGGACCAACATCTAGTTGTAGCTTAGAACAGGTTAAAGACCGAGCAGTTACCGTAAAAACACCCAACCTCCTGCCTCTGTGGCCCTCTTTCCATCTTTACAACTGTTTCAACGCATTCTTTTCTTATGTTCTGCTAAAGAAAGTCCACTGCCACTAATTGATTTCAACATATTTACAAACTACTAATTAGGCCGAAGGCTTCCAGTGGAGTCTGACCCATTAAAGGCTTGATTTGCCACAACATCCCACATCTCTATTACCACTTTGCACTCCTGTTCATTACTACCCAGAAAGGATCCCAAGGGATCCCACGCTAATGAGAAATAAGCTTTCCACTCCCCTCGCTCCATAGCTTCTTCTCCACAGTTTGACCCCATTATACTCCTCCAGACCCAACGCCCCCCAAACACACAGGCATAGTCTCTGGGGAGCAGTCAACTTATATGATGTATAGGGTGACATCTTTATTTCACTAACCGAGGCTGGCAGGTCTATTAGCCAGCCCAGAGCTCCCGAAACCTTTCCCTGTCAACGAGCTTATTCTCAGCAGTCTACTTCAGTTCCCCCTCCCATCTTGTCTCAATCTGTGATCAAAACAGTCATTATTATATAATTTTGCCTATTGCCAAAGTGAAATTACACAGTGCTATTCTTCATTTCATTGAGGCCCTCTGAAAGCTCTGGGAGGACACCTGGAATGTCCCGAGAAGGTGCAGGGGCCCTTTAAATACCCCTGGGAGTTTGTGGAGCCTGGTGGTGCACTTGGGCCCTGTGGTCAGTGGGATGAGATTGGTCCACAGATCTCAAGTATAACCAGCAGTCAACCGTCCCAGTGGATCCATCAGTTCCAATTTGGAAACCATCTCTTTTTACCATATAAGAGACCCCTGATTGAACTAGACTGTGTCCACCATGATTTACTACATTTTACTCCATCAACTAATGTGAGCCACATGACACTAGAGGGGGTCATCTTTTAAATCACAATAACTACTTGTTGCAAAACCTTCTAAAATGAGACTTTTCCTATGTTGTTCAACTTAAACCAAACTGGTCTTCCAAGTGGTCTAATTAAAATAGCATCAAACAAATGACTCATGATCATCAAGAGAAGCAGGAGAAGTTATATTTTCACGAATGTATTTTTCTTCTCATTTTGTTGTATTCAAATTTTATTTATGTCCACAGACAGGCTCACAGCACGGAGCTCACAGCACGGAGCTCACTGCACAGAGCTCGCTGCTTCACTGCACGGAGCTCGCTGCTTCACAGCACGGAGCTCACTGCACGGAGCTCACTGCACGGAGCTCACTGCACGGAGCTCACTGCACGGAGCTCACTGCACGGAGCTCGCTGCTTCACTGCACGGAGCTCACTGCACGGAGCTCGCTGCTTCACTGCACGGAGCTCACTGCACGGAGCTCGCTGCTTCACTGCACGGAGCTCACTGCACGGAGCTCGCTGCTTCACTGCACGGAGCTCACTGCACGGAGCTCGCTGCTTCACTGCACGGAGCTCACTGCACGGAGCTCACTGCTTCACTGCACGGAGCTCACTGCTTCACTGCACAGAGCTCGCTGCACAGAGCTCGCTGCTTCACAGCACGGAGCTCGCTGCTTCACTGCACGGAGCTCACAGCACGGAGCTCACTGCTTCACTGCACAGAGCTCGCTGCACAGAGCTCGCTGCTTCACAGCACGGAGCTCGCTGCTTCACTGCACGGAGCTCACTGCTTCACTGCACGGAGCTCACTGCACAGAGCTCGCTGCTTCACTGCACGGAGCTCGCTGCTTCACTGCACGGAGCTCACTGCACGGAGCTCACTGCTTCACTGCACGGAGCTCACTGCTTCACTGCACGGAGCTCACTGCACGGAGCTCACTGCACGGAGCTCACTGCTTCACGGCACAGAGCTCACTGCACGGAGCTCACTGCACGGAGCTCACTGCTTCACTGCACAGAGCTCACTGCACGGAGCTCACTGCACGGAGCTCACTGCACGGAGCTCACTGCTTCACTGCACAGAGCTCACAGCACGGAGCTCACTGCTTCACTGCACAGAGCTCACAGCACGGAGCTCACTGCTTCACAGCACGGAGCTCACAGCACGGAGCTCACTGCTTCACTGCACAGAGCTCACTGCACGGAGCTCACTGCACGGAGCTCACTGCACGGAGCTCACTGCTTCACTGCACAGAGCTCACTGCACAGAGCTCACTGCTTCACTGCACAGAGCTCACTGCACGGAGCTCACTGCACGGAGCTCACTGCTTCACTGCACAGAGCTCACAGCACGGAGCTCACTGCTTCACTGCACAGAGCTCACAGCACGGAGCTCACTGCTTCACAGCACGGAGCTCACAGCACGGAGCTCACTGCTTCACTGCACAGAGCTCACTGCACGGAGCTCACTGCACGGAGCTCACTGCACGGAGCTCACTGCACGGAGCTCACTGCACGGAGCTCACTGCTTCACTGCACAGAGGTCACTGCACAGAGCTCACTGCTTCACTGCACAGAGCTCACAGCACGGAGCTCACTGCTTCACTGCACGGAGCTCACAGCACGGAGCTCACTGCTTCACTGCACAGAGCTCACTGCACGGAGCTCACAGCACGGAGCTCACTGCTTCACTGCACAGAGCTCACTGCACGGAGCTCACTGCACGGAGCTCACTGCACGGAGCTCACTGCACGGAACGGAGCTCACTGCACGGAACGGAGCTCACTGCACGGAGCTCACTGCTCGGAGCTCACTGCTTCACAGCACGGAGCTCACTGCACGGAGCTCACGTCTGGCCGATCCCTGATTCACTTAATAGGGTTTTGGTAATTAGCACTCCTGACCCAGATGATCAGATCACCTCTATATTCATCAGTGACTTTTTTTCTCAGGCATGGTTAGTCACTCATGACTGATGTAGGCCTACAGCATCACCCATTCATATTTTTGCCTTATGGCTTTTAATGGCTAAGACACAATGCAAAAATCCCCTACTGTATTTAAAAGGTGTTGCACGAAGCATATTTTAGTCCTTTTTAGGCACACCTTTAGGCTGGGCTAGAATATTTGTATCAGAGATTCAATGATATTTTCAAAAGCTTTTTTTCCCACCACCATCTTAAATTCTCTAATCTTTGCAATTACTTTCTTTTTCACGCCATCAATGAAAAAACATCTGAGCAACACATTTTTTAAGGTGCAGTAAACAATGACAAGACTCCCTATGAACATATTGCATAATGAGGATGAATAGAGAAATAGTGGCAAAGAGAGCAGTAGAAAAAAACAGTACTTGCGTACAACTGAGAGAATGAGACACATTCAGAGAATGAATGTGCAAATGAAAAGGAGAAATAGAGGGATAGTCTTTCTTTGTTTATCTCCAGTGAGAAACAGGCGGCCACATCCATTGTGCTGTGATAAGATGGGTTATCAGCAGTAAACAAGGCCTGGACCTGTATGAATGGAGCCCGGAGTGACTGAATACACTCTTAAAAACAGATATGTTCAAATAAGTCTGCATGTCTTATCCTTTCCTAAACACGAGCCCATGTTTTCAGTTTGCAGCACTCAATGGATGCATATGGGATTCTCCTTATCATAGCTCATACTGAAAACTCCCTTCAAACATATTCAGTCATCCAATGAGAGCTGGAGCACGCACCCGTTTCCTGATACTGTGAAAAGTGTTATTAGAGAAACACTTTCTTTAAGATACAACACTCTTTTACTATGTAAAGGTCTCAGTACGCTTCAAACCTTTTCTTCCACCATCACTCTCATACAATAGACTATAATATTCCGACACAGTAGGTGGTGGTATGCGCCTTCAAAGTTGGTTTGTGAATGGGATCCGTCACTAAAAACAAAGAAGAAGCTGGACCTTATTCTAATTGGTCGAGAAGATACAGGAGAGGTGGCGATCTTTAACCTGAAAGGAGGTGCAAAAGCTACTACGTAACGACACTATTCCATCAGGCCACCAAAGATCGCTGACACTCTGACGACTGAGTTGACTTTTTCACGGACCAATTCAATTGTTTGTTAAATTAGTTTGTTTACTTGCCACCATGGTAGGTAGGTTGATCAATGATCAACCCTGGTGTAAAGGCAAAAGTATTTATGGCTGGCAGACAAACAGCCTGTCATCACTGAGAGGGAAGAGATGCGATAGATCAAACAAATGGGGGAAATGGCGCACACTTTCAGACACTCTGTGTACTCCGTTATCCACAAACAACTGCAGAAGTAATTGCGTGAGGATGAAAAAAGACAGCTCCAGACTTTGTGACCTGGACACCGACATAACATCAACAGTGGCAATGTTTGTATCATGTGAGCCAGTGGCACCAATCCCTGCTGCCATTATAAGCACACGAAGTGGACCTCCACCACACTAATCGAGAGCATGGAAAGCTCATTAAATCTGCTGGTCTTGAAATTTGAACGGAAAGGGAGGCATAGCCGAGAAGTTAGAAAAGTTGGACTTTGAACAGATAAGGTGTTACTGTTGTGACCTAATCAAGGGAGCTGCCATGTACACAGCTTAGCATCACCCACTGGCCTAACTGTGGTTAATTGTGCCAATCTGCCGGATTGGTGTCGCTGTAGACGTCAAAGTGATCCAATTTAAATACAGTTTCTTCAACCTGTGTCGTCACAGCAATCCCTGGCCTTGTGTTATTTTATATAGAAACATCCTCCCAATGAGTTCAACACAGAGAAAACTATACATGGATTATAAATTTGGGGAAAAGATCACACTAAGTTGATAATCAGTATCAGCAGGGAACAAGTCAGATTGGCTCATTCCTACTGGAAATGGACCTGAAATGTCCTATAGGTAAAACCAGATGAATAAAATATCAAGAGTACTGGCTTCAATCACCTCACACCTTTTGAGAAGCGTTATTTCTGAGGGATTGCATACAAGACATTGCTGATACATACATATCTAATAGCTCAAAGCAACAACATCCAGTCCAGCTGAAGCTTGAGGAACACCAGCAGCTTGCCTCGTCACTTCCTACAACCCTGCGAAATATAAGTGGAAATGGTGGATTGAATAGTGTATGGTAGGTAACCCCATATTCACTAACCCAAACCATTCAGACTGCCGCCCGGGCCGGAGCCCCCCTTCACTCCGTCACCGTCGGTCCCGCCTGTCTCACGCACGCGATCGTCTCGTTACAGGATCAAAGGTGACAATATCAAAATACATATTGTCGTGTTTTTAAATGAACATATAAGCACGTGAGAACAAACTGCTCTTAACTCAACTCTTTATTAGAATAACTTCCTCATGCAGATTACTGCCATGGTACAGACTACAGGTTCCATGCTTCACCTACAGTCCCCTGGGTCCTAAGTCCCTCCATGTACAGCTTCTTATCACCCTCTATGTACGCACATTTATAACAAATACCACACAAATTACGGTAATCAGCGTTGCATATGTGTCTGACCAAAATACCAAAACAAAAGCAAAAAATAAATTATTAATTTTAATTATTTTTTTGGAGTTTTTAAAGTGTTTTTGTTTGTAATATGTATAATAAGCATAATTTAGTTATCGCTACTGAATTTATCAAACATGACGTAGATAAGTTTGCAGTTTTCAAGGTGTATATTTCAAATTGCATCTCTTACAAACATGAAGATAAGGTTGTGAACACCGGCTGAATAGCTATGATCAGAATTATTATAACTGTATTATAACTAGGGTTGGGTACCAAAAACCGGTGCTAATATGGCACCGGTTCCTATATGACGGTATCTACCGGACCGAATCACAACGCAGATTTCGGTGCTTCCTTTCGGTGCCTTAGCTGATTGAAATACTTTTTTTACACTACTCTGATGACTCCGTCCTGGCAGCAGGTAACGATCGCCTCGGTCCCCCACTCCTCACTCATAATATTATTACAACCGGACGAGCCGTGCGCGTTTAGAAACAAACCCCTCCATCATTCTGGCGAAGCTTCGGCCATGATTTATTCAAAAAACCGAGACCGGGATCTGTCAAACGGCTGGCAGGCTACTGACTTCCTCCATCGACATCCGGGTACTTAGCACTGCCGCTCATAAGCACAACAACACAGGCACGCAAAACCTTCTTCTTCTTTGAGATGTAGTGGCGGTTGGCAAACGATGAATTGGCGCATTACTGCCACCTACTGGTAAAATAAAATAAGTCATGAGAGATGTCTTATTTTGCCAGAGAAGGCAAATATGCTCATATTTCTGCAAAATAATTGCTGAAGTTTGAAGCTGTAGTGTGTGTACAGAGTGCGTGTGTGCTTTCTATTTATTTGTATTTATTTAAGTATACTGTAAACTGTTAACAGTTAATATATTGTTCATAGTTCAAAAGTTTCAAGCTGTAGTTTGAAGCCAAGTGTTTTGTATATAATTATATTTATAGTATACTTTAAACAGTTAATATATTGTTCAATTTGAAGAAAAAAGTATCGGTTCAGGCATCGTTTTAGCACCGGTATTGATAAAAACCCAAACGATACCGATCCCTAGTTATAACTGCTACTGTGTAAAGGGAATACTGCTGTTAAAAAGAACCTGATGTGTTTAAAGTGTTTGTAAACCAAATGTTATTGCACTTTTGTTCATATAGCAGTACTTTTAAAATAAAAGTGCGCAATACACTACTTTTCAATTAATTATTGAACTTTGCCGTAACAATGCGATTAATCGCGATTAAAAATTGTAATTGTTGCCCAGCACTCGTGTAAAGGCTTTGCTTACTATAGGGTTTGCTCGTTTGTTCATATAATGTTGGGATAGCAGTTTGGCTGAAGTATTTTCACCCTGGTAAGACTTTCCTGATTTGTTTGACAAAATATAACAAATAAATACAAAGATGTAAATTGTATTTATCATTAAAATAAAAAAAAGTGTCCACCAGCAGCTTGGTAAAATGAATTACTATTTAAGTGTAAACCCTTTTGATGCAGCACAACACAACAATTTGGTCAAAACTTAAACAGGAATGAAAATAGTATATAATGTACGACAGTATATAATGATCCCTAATGACACATTATTTGCATCTATTTTACATGATATTGGAAGAGACCATCAGCTTATTCATCAGCTATATGTCGTATTCAAATATTTAGAGCCCATGCACTGAACAGTCTCCATGAATAAAAAAAAGAAGAATATAAATGCTGTGTGCATTTATATTTTCAAGTCTTTCAACTTCATGCATATGCTTCTTCATTCACCTCTGTCTAATTCACTCATTCAATAAACAAGCCTCTCTATCTGCCTCCATAACTCTCATCTCTCTCTCCAGTTTCCCCGTTATGGGAGACATCATTGAGAGGCCCGTTGAGAAAAAAACCAATCGCGTGGCGTGTCAGTGGCCCGATAGAGAAGGACCCAGTAATGGAAGGCCTTTTAAGGCTAAAAAGGAAAAGCTAATTATGATAAAGGGGCTGTAAGTTGTGTGGTTATCGCAGTGCTGGGCCTGCTGGTGCAGCAGACTGGTCCCTGACAGTGATAAGCAGGCAGAGTGAGACGGCCGGCGCTCTGTCACTGTCACTCCGCCTCTGTTCAGCTAAAGATGGATTCACGCACAACAACTTATATGCATTTCTTTTTTTTTAAACGCATAAAGCCGTTTGCATTCATTGGTCCTTTAAAACCTGAAATCTCTTTTAGCACAATAAGTATCCAGCAGGTACCCGCTCTCTTAAACACAGACATCTCAGCACTAATTAAACCCTCTCAAACAAGCAAATGAGTTTAAGGTAAAGGCTTTCCAAATGGCAAGCTCTATGACAGCACCGTTCTGGGTAGTTTGTACCTCCATTTTGTGCCAGCTCACACTACAGCAGAATGACGATGCTAAGCTAGATACAGAGGCAGCCAGATAGACATATCAGCTGTCAAGCCATGGGGCACATTAGTGGTCGTGAAGGGAATGAATGGGTACATCTTCCCCCTTGCTCCCCAATTTCTTCTCCCCGTGTCTGATGCATTATGCATTATGGCTGTGCCTTGCTATCTCGCCTCTCCCAAATGTCTTCACTATTAACATTTCCATCCTTCCACTCTCTATCATACTTCCCTCTGGGAGAAATGCAGGAACGAACAGAGACATTTAAAAAGAAAATAGGAAGAGGGCACTTTTTCAGAGCCACGCAAAGGAATAGAGACCAACAGGGAAGGACAAATACATATTTCTTTTCCAATCAATTTCAGCCTAAACACTTAATTTAGCTGAAATAGGAATCGGGCTACATTTCAAGATATGTCTTGTAGCAGCTCAGTAATAGTTAAGTGGACTTCAGTGTGAGCTGGCTTGTCTTCTTCCAGTTTTCCACAGTTTAAAGACTGTAGCCCTTTGATTCCTCTGTACACGACAAAGTCAAAAATGGACATGATGTAATAATGTCGGTCAGACTTTGTGTTTATCCAAACTCATGGAATCAGGTAGGTGTAAATAGAGAAGGACCCGGTTATCAACAAATGACTCCTCCATAGCTGTTCTGTGTAACCAACTCCCTCCTCTGTAACTGGAACATCTGTGATGTTGATTTGTAGTGGGATCCTGCCATCTGCTGGCCAAGCTCAATATATAGCGTGAAATCATCAGCCTGTGGGATTGTATTGTAAATGTAAACATGAGTAAAACACAAGTGCGTCAGTAATAAAGTGTTTCTTTCCCTAGATCATGTGTGATCTGCAGGGTGTATCTAATACAAGAATACTATGAGCGCACCGTCGCTCTTTATTTGACATTGAACTACTCAAAGGTTTTAGACATTCAGCAGAGGTTATACAATGAGCCATTACTGACTTGAATCAGCTCAACCACCAGTAAGATGTATTATCGTGTGTCACTCACCACTTTGCGGACCCTGGTCTTATAATCAATGTGAAGCTCTTGGTGTTTCTGCAGGGTAGCTTCTAAAGATCTTTTGAGATCCAGCGCTCTCCTTAACAGCTGCTGCTCAGCACCTGACTTAGTGAAGACCTGCACAGACAGACAGACCTGTTAGACAGATCCAAGACTTTCTTCAACAACCAATGGAAATGAAGACAAGACAAAAAAAGAAAAAGAAAAAAAGAGTTTGGACATTGCAGATGTTTGTACCAAAGCATGCATTAGTGGAATGTAACTGAGCTCTAAAGTCATACCACACTGTTCCCATTAAGGGCCTAGACTGTGGTGGCCCGCCAGTCTATTTTGTTCTGCAACTGTTTTATAAGAAACTCAAAATATTTTTTCATTACATTACAGTCATTTAGCAGACGCTTTTATCCAAAGCGACTTACAATAAGTGCTTTCACCTCAACAAGTGGGCTGACTGTCTCTCGTCGGGGGCAATTCCGGTGGGAAACCGTGCATGAAAGCAGTAGTAGCAGTAAAATAAGGATTTGTATCACGGTAGCATTAGTAACGGTGGTTTGTCTACTCATCTTGTATACTATCTTCTATCCACATACTTGAATATGAGAATTTATCACACGACTACATATTTGAACCCTGTGTTACTAACCTGAACCCAGCCCTGCACAGCTGGTAGGTGTTTGTTTGTTATCAGTCTATGGAGGTCTTTCACCGTGGAAACCACTGCCTCATTATCCTCTGTTTCCTTCACACGAAGACCTGGAAGGAAAAGAAAAGAAACAATTAAATGATAAAGCAGTGGCGAAATGTCAGGGCCTTCAAGATATTCAGAGAAGGCCTCGCAGATAAAATATAACAAATGTATCCGATCAATTCTATAAATAAAATAAAATATAAAATTACGCCGACTTGTTTCTGTTGTTTTCTGTCAATGCTCTGAAGTGCCAAATTCAACCAATCCAGCCTCGCGCCTTGGTAAAGACTCTCTCACACAGTCCCAGAGAGAAACTTGGGAGTTAAATTAGGAACTCTCTGATCAAAGACAGCCCTGTGATAGTCTGGCGACCCTGAACAGGATGAGCGGTTAACGATAATGGATGGATGATCAAAGAATGGAGAAATTTAAAATGTTGTAATTGACAGTTTTTTACATTTGTTGCTACATTTAAGTCAGAATCAAATTCGTCTAGTATTAACTCAGGTTTGATACCCAGCCCTATGTCTGAATGGTCAAGGACAGTATATAAATATACACTGAGTTGCCAGTTTATTAAGAACACCTAACTTAATGTATTAAATAAAATAAATGATAAAGCAGGAATGAAGTAAGTTTATAATGTTCAATTGTTAGACCAAACTATTGAATCAACAATGATAATTTTGGGAGGTATAGTATGTGACGCATTTGTAATATTTAGCATGTGTCTATTATTCTGTCCACCCCCAATGGAATCATCACCTGTAAGACACTGTCAACATCATAAGCTTCACTAAAGATTGTATTAGTAGCATTATAATGAGTGAGTGTATGTGAGCTGCACCCACCAGGACTCAAGTTCAGGTCCAGACTGTAGGCGTGAGAGACGAGTCCACAGTTCCGAATAAACAAGTCTTCATCAAGAGACTCCGCCTCCTCTTCTTCACTACTCCCCTCCGCCTCGTCCTTATTTTCTTCCGCCTCGTCCTTATTTTCTTCCTCCTCCTCCTCCTCCTCCTCCTCCTCCTCCTCCTCCTCCTCCTCCTCCTCCTCCCAATTGCTTTTCTTTTCTTCTCTGCTCTCCTCCTTCTTTTGCATCATTCCTTCTCTCCTGTCATCCTTCAGGTCTGTGCTGCAACAGGGCTGTTCCTCAACTGATAGACATTCATTGGCTGGTTGGGAGCTGGGAGGGCTGCTATTGGTTGTCTGGATGTCTATAATGTCAAACTCAGGGAAAAGCAGGCTCATGCAGGATTCCATCTCCGTCAATGTTGCCTCAATTTCCTGGTATGACTCTGACAAAGAAACAATAGGTAAATCTCATGTTAAATTTTTGCTTCATTTGGAAAACTCCCAAACGAAACAACGTTCAAACAAGATCTTGACGGGATTTTAGACAGTACGCTGGACTGTCAATTTGGTCCAGTCTAGTTCATAAAGAATCAGTTATCGTTATTATTGTCACTGGACAACGGTTTGTTGACTGATGTGGTGTTTACCCTCCATGTCTTTGGAGGCTGCCTCTACTCTCTCCTTGTAGATTCTCTGCATTTTCCTCTGTCTGTCCACCTCCCTGCTCCTCTCTGCTACTGTCCTGGCCTCAGCATCTTGGAAGTCCACCTGACAGCAAGGACGCATTACACACAACATGGGGCATGTTAATCAATTTGGAAGACACCATTCAAGTAGATAGCAACAGTAGCACAGGAAAGGAGTGATACTTACCGGAGCAGGTATATATATCATAGAGTGCAGGGTTCAGTTACTTTAGGCACACGTGCCAATGGCTTAACCAATGGTTTAACCAATGGTTTAACCAATGGTTTAACCAATGGCTTAACCAATGGCTTAACCAATGGCCCATACTAAGCGTGCAAGAGAGTTTTTTGGAAATGATGAAGTGCTTTCTCATCTGCATGCCAAATGACCTCTTTCACAACCATAGGCAGTGATTTGCGGTTGTTTGGCTAGCTCATAGTTTTCATACAGCTGATGAAGTCGTCCCTACCGGCAGTGTCATCGCGGCATATGAACTGTTGCACATGCGCACATCGCAATGTCGTCGATGAAACGTAAATGGTGCAGACCTATAAACTCTGTGGTGTTGTTATAAAACTCGTCATCTATAATATTGTTGCTTATTGGAGCCTCTGGTTCCTTTATGTTTTTTGGCTATTGTTGTGTTTTGGTAAGTAACCTGTTTGTTTTTTAGAGATATTGTATCTCAATGGGACCATTCTGGTTGAAAAAAGGATACAAAAATATTTAAATAAGCTTTATAGGCAAAATATTACAGCTAAAATGTGACACTTTAATAGACCTTCCAGCATGCAGCTTTTTATGTTATGGTGTCAATCTCAATGTTGTAATTCATCAACAGAATGTCACAGGACAGTTTGTTTGGCAGAGACAAAAAAGGGCAGTTTAATCCCTCTCACCTTCTTAACCTGTTTGAGAAAGTGGTAGCCCAGTGCCAACTTCTTATAAGCTGCCCCATAAGAGGTCTGCCATGATTGGACAGTCTGGATGGCCAGGGACCGGAGTTTCCTGGCTACTTCCTTAGGAGGGGGGAGAGGCTGCTCTGAGTCAGTCTCTACCGTCAACTCCAGGAACTCCTACAGAAGAGGGACGAGTCAGAGACACAAGGAAGGGAAGAAGGATGGGAACATGACATATTTGCAAAACCTGACCTACTATTCCAATAACACACGTACAATTCAGTATCTAAGTTTTTAAATCAAGATTAACATTTGATTTGAACTCCCCAGCTTACACAGAGACATTTCCCCTTGGGGATGAATAAAGTATATTTCTGTTCTATTCTATTATTTTACATAACTGACTTGGAATAAAGAAGACCTGAATAAGACCTGAGTATGATAGGCTGACAGGTTACACTGGCATGGAAACTAAATTATGACGACACTCTTTCTGAGCAAATATGTATTAACCAGTACAAAAAGATGAGGTGGTGCTACTGTTATATAAATACCTGAGATGAGCTATTGGTCTACATCAGAGGTGGGCACCTGGTCGCCCGCATGGACCACGTGAGTCACCCGCAAGGCATGTTCTAAAAATAGCACTAGTCACCATGGAGCTCCGTCTAAAAATCTTACTGAATGTTCCTTTTGAATCAAAAATCCGAATGGCGGACGCTTCCCATTGGAACCGGACGCGCGGCCCCAGCCACCCCCGCCGCGAGCACACCCCGTCGTCAGGTCCGTCAGTCCTCGGGCAACAACTCGTGGGAGGCAGGGGAAGAGGCAATCCGACCCAAAAGACCCAGACTGAGGTTTGAACGCGGGTGCCCAAAGACGCTCGCGCACCTCGGCTAGATGAGACTTTTTACTCGTTTCTTCGTGGAGAAAAAGGTTCCATTGGAAGAGCTGGTGTCAGTGACAACAGACGGGGCTCCCACCATGACGGGTCGGCATGCAGGCTTCATTGTGCAATGCACCGGTGACCCAGACTTCCCAAAAGTTGGTGATTAGTACTAATGTAATAGGATTCATTTAAAAATGTGAGCGTTGATTTTTTTTATCTTACATAACTGATAATTTGTGTAAACATGGGACAGAGTTCATGATTTGTTCAAAAATGTTACAAAGGTAACAAGACATGATTTGAAGATAGATATGACAGTTAATGATTTCTAAAAAAATTTAGAAGTTATTATTTGTACAAAGATATAACGGGTGTGATTTTGAACAAAATACACAATCAGTTTTTCATTATTGTGAGGAATAATTAACATTGACATGTGATCAGACTCTTCACATATATTATTATTATTATTGTTAAAAGGTGATCTGTGCAACTTTGTTATTCAGGAAGTTTGTATCAAACAAGTAGCCCTTCGTACTGCTCAGTACCCTTGAAGTAGCTCTCAGTTTCAAAAAGGTTGGTGACCCCTGGTCTATATGATGCCAGTACCTGGAAGTTGTCCACCAGCAGCGTTCTAAAGTGCTGTGATCTGGAGAAGAGCTCACTGGCGATCTGGAAGGCAGACAGTCGGACCTCAGCATGTTCTTGGTTGAGCTGAGATATCACTGAGTGGTACACGTGGTCTATGCAGTCATTCGACACTCTGGGAGGAATGAAAGACAGAGTGAAAAGTTAAGTTCCATATAACATGTAGGAATATTTTCGTGTTCTTATCACCATGTGAATTCTAACTTTACCATGAATATCACTACAGCGGCGAATTAAGGCAATTGTAGGTAAAATAAATTAAATATCAGTGGCGGCTGGTCAATAGAGGGCCATGGGGCATGGCCCCACCATGAGCCACAAGAAAAGAAAAAAATAAAAAATAAAAAATTATAATAATCATAAATTATACAAATTGTCAATATTTGTGTTTTTTAACTATGGAATGTACCCAGTAATGTGTGTACAATATGATATCTGCGCAAAATATATGCTTTTCCTGCTCGTGCTCTCCCCCTGTGTGCTCGTCTGCTCGTGCTCTCTGCCTGTGTGCACGACACGTCTGAGAGCGCGCAGCGAGGGGGGCTTGATCGTTTTGGCCCAAAAGAGGCGGGTCTATGAAGCCGTTTAGCCAATGACATACAATTTAGCCAATCAGCGTCCTCAAATAGATTCAGCTGTGGGCAAGAACGATCAAGCCCCGGAGCTGCGCGTTCTCGTCAGGAGAAGTCTCTACAGGCGAGCTCTCCTCCTCCGAGACCCGTTTGAGAAGAGAACTGTGAGGAGATTCTGCAGCCAAAGAGCTGATATCAGATCAGCCTGACCTCACAATCAGACAGCAGACTACATGCGAAGCTTCACTACTTCGTACAAGTCAGTCAATCAACTTCCTTTCTTCCTAAAAGTACGCTGATTACTTCGACATACCATAGTATCCACAGGCAGGGGCGGACTGGCCATCGGGGATACCGGGGGAATCCCCGGTAGGCCGACGGGACTGTATTATATGCTTCACAGAACACGTTCAATTTACTGTAATACCGAAAGTCAATAATCAGTGAAAACTGTATCAACAGTATAAACTGACATTATACTACTCCTCGCGATCCGAGGACGCCACAGCACGGCTGGACACTACGGTGCTTTTAAAAACGTTTCTCCATAACCGCGGTCTGCACCGTGCGGTCGTGGCCGCCGTAGACCGGCGAAATACATGCCGTGTATTGAGTGGGCAGCGCGCCGTGTATTGAGTGGGCAGCGCGCCGTGTATTGAGTGGGCCGGTCTGACAGTAACTCCCGGGCCACTTTTTCCCCCTAAATTAACAGTGAAAACTCATCATAGCTTAATTTAACATCAGTATTCATAATTACACTTCATGTTTACTTCTGATCTTTACCTCCTATAACAAGGTCCATAGGGGCATCTCAATAAATAAACATGTTATTTTATATTATATTATATTATATAAGTGTTATTTACTGCTTTTTTCATGTTGGAATAAATGTTAAATATTTAACTGCCAAGTAATAATGCGTGTTTGATGCTAAATTTTTTTTGCATGAAATTATACTGGATGTTTGCTGAAATTGATAGGATGGCCCTCCCTAGAAAATTTTCCACCAGCCGCCGCTGTTAAATATATATATATATTTTACTGGTACACTAGTATTGTCAGTACTACCGGTACTACCATTGTTTTTTAGTAGTAGTACTAAAGTTTTTCTCTTGAATTTGAGACTTCAATCTCAGATCATTTTTGTTTTTTTCTTCTCAGATTTATGACTTCAATCTCAGAATATGAATTTCCTATTTTGTTTTTCGAAAATTTTAAAAACGTTTTTACTCGGAATATCACCCCCAGCGCTGTAAAAAAAAGTGCCTACATTGGCCTATATTATATATATTGTCTCAGATTGGTTCGGGGTATAAAAAAATCAATGCAGTGTATATGTACAGTATGTTACAATGTTTCACTGACTATGGAGAATATTTTGCATCATCAAAAACGTATTGAAACCTTTGCACGGTCAGATTAACCTGTAAAGGGGCCCAGAGCAAAAGTGTGATGTCAGTCCTAACTGAGAATTCTGAATATGTACTGTGTATTAATGGACTACTACTTTGGCTTTTTTCAGAGAGGAGGAACTAGGAAGTACTCCATGGTACACAGTGACTTATGCCTGAAGTGTCTCTATGGGTAGAAATGTAGCCTCAGTTAGTGACATACTTGCAGATCTTCTTGATTTCCTTCATGCTGTCCTGGTTGAGCTGTGGTTCTCCTGATGTGGTAAGCTGCTCCACCAGCTCTGACAGCCTGTCCCTCCGAGACAACTCCATCTAATTCATTAACACGGATATACTGCTGACTAAAATGAGTTTACCAAGAGTGAAGTTCTCCAGCCAAACCATTCAAGGAGACATAATCCAAAAATATCTAAATATCTGCAAAACTGAAGAAAGTGGGATGTAAATCCTGGTATAACCACGATCAGATACGCAAGTCATGGGGAGATGCAGACAGAAAGAAAGACAAAATAATATGAAAGTGTTTTATCTCCGAAAAAATGTCATATGTAATGCTTAACCTGTACACTGATGGTTATTGAAGGCTGTCATGTAATATAAAACAAATACTGAAGATTATTTAAAGTATCACAGGTGTCCTCCCATTGTAAAATAAGATTAATTGTTCATGTTGATGCTTAAAAACAACTATACTACAATACATTATAATATATTTAGTTACGTTAACGTACATCATACGTTACACGGCTATGTCTTGGTTATATACAGATCTAACGTTATATAACGAGGTTTCGTAAGCTTGTCATCTACCACCCACTAGCAGTACATTTACGGTACTAGACTGTAATGATAATCAAGTGATCATTGGGGCTACACCTTCCTATATACAGACAATGCAGAAACACACACACAATATGTATTAACACGCAAACAGTTCCATACAAGTAACGTTAATTATGTAGCCAGCTAACGCTACATCACAATTTTAAATACTTATCTTTCTGATTTACATATTAGCACTTTTTATGAAATTTAAAAAGGTAAACATAAACAAGTTATATTATACAACTACACAATTCTAGAAAATGTATTTAAGTAAAAATTGCGTTGAAGTGAATTTATAGCTTTGCTAGCTGCTACAATGCTAACAAATGTAAACACAGGTTTTCGGTGTCGTAAACCACTTACCAGCAAGTAGCTTGTTTTATTAGGTAAGGTTACTGACTCAGCACATTCTCCAGCTGTTAGCTCCAACTGATCAACGCAACTCGTAGTTCGTTCATGACACACGACATTATATCAACACCTGCTCTTTAGCCCCGTTTTTATGTTTATTTACCTTCCTCGAGACACACATATTTCCGTTAGCTACTTGTACTACCGGTTTGACTTTTCAGAATAAAA
The DNA here is from genome assembly GCA_028022725.1 of Lycodopsis pacificus. Lineage (NCBI taxonomy): Eukaryota > Metazoa > Chordata > Actinopteri > Perciformes > Zoarcidae > Lycodopsis > Lycodopsis pacificus. Next base: position 25,985,321 of record CM051689.1, on the reverse strand, counting down.
GCATCGAAAAGGCCGCACCTCCTGTACGGCACATAGACCAAATACATACCAAGGACCTTCATGCACTCATAACTTCGTATACAGTCTAATGCAAATGAATAATACTAATACCGTTTTAGTTGTATCTGTGATTCTACTTTTATAAGTTGTAGTTTAGTGTGGTATGTGCTGTAGTATGGTGGTTCCGAATTACAATATGCTGTGTTCTGCTGGGAGGCATCTAAAATGTTGTGCCTGCAGTGCTGTTGGCTTTGAAACATTCATCAGGGCTTAGCTCTTATTATGTGTCTGATGGCAATTCAAGGGTGATAGATATGTGTTGTCAGATCACATCAGATTATAGTCTGGAATAGGTACCAAAACTAATACAATGCTGTACCATGTTACAATTCAGTGACATCATGAAACAAGAAGTATGAATAAGATGTGTGTTTTTTTTATTATGAAGTGAATGACTGTTACTGACGCTGGCTGCACATCTGGGAGAGAGAGAGAACACAAACACAATCCAAAAGCAAAACATTCTGTTTACACAGCAATGTTTATTTTATAGATATATATATATAAAATATATATATATATATAATTTATTTTGTACCCAAAATCACGAATCACAAATTTGCCTCAGAGGGCTTTACAATCTGTACACATACGACATCCTGTTTTAGAGACACTATATCATTAGATAGCTGATGTCGGAGGTGTGCTGGGCCTAGTAGAATAACTTGTCTGAGTTTAACATCAGGAAGTTGCAGGTCATCCAGGTGTTTATGTCCTTAAGACATGCTTGAAGTTTAGTGAGCTGGTTGGTTTCATCTGGTTTGATGGATATTATGATTGAGTATCATCTGCATAACAATGAAAGGTTATAGAGTGTTTTTGATATTGCCTAAGGAAGCATATAAAGTGAACACAAATGGTCCAAGCACAGAACGTTGCAGAACTCCATGACTAGCGTTGGTGTTCATGGATGACTCATTGTTTACATTTACAAACTGAGGTCGATCCGATAAATAGGACTTACACCAGCTTAGTGCGGTTCCTTTGATGCCAATATAATGTTGTAGTCTCTGCAACAGGATGTAGTGGTCTATAGTGTCAAACGCAGCACTAAGGTCGAACAGGACAAGAACAGAGACTAGTCCTTTGTCTGATGCGATTAGAAGGTCATTAGTTATTTTTACCAGAGCTGTTTCTGTGCTATGATGCTTTCTAAATCCTGACTGAAAATCCTCAAATAAACTATTGTTACACAAAAAGTCACACAACTGATTTGCAACTGCTTTCTCAAGGATCTTAGAGAGGAAGGGAAGGTTAGAGATCGGTCTGTAGTTGGCCAACACCTCTGGATCGAGAGTGGGCTTCTTAAGAAGAGGTTTAATCACAGCTACTTTGAAGGACTGTGGTACATGACCTGTTAGTGAAGACAGGTTGATCATATCTAGTAAAGACATGCTAACTAACGGTAGCACTTCTTTAAGAAGTCTAGTCAGTATAGGGTCTAAGAGACAGGTAGAAGGTTTAGACGTAAAAATTGTTGAAGTCAGTTTGTCAAGGTCGATGGGAGTAAAGCCATCCAAACATATATCAGGGTTTACAACCGTTTCTATGGTTACTCTATTTGAGGATAGATCAGTACTGGTTGAGGGCAGTAGATTATTAATGTTCTCTCCAATAGTTATAATCTTATCATTGAAGAAGGTCATGAAGTCATTACTACTGAGGTCTATAGGAACCATAAGCCAGAAGCAGGTCGAGTGTGTGGTTAAAACAGTGAGTGGGTTTCTGTACACTCTGACGGAAGCCAATCAAATCTGATGAGAAGAACGCAGTACTAAGGATGTCATGATCAATATTCACATGAATATTAAAGTCACCTACAATAATGCCCATCTGTTTTAAGGACTAGATTTGATAAAAACTCTGATAAGAGTTCAGAATACGGACCTGGGGCCCGGTACACTATAACAAATAGAACCGGCTGTATTGTTGCCAGGTTGGAACCAGGCTTTCAAATGAGTTATAATTTAGGTTTATTAATCGGCTTGAGTCAAAAATGGCTGCTACTCAACCTCCTCGGCGGAGTAAAGCTTTGACTTTTAACACTAGAATTCAGAGTATAATTTGAAGGTAACCCTCCAGGAAACACAACATTTTTACATAATTAATTCATTCTTAAAAATACACCTTTATTCTCATCCGCACCCACATCCAAAAAAAAGGTTCTAAGGCAAACAAATAAAATGTGGCAGCTCGTACTGACTAACCAATGAATCCACAATCTACTGGGCCAGCCCAACAGGTGTGTCCTCAAAGGTGTGCCCCTTGACCTTTAGTTGCATGCAATAGACTTGTCTTGAGGAGTTGGCTCTTCTGTTGTTGGCCATGTGTTTGGAGAGAGAGTCTCTCTCTCTCTCTCTCTCTCTCTCTCTCGCTCTCTCATCTCATCATTTTGACTTGTAGAGCATTTATAAGTTCTACAATCTCTGCGAAGTAGCTGTTCTCCTCTCCTACAATCATTTCTGACTGGACCATTTCCTGGTACTGGTCTCTGAGAGAGAGCAGCGAGCCCAGCAGAGACCTGTCTGAGCGGTAATGATCCAGACACATTGGCGCCATCGCCAACAACGCCCGCAGAGCCTGAGAGAGAAACGACAGAAACACGCAGAACAAGCTCATTTCATTAATATTCAATATTTGTTCAGCCATTAAAGCCGCTGATAATTTGTTTATCATCAACTTCATCACAGTCAGTCTACCTTCTCTCTGTAGTCATGCTCAGTGGACTCCAGCAGCTGTGGGACCAGATTGCACCAGCCCTTATCCAGCAGCTCCCCCTGCAGAGACACCTTGGAGTACTGACGCACCCGCTCCTCATGGGAGGCATCCAGCACCAGGTCCAGACCACCCTGAGAGATCAGCTCCTGGTGGAGCAGGACAGACCAACATCATCTAGGAAGTCATATTCTACATCCTCAACAAGGGCCAAACTCCTAGGTCAAGCTGAAACACCGTTTGTACAGATGACTACCTGAAACAAAAAGAGTCACCGAGAGGCTGAGTAGGAGAGACTAACATGCGGACGCGCTGGCCGTCAATGACTCAGATCCAGTGGCTGTGTTTTGTATATCTATTTGCAAGAAGGATAAACAGCCACTTGTGCTGGATACCACGCATTCCAAAGGTTCAAGCGACTTTTACAACAGCGTCCAAAGGCGTTAAAACAGCGGTTAAACAGAAGTAAATGGCAAGAAACAGCAGTAAGCTGTGGCGATAAAACAGCGGTCAGCAAAAAAATAAGACTCGCTCCCTTACCCCCTCTCCTTCCAGTCACTGAACTAAACCACTGAACAGCATTGCTGGACCCAACACCACGTGACTCAATTACCATAAGTGAACGAACAAAGGTTTACAATAATGACACAGGCTCTACCCGGCTTTGTTGTACCTTCTCACTGATCATGTCATACAACATGGTGACAATGCGTGTACGCAGAACTCCACCTCCATCTGCCCTGAACAGCTCTGACAGAACCTGCAGTCCTCCATGTGACAGGAAGTGGCGCTGTGCGTAGGGGAAGTTACGCAAGAGGGAGGCCACTGCAAACAGAACCTGACAGGAGGACAATCACACACTGGAAACATTACACCTGAACACACCTTCAACAATAAAGTGCAACGCGGGTTTGTGTTCAGTACCTTCTTTTGGACTCTAAGGGGCTGTGCAGTGGCCAGTACGGTTAAGAGCATCTGCAGAGCCCCACTCTCCACAGCCTTCACCTGAACCTGCGGGTTACTGCAGGACAGAAGCACAAATGTGTGGCTGCTACTGCTAAACCTGCTGATGTTGAACAGCTGTTCTGTAGAGATGCACTGTCATTGGTATGTCAGATCTTAGCTAAACACAGTTAACATGCAGCTGTTTGTTTGTACCTTGACACAGCAGATCCCAGAACAAAGGCAGAGCTTTCCTGAAATCTGAAGTCAGTGCTGTTCAGACTGTCTACAATGAGTTGGAGACCCCCCATGGAACACAGGTTCTGAGCGTTATCCACCTAACACACAAACATGCAGGCAAAGTTAGCAACTTACATCTCCGAACACATCTGTAGGCCACCTTGTAGGTGTGTGGGGCTACCTGATGCACCAGGTACTCCAGCTCCAGCAGGATGCTCAGCCTCTGCTCCGTGGTCGAGTTGCTGCTGTTAAACTGGTCCAGCAGGCGCTTCATTATCTACACACACCACAACCACAACTCGTAAACAACTACAATGTGGTTGACAGTTGATTTGAACATGTCCTGCAGCGGCTTTACAGTAAAAACATTAGCTGATGTAATGAAAGTATTTTACTGAAGCAGCTGCAAGAGGAGATCCCACAGCTTACCAACATCTCCAACATGCACGTCTCTGCACAGAGCTGCTTTCTGAGCACTATGAAAGGTCACGTCTGACGCACAACTTGCTCTCGCCGCTGAAGGTAGCTTTGTCATCATTTCAGCAATAAAAAACCTAATATAAGCTCAAGTGCATGATTGAAACTACACCATATCCTATGACGACACTAGCACAACTGTTATTTTGATTGATTACACCTGCAACTACAAATGTTTTCACTATCAATTTGTCTGCTGATTCTTTTCTCCATTCATCACATAAGGTGGACCAGCTATTCTCCTTTCAGTGACAAGCCGCTCCTCAGAGTTTTAATCTGTTTAATCCGAAGGCCAAATTTCGTAATTTTGAAAACGTTAAAAAGTGGAATAGTTGGTCTCCCCTGATTTGTGGAGGTTACATGTAATACAACACTTCTAGATAACCAAGAGTACCATCACGTGCCTGAACATCAGTCTCCACCAGCAGGTCCAGCTGAGCAAAGTCTCTCTTTAACTCCTCCAGGGGCCGGTACCGGGACGTCACAGTGTCCTGCGAACACACGGCAAAGAGAGGGCCGCCGGCTATCTAGTGCAAGTGATCCACTGACTCTGGATAACTACCTCATACAACCCCACTTCAAAAAATACAAACTATCCTTTGAATGGAATATTGGATATCTGTGCTGTTAACTGTTGGTCTGTGTCTTTGCTCACTGGGCTCAGGTCCTCCATCTTCTTCATGGCCCGTTTCAGCTCATCAGGACTGATGGTAGACCGGATCTCTTCCGTCTCTCTGCAAAGACAGACCTTTACTGCAGATTGAATATTCAGATTGTGTCCTTCTCGAAGCAAGAACACTCAAGGCTGCAGTAACTGTTGCTTCTACAAAGTATGCAACAGGTGAAATGAAGTCACGTGATCTTAAAGGAAGGGGTGTTTTCCTGGACCCATACCTGTGTTCTTGTGTCCAATATTTGAGCTGCTCTTCTCCCAGTCTGACCTCCCTCTGTCCCGTTTGCAGATTCAGCCTCACATGGGAACCTGCTGGCACTGCTTGGCCTGTGCCACACACACACAAGTCTAAAACAGAAGTCTGCTTGACTACGACAGCACCAGTACACCCTGCAGTACATTACCTGCTTTGAGCGTTTGCCAATCCTCAGTAGGTTGGACCACCTCGAAATCTCCTTCATCAACAGTCAGCTCTGCTTCTTCGTCAGCACCTCCTCCCTCCACCACAGTTAATGCGCAGTCAGACTGCACACACACAGAAAACATCACTTTTTTGAAGTTTTGATACAAACACAAAAAAACGATTTGCTTTTAATAAGACTACATCTATTATGCATGCTTGCATATTAGTTTTTAGGAATTAAACAGATTTATTTTCCCTGCAATGCTCTTGGATCATAGAGTGCATAAGACCCAAATTCCTTCAGTGTTTGAACTCTTCCTGGCCCTGATAACAGACGTCACCCCATCATTAATGTACCGTGTATCTTCCTGTTGGGGAAAGCTGGTTACATTGCTGTCCAAAGAATCAACATCATTGTTCTTGATCAACTGCCCATCTTTGCAGCTACTTCTCTTTTGGTGATGAGGGAAACTCCTTTTCCCTCAGGAATTCCAGTAATCCTCAAATCAAGACTCCTCTCATTAGTTGAAGCTTCAATTTCAGGTGAACACTAAAATCCAAATTGTCAGGTATTTTCCTGCGGATGCACACAACCGAGTGATAACTGACTTCAAGTTGCTGTTCCAACTCATGGCTTTCGTCCCTTGAATATCAAAGTTGAACTGCACAGAACACATCCAGTGGTGAAAACCTTTCACCCTATTGCATGCTCGTCCCCATCCCAAACGTGACGTCATGTAAGGCATGAAAAACATTACATCATCCAGTAGAACTCACCTTCTGTCCAAGAATGCTGGCTATCTGACAGCAATGCAGCAGCAGGAGAACAGCGGCTCCAGCAGCACTGCAGGACATCAGCTTCATGGTGAGTGGAACAGGAGGCAGCACAGCGGTACAGCCGAACCGATACCACCCGATACCACCTGCTGAATGTGGAGAACAAACTCATTCTCACCAGGCAGACTCCATCTACAAATGATGTGTTAACGTTACCTTGTTCGGGCAAGGGCACACTTACATTTGGAACAGATAGACGTTGTCTTTTTTAACTTTTATTTGACTTGTTCTTTTAGCATTGCCTCCTGTCCTGGTATTACACGGTAAGACAGTTAGATGTATGATACCAAAGGTTAGGTGTCCAAACGGAATTAGTCCCGATTTTGAACGGAGTTTTGCGTAGAACAGCTTCCCATGTGTGACAGCAACCAAGCGATAAAGGGCAAAGATACCCAGACTGGATATGAAAGTTAGAGTACACCGGCAGCGCTAGAGCAACAACTCACCGGTTCCAGTGACATCACACACGCCGCACACCGCGCTTCCTCCTGAAGGCTTCCGTCACTGGCCTCTGAACTCTCATTGGTCCACGTGGGTCTTCGTCTTCTTCTTTAGAAAGCTCTTAAAGCGGTGGCAAGCGAACATTGCTGCCACCAGCTGGTCCGGAATGGTAATTAGGCAATATGATATAATGTGTCAAATGTAGCTCTTTAGACATGCTTTTTGTTAACTTTTATCTCCTTTTATTGTAACAAAAAACCAAATAAAATGTGTTTGTATTTTGTATCCGACCAAAGTCCAGTGTTGCTCATCTCTTCTAGTCTCCTAAAGGTAAGCGAGCTCTTCCCCTGGGATAGGCTGACAGCAGTAATTCATCAGACATACACCACCCAGCGGGGAGTATATGATACGATACGTTAATGATACGATAACGTATTTAGCGTATATAACACTAAGGATGGCTCTACTATAGCCAAGTGTGCCAGTAAACCATGACAGTGAGCCATCACCAATGCAACACCTGTGCTTTTCATGCCAGTGGCACCACACACGCATTCACGTTTACATTACTGACGTTACTGACTGACACACTTCACAATGGTAACTATTTATTTATTTATTTAGTTATAACAAATACCTTTAATTTACCATCATCCCTTGTGTCATAGCCTAGGAGCCGGGTTATGACCAGTGGTGTATAAAGTACTCAAAAGCCATACTTGAGTAAAAGTAAAGATACCTTACTGGAAAACTACTCAAGTAAAAGTAAAAAGTCACCTGTTAGAATACTGCTTGAGTAAAAGTCTTAAAGTATCTGATATTTATTGTACTTAAGTACAAAAGTACTTTTCTGATATTAAATGTACATCATAACCTGAACATTAAATGATCATAACCTGTTCATTGAAAGTAAAAGTACAAGTAAATGCTGGCAAAAAAAGCAAAGGGTCAGAATTGTGAGAATGATGAAGTTTATTCTTTTAAGTGCTGTGGCACTATGACCAAGGACATGGAGCTGTGTTGAACATAACTGGGCTGACTGTGATCCATCCAGGAGCAACAATGTTCAACATAATATATTGTACATGAGTATACTTTTGCATCTACTATGAACTTATCATCATAATTCTCCGAAAAGCAATATGACACTATGAAGGAGTTGTAACAGTGCGTTTATAAGTCTGCTCATTAGACTAGAGGATGTAGAGGCAAATGCATAATATTATGTTCAGCAAAACATATCCACTTGATGCTTCAGGTGAGTGTTTAGAGAAAGGACACCTGCCTTGTAAACTCCTATGGGCCTGATTTGAACACAATAGACCAGGGGTCTCTAACTGGCGGACCGCGGTCCGGATCCGGACCCAGACGCAGTTGCATCTGGACCCAGGACCTAAAATCAATATTTCGGAATCACACATATATTAGGCAGCGAGTTTGTACTTTAACCGGTAGGGTTGCACGGTGTAGCGATACTAAAAAGGTACCGCGGTACCTGTACGTTTAAAAACGATACGATTTTGCATATTTTTAGTATCGATACTTTATTAAAATAGCGCGATCAGAGCGCACTCGCTGCTCCACTCTGTGTCATGATGCCTGCAGGCATGCAAGGGGGCGGGGCTGTCCAGCGCGCTCACAGCAACAGGCAGCGCGCGCACTCACAGAGAGTGATCACAGGGGAGACATGCACGAGCTTTTACCGACTGTCGTCGGCTTCTTGGAAAACAAGATGCAGAAGTATCATGTGGAAGTACTTTGGCTATATTGCAGACAGTGAAGGAAAGCCCACTGACCTACAGAGACCCGTCTGCCAAACGTGTTTCAAACCAAGGGAGGCAACACGTCTAACATGCAAAGCACCTTTCAGACAGACACCCCGAACCTTTAAAGAGTTGAAAGAACGACGGGTAAGCAAATGTGATTCTAAACATGAACACCCCCAAACTCAATTAATCAATTTAAAGCTGCAGGACAATTCAGTGAAATTCATTTTTCTAAAATGAATTACTTCAATTTAAGATGCACATTCTTCAAAAGCTTTCTGTTATGTCAGTTATTCTTTAATCCAGCCATTATTTTACTTGAAATGAGAAGAACATTTATTTATGTATTATTTATAATCCATCCAGTTAAATTTGAAAACTGAGAATAATAATTTGTTAAAATATAATTTGTGTACTTTCTTTATTTGATTTGACAGTTGACTACACAGAGACGTTGTTCCTACTACTAGGCTTATATATATATATATATATATGGCACTAAATAGCGCGGGTTAAATATTATTGTGATGTTTCGGACCTTTGCCCGAGGAGATTTTCTCAATCTGGACCTTTTGGAATTTTAGTTAAAGACCCCTGCTGTAGGAGCTGCTAAGCCAAGGTGGTGGGGTTGGTGCTTCCAGGTGGTGGTGTCTCCCTTTGTGTGCTGTGTCGTTTGGTGTGCCCCGGGTTGAGACCCTCACGTGTAGTTGTGTGTGTGAGTGTTGTGTACACGGGTGATCGGGGTGCCTCCTCTTTTCGGGATCCTCACCTGCACTGGTCCACCTCGCCACTGGTAAGCCGCAGTCCTCCTCTTTTTAAATGTAGAACGGCTCTTTTAGAATTTCGTGTATAAACTGTAACGGTGCATTTTTTTTAGGAGAATAAAGATTATTTTGTATTGGAACCACGTCTCATGCTCATTTGTGTAATGAACCTGAGTGTCTTTGGAAAAGTGAATCTCCTCCTAGGGTGGCGTTGTTGTGCTCTCTAACTATTGGCTGTTCACCGAACTTTGAGTGACGGCCCATCCGCCTCTCGCCACATCTGGGAATAGCTCAGTTACGCAAACGCTGGTTGACAGTTTATAGATGAGGAAGATACGGTTTGTACTATAAGTACTAGCGTTTTCTGAAGTCACTAGTTCCATGGTAACATCTGCTAGCACGTTGTCGGGTCTGTAATGTGTCTTTTTCCGTCGAAATGCTGCAAGATACGACTTGCAGCGGTTATGGCGACTTTGGACAGTGTGTGTAGGCTTCTTTTGTGGAGAAACCATAAGAAATTAAAGAAAATCGATGATTTATTTGCAAAGATGAGGATTTTGGGCATGCTGGGATACCAAACACGGACAAGTTTTGTGACGTATTTGCGCAAACAAGCCGTAGGAACGGAAGGGGAGGGGATCGAGGATGCCGGTGTCCTCGCGGATGATACAATGTGATGATCACAAAGACCTTTATTATCATGTGTATGTAAACCTGCATACACAACAAGAAGCCCAACAGGCTTTCCCACCAGCGTTGGATGTTTCGTCGCTTGGTGTCGCTTTATTTTTGAAGGCTTCAGTGCTTCATTTGATAGCATTAGCTCACATTCCACACACTGAGCCCTCGGCTCTGCCTCGTTGCCTCCGTTCACAAAGCCGTACTTAAGAAAGTCAGGGTTGTACTTGCGCACGCATTTAGACTTTTGGGGGGGTATGGCACCACTGTCGTCTTAATTTTTTCTTTTTAATAACTTATCCATAACTTTCGCTACAGGCTAGCGGCTAGCTGAGTGTCTTCTTCTGCTTATTGCAGCTTGTTAAACAACTGACTGACGCATTACCGCCACCAGGTGGTGGGAAGCTAAATTGTAACTGAGCGTCTCATGGATAACAGTAATATCTCTGGTGTCTTCAATTGATAACCTATGCAGTCTCGCAGCCCACAGGTACAAAACTGAAAGTTTTTCGCGGCCCTAGACCAACAACATAATCTATCTTTGAGACATTAAATCGAAATTGTAGCTCTCTGTGTCCTTGCCAACATAAATAAGTTGTTTGTCTCTGTACACCTCAGTCATTGTTTCTCTCTTACTTTCCCTCACGAACCATCAGCTTAAATGGTTCAGCTTCAACCTTTGTTATGACTGATTACTTTGGGTTTTGTAGTCTTTTACTAGACGCCATGTTGGTTTGCTGCATGACACCACCTCTCATGGAATCCCAGCATGTGTTGCCATGACAACACATACAAGCATACCTGGTACCCCCATGATTCAAATATATACAAGCTGGTAACTTAGTTTCTCATATCACACAAGTCCGGTCAACGAGAGAGTCAATCCTCTACAGACAGTCTTCTGAAAAACCTCTACAGAGAAATACAACTCTAGTCTACAACCAACCAGTCATCCATGGATAGAACAACCAACCGCAGATACTGGCCGAGAAGGTTAGCATGGGTCGACCCGCTCCCCGCACCGACCGTCGAGGCAAATGCCGACCCACTCCCCGCACCGACCGTCGGGATATGTTTCTCGGCCAGAGTCTGGCCGAGAGCCCCTCTGCTGCCGACACCGAGGGTCGACCCGAGATACGGGCAGAGACCCGCTCTGCTGCACACGCCGAGGGTCGACCCGAGATACGGGCCGATACCCGCTCTGCTGCACACACCGATGGTCAACCCGAGATACGGGCAGAGACCAGCTCTGCTGCACACACCGATGGTCGACCCGAGAGGGTCAGCGAGTGCCGATCCGCTCCCCGCCCCGACCGTAGAGGAGAGAGACGATGCTCTCCCCGCCCCAACCGTCGAGAGAGACGATGCTCTCCCCGCCCCAACCGTCGAGAGAGACGATGCTCTCCCCGCCCCAACCGTAGAGGCCAGAGCCGATCCGCTGCCCGCTCTGAATGTTGAACCGGAGCAACAATGTGAGGGAAATAACAACCTGGAGGACCTCAAAATTCCTCAAACCAAAAAGAAAAGATGGGGCTTCTCGTTCTTCACAAAGAAAAAGCAGGAGAAGAGCAACAAAACCGGTTGTTGGCGCTGGTTGAGCTGCTTTCGCTGCAACAAGAGAGCCAGAGTAAACAATCTGGAGGAGAGTGCTGTAAGGTAGCTCCTCCATGTCAAAATATTTTACATCTTGCTGATAACAAAATTGACTAAGGTTTTGAATGCAGGACATTTACTTGTTGTGGATTGTTTCATCAGTATGTTATTAGTACTTTTACTGCAGTGAATTACTTGTCAGTGATTTAAGTTTGGACAGGACTCACTTGGCAAACAGTTACGATACAAACAGTGGTTCCTAACCCTGGCTCCAGATCCTCAAAGATCGCTCAAGGATCTGGAGCCCCTAACCCTAACCACTGTTTATTAACTGTTTGCCAAGTGAGCTCCCAAACTGAAAATCACTGACAAGTAATTCACTGCAGTAAAAGTACTAATACCACACTGATGAAACAATCCACAACCAGTAAAAGTCCTGACTAAGGTTTTGAATGTATGTTACCATCAGCAAGATGAAGATTGACAGTGATTTGCCTGCAATGGTTTTGGAATCAAATAAATAATCAAAATGAAGTTGACTGTATTGGCTTTTCTGACTGAATATATACAGTATAAATACATATCTTTGGTGTTTTGGTGAATATAAAGTAGAAGTGCTGGTATCTTTTTAAATTGTGATTTAAACAACACTGAAGGTGATCAATAAAGCAAACAAAGTTACAAATATGTTGAAAATTGTATTTTAGGTGCTGGTTAATAAGGTGCCGATGGGCGAATAAACAATAATGACAAACAGGTGACAATCATCCCTAACAGGCGTATGAATATTTGTGGGTTTCGTAGTCTTTTACTAGACGCCATGTTGGTTTGTAGTCCTTGCTGCATGACACCACCTCTCATGAAATCCCAGCATGTGTTCTGTCAAAGATGCCATGACATCACTGTGTTCCATGTGATTCAAATATATACAAGCTGGTAACTTAGTTTCTCATATCAATGACCGGCACATTATTCTTTCTTTCTTTGTCTGTCTGTGTCTGTCTCTGTCTGTCTCTCTGTCTCTGTCTGTCACACGCTTGTGCCAGTTATCTTAGATCAGTGCAACATGCAAAATGTACTAAAATCGCACGCTCTGAGGCCTAAACAAAACGCCACACAAGTCAGTAATGTAGTGACAGTTCATTCAAAGTTTAGTACCCGAGTGTGTCAAATTTAACACATTAATTCAGATTAATAATACAAAAACAATTGCACGTTAAAAAATGAATTGAATGCACATAATTTAATATGTTATGGCCCAATTTTAGGCAAATTTTAGGCAAAGTGATAGGCTTAAGTTCAATGAATAAAAAGTCTGAATATACGTATATTGACAATGAATAAAAAACGTCTGAATATATATATATATATATATATATATATACCTATTTCCGACAAGAAAATGAAGTGATAAGACATTTACTTTAAAACTCATTTATTAATCACTACTGAAATAAAGGTACAGGCACCTTAACCCTCTCATTACTTCAGGGTTCTTGGGAGCAATGTGGGACTGTTGGTACTGTTGGTACACTGGCTGTGGTCATTACAGTGACCAGTGTGATGAGAGGACATGTGAGCCCTTGTTGCTGTACTTCATCTCCTTGGAGCAGAGGCTGCATTTAGCATACCCTGCCTTATCAATGCATTTAAAACACTGTGACAGTAGGAAGCTGTACTCACGTCTGTTTAGACCTCCACCTTTATCCAGGCCCAGCTCCACTCACAGCTCAGCCCTGCGTCAAGCTGCGCTACAGACAGCCTCCTCTCCCTGAAGCTCTTTGGCCTCATCATGTCATCAGTATCTGGGCCTCATAAAAGTTATTCTGACCACGAAGTCGCCTCATTCTACTTTGAGTTAAAACAAACAACCTGCAACCAGATGCGCCGGTGTTCCGGTTTAACGTTAACGAGTGACCGCGTGAACTGAACCGGAACACTGGGGGGGGCTGCATGTTTCATCACGTTACGTTTTTTCCTTCTAAATCGCGATTATGACGAACGTTAACAGGTAACGGAACATAACGTAACTTAAACTTTAACGGAGGGAAATGAAGACGCTGTACACATCTGAACGCTGATTGGCCGAGACTCGACACATCAAAGATGTTCTATTGCGAAGATCACCACATCACATTTTCTCCTCGTCTCACTCCAATCGGAGAAACGCTGACTGGCCAGTTGTCACATAGCACACAGCATGTAGCATCACTGGGAATCACAACAAAGCGGCTTTGAGAGCACTTGTTTGCAATTGTGCATTAACGTGACTAACCAATGATTTCACTTGCTGCTAGCACCACTGATTCACCAAACCTGCTGCTTGCAGTCTGTGTTCCACCACAGTCCCCGACGCTGCTCTCATGATTCATTTTTTTTCTAAAGATAGATTTGATTTTGTAGCGAGTAACGAAGGTTTCAGGGGAAATGTCGTGAAGTAAAAGTATCGGTTTTCTTTGCAAAATGTAGTGAAGTAAAAGTAAAAGTCACCAGAAATATAAGTAGTAAAGTAAAGTACAGATACCCAAAAAAACGACTTAAGTACAGTAACGAAGTATTTCTACTTCGTTACTGTACACCACTGGTTATGACCACACCCATTCATACACTGATGCTCGGGGCTACCATGCAAGAGCCACCTGCCTGCACTGTTAAGTCATTACATAACATGAACATGGAACACAACTAGTTTACATCACTTCAATTTAATGAAACTTTCATCACATGTTAATGTATTACACTTTACCCAAAATTCCATTGAGCTCACACCGGATTCACACATGATTTTCATTGTAAAATGATCATTAATCTATCAGTATATTCACCAGCCATCCTGCTCATCAAGTCATCACATTGACTCTGAACAAACAATTGTCTCCTGATGTTTTGTCAACCCATGGTTTTCCTGGTGTGTTTTTACAGAACAATGTCAAACAAACAAATAGTGTTAATATTGTCATCGGTGAGGAATCGTACATCTAGAACACGCTACACAGCGGTGCTGTGTTTTCATATTTGCAGTTAACAGTTTGTGTGTTCTTCTCAAGCTGCAGCAATGGAGGCATCATCCAGCTGTCGACCCTGAGGCTGAGGAGAAAGGAAGAGACAACGCTGAATATCGTCACACATTCAGATAGCAATGACTGCTAACTCAAGTTTCTGTGAGTGCGTTACCTTGACAAAGATGCGTTGGGGCAGGAAGCGTCTCAGTGTGTGTGTGTTGGCGGTCAGGCAGCGGGGCAGGCTGATGTTGAGCTGTGGTAGTGTTTGGTAACCAGCCATCAGTGGGTAATAGTTATACAGCATCTGCTGCTCTGTGCCCGGAAGGATACGCAGACGTACCTGCACACACACACACACACACACACACACACACACAACAGTAAAAACTGCAAATTCAAACCTGTAATTAATCGTCGGTCTCCAATGAGAAGTGTTCATTTATACAATTTAAGTTAACGAAGGAGACTTTCTGACACATTTATAATATAGAGCAATCTGTCCAGCACAACTTTCCACATGACATTAAACAGGTAAAGTATGCAACTAAATACGTCACAATTGTCAAAAATCTTTTAGTTTTTCTGGAGATGCTGTTTATGGACATTTATTGACATGATGAACTTTAAATTAGAAATTAAAAATTAGAAATTTTCCTGGTATGAGCAGTACAAACTCCACGAGCAACTCGATTCGGGAGACATTTTAAGGCAAAAGTGTGAACATGAACTTCACCAAACTTGAGGCTAATCTGAACTGTCAGTTGACATTTTTTACTATTCTCAAACTATGTCAACTTCTCATTTTGGATTCCATAATCAGCCGTCTGTTTTCACTCACATGTCATTGGTTGAAGTGTGCTGTAACATTTATTTTCTCTTTGGCAGATATGAATGCAATGACATGTCAACAACCTGTCTCGGTCTGATTGAAAGCTTCTGTGATTTTAGCTTGAATTCAAAAGCTAAGCTACATTCGTACTCGTCAGCTGATCATCAAGGAAGCCGCCTCTTCAGTGATCTGTATGATGATCCAGTGTATGGTGACACCGGGCGGTTTTCTGGCTTTAGACCTGCAGCTTATTTTTTAGATTTTGTTCAAATATGTCTTCCTTTATTGTATAGTACTTTGCGTTGCATCTCTAGTATGAAAGGTGCTATGCTAATAAAGTGCATCGTAATTATAGTTTGAAAATGCCCCTAGATATTTTGGTAACCACGGTAACCCATGTTAGTCATCACATGACAAATTGACTTCCCTTGATCCATCAGGAAGGGAAAAGGCCTTAACACAGTGGTGTGGTTGGTGTGTCCTACTCCACACATCTGAGCAGTTCCTCATTGAAAGTCAATGCTTGGTTTTTTTTCTCACAAATTGATGACTTCATAATCAGTTTTTTCTCAGATATGTAATACTTAATAACCTTAGTATAATCTCGTCATTCCTGTGGCTGTCCTCATAATACTACCCCCCCCCCCCCTCAGCTCAGTAAATACTTTGAAAGGTTTGTTTTTACCTACGATGGCCCGAAAGCAGTCTTACAAACTGCTGTAGATTGAACTATCCAACAGTATATAAAGAAGTTAAAAGAGCTAAAATAAGTCAAATGAAAATACACATTAATACAGAAGTAATATTAATCCAGAAACATCATATATAACAGTAAAACACTGTCAGGGAACATTTTACTGCACATGGAGCACTTCTTACTCTGACCTGCAGCAGAGCATCACAGTGATATTAGTACTAAGTCAGTGTGAACAATACACTGACAGGAACTAAAAGGCATCTTTGGTTCAGGTAAGTCACCACAGATGTAACCAGGAAACCTTTTCATTTCATGAAAAGCTAAAGTATTAGTTAGACCCGGCTGACTGAAATGCAGCTACATCAGCCTTCACTTGAAAGGGAGCACCGTCGTACCTGTTTGAGTCCAGAGAACATGAAGGCATCAGACGGTTCAACGGCCATCTCCACCTCCTGCACCAGAGAGGTTCTGTTCTCTATGTGGTAGCGAACTGACAGAGACTCTCTGACTCGCCCATATGATGGTAGCTCTACACCAAAACAAAGACAAGTAGAAATAAGATGCCAACTGACAGGAGGACAATTCATGACCAAACATATAGAAGATGTCTGCATCGTGTGTGCACACTAACTCAGGAACACTTGTAAGATCAGAGAGATGAACAGCCAGTTCACACATGTGTAGAGTGTGATGTGTTGAGGTGACTAACCAGCGTGGATGTAAAGAGGGACAGACTCCAGGATGACATGAGGCAGAGTGACTGCAGTCTGGATGAGGGGACTGTTTGCACTGGAGGACTTTCTGCAGGACAGCGTTAAAAAAAGAGTTACAAACCTAATACAAACTACTTCGATCAGAATCCGACCCGGTGGCACCGACGACGAGCATTAAGAATGACTTTTTACACTGGTTACTTTGACTTCAGCACTTCTTCCACCACTGTGCTGTAGTTAACATTTAATCATGAACACATTGGTTTATAGATGTGAATGCTTCTGCTGCACGGATGGTACCTGCCGACCACATCCTCTTCCACAGCTAATGCAGCCGCAGCCGCTATCTGCATCTCTTCAGCGGTATACTCAAATAAATATGGCTGAATTTCTGAGTCAGCCAAAACACTGTAAATGTAGCCTTGTATACTCATATTCGGGATGCCTTTTCTATTTTGCAATACCATCAAAACTGATTAGCTATCCACATAAAAGGCGCCAGATTTGCCCTTTAAGAGCTTTACAAGCCGATTCAAAGCCAGTAATGGCCGCTCTCAAACTGCCAATGTCTGTACATGTGTACCTACCTCCTCCATGATATCAGGTACTGTCCTGTAGCTACAGTGTTATTGCTGTTGACCAGCGGTGGACACCGGAGACAGAAACACTCACTGGCACACTCGTCTGTCTGCAAAACAACTGGGGGGGGGGGGGGGGGGAAGAGAGAGAGAGAGAGAGAGAGAGAGAGCGAGAGCGAGAGCGAGAGCGAGAGCGAGAGAGCGAGAGCGAGAGAGAGAGAGAGAGAGAGAGCGAGAGCGAGAGAGAGAGAGAGAGACATAGGGTTTACATTTGGTTTTTTTTACAGCTTTGAATGTAAACAAGTTAAGATAAGGGTGAAACCTCATCAGGTACCTTCCTGCAGCTGTGACTGCAGCTGTGGTGTGTTTGTGTTCATAGTGAGCAGCTGCAGAGAAGAGGAGGCCAGCAGAAGAGGCCAGGGAGACGATGACAGGATGTCTGTCATCAACAGGAAGGGGATGTCCACCACCACTCGGTCCAGTGGCTCAAACTAATAACACAAATAATAATAAAGTCATAAATCTCACCAGCCATGATACCTGCTACTGCTCACTAACAATCAAAGCTATTTTCAAGAGCATTTCTAAAAAATACTAATTGGAGTAAAATATACATGATCTGCCAGTTTAAAACTGTAAAGCCAAGACAAAACACATAATTACTGGTTTTAGAGTCAAACGTTGTTGTGGCAGCAAACTGCAGTAGAATATAAAAATGTATGAACACCAACAGCCCTCTGCACAGCTGCTTTGTAGATAAACCAATAAAGGGAGCAGCTACAGACCTTGGTGGACACAAACTTGACAGACACCTCGAATGGGACCACTGTCTCTATGGCAACAGTCTCATCCTGAAAGACAACAAGTGAAGAGTGAACCAAATGGAAAAAGCTGTGAGCATGAACAGTTGCACTCAAAGTTATTCAAGCCCCATTGGAAATTAGGTTTATTGGCAAAATTGACAAACTTTCAGCTGTTTTCAATAAACAAACATTTTCTCTGGTTAGATTTGAAGAAGGCGGTTGCAGCACGCAAACCCGAGAATATTGGAGAGCTGGAGGCCATTGCCCACGAGGAACGAGCTGAGATTCCTCAGGACCGCTGTCAGAACATGTGCTCTACCAAGTACTAACGATGCTCGTCATGAAGGGGTGGAATACGTTTGAGACTGCAGTAGTCATGAAAAGTGGCATTTTGTGTTGAATTTGGAGAAACCACTTGTAGTATTAGTTGTGTTGAGCTACTTACATTGTCCTTGTTTGAGTTGTTTATTGAAAACAGCTGAAAGTTTGTCAATTTTGCCAATAAACCTAATTTTCAATGGTGGTTGAATAGCTTTGAGTGCAACATGAAACACTGTGCTAGCTGTCAGAGGTCTGCAGGTCAGATGAGCTTCTCTACCTTATGACATTTGCAGACAATCTGCCGTCCTTCCACTGTGGTGTCGATGCTGTAGGCCACATGGAACAGGAAGACCCTTGATCCAGTCGACACACACTTCACATACACGCATCTCTCCAACTGCAGGGACATCCCACACAACAAGTCAATGGTCAACGGTCAATGGACTGTATTTGGATTTCTCTTTTCTAGTCTTCCGACCACTCCACGCTCTAACACTACATGTCATCATTCACCCATTCATACACTGATGACAGGGCTACCATGCAAGGTGCCACCTGCTGTAATGGTCATTTTTTAAGCAGTATATATTTCGACTCAGTATATTGTATTCATGCATAAGTAATTTTGCTCTGAACTTAGTTGAACTTCACCGTGTCTGTTGTGCAGAAGAAGAGTTCACAAAGATAACCAACTGTCTATGAGAAGGTTCCAGCACCGAGGCCTTTGGGCCGCTTGTTCTCCATTGTTGTTCCTTTCAGTCTGAGACTGACATGTCTCACATTGGCCATCGGCCCCCACCGTTGCTCATTCTGTATAAAGAAAGCTTGTTGTCTTTTTTCTTGGTTCTTCCTCACTGAACTGGACGCATTCTGTTGTGATGATTGAACCTTCTCTGTGCAGAGAATAAATACTTAAAAGACAACCTCTGGTTTTCAGTATTATGTATTTCAGCATTAAAAGTAAAAGATATTTACCACCACACTGCCCATCATGACTCTAACATTTAGACTACATTCACACATCGTAGGCTACCGGAGCTATTTGGGGTTAGGTGTCTTGCCCAGAGACACATGGACATGGACTCGTGGAGCCAGGGATCAAAGCGATCCTCTGATTGAAGGACGACGCTGCTCTCTGAGCCACACGGGCCCTGAATCACTACTTTTCACTGTGGAGAAGGTAAGGCAGGAATATAACGTGCAGAACATGTTGTCCTCCTTCAGTCAAATATTGTAGTCTTATTGGGTTTCAATGGAGACATTTTTCTCCCTAAGGATCTCAGTGCATTTCGGTTAGACAGTTTATTATAGAAGCTGAGGTTGAACTTCCAAAATATGCAACAACAGCCTCATTTCTGCCAAAAATGGAATTAAATGCCCCAAAATGTCCCTAGAGAGGCATAGGGGTTCGTTGTGAATGTGTACCTTTGCTCCTGGTTTCAGATCTCCTAGAGGAACGTCAGGCAGCAGGGCAGGTGCAGTGTCATCACAAACCTTTGAGCCATCAAGTGTCACATGGGTGGTTTGGCCTAGATTGGCGTCCTGGCCTGGACAGACCAATCAAGACAAACACAAAACCAGAAACTAAATGACCGTGAATACGCTTGGAATGCAAGCAGCTTTCCAATTTCAAAAGCTGCAATACCCGACAGAGGAATAAATATGAACTTTTATTCTTTTTAAGACATTTCAGTGTACCTGGCTTGAGGCCAGCTGTCAGTTTGATATCCTTTGCCACAACCCCCTCCTGTGATTGGACAGTGAGGTTGATGCAGTACATTTCATTGTTGAGTGCAGGAGGCTGGTGGCTCAGCTGAACAGAAATCTTTGGGACTCTGGAGATGATCCTAAACAACAAACAGCAGCGAACACACAAAGCCCTTCAAACTCCTGCTGACTTCAGTGGAGATAAGATCTGATACTGTAACTGCCAGATGACATAACTTTCACAGGAATACTGGGGTAGTACTGTGCCTGAACAAAGCCTTACATGGTACTGGGCTGCATGGTCATGCTGTCCCAGTCCAGCTCTTGACGTGCCTCCACACCCCGCCCCCATCGGCGTGACGACCTGCTAGCCTGCAAGGCTTCATGGGTAGAGGCCGCATCTCCACCGGCCCCTCTCCAGCTCACAAACACACACCGGCCACTGTCACTGCCCAGCATCAGCTCAATACCGGTCATCTACAGGTGCAGAACCACAAACATACAGTCAGTGACCATCAGACAGACAGACAGAGAGACAGACTCACAGACAGACAGAGAGACTCACAGACAGACAGACAGACAGACAGACAGACAGACAGAGAGACAGACAGAGAGACAGAGAGACAGACTCACAGACAGACAGAGACTCACAGACAGACAGACAGACTCACAGACAGACAGAGAGAGAGACTCACAGACAGACAGACAGACAGACAG
>CM051689.1:25809365-25956865 GCA_028022725.1 Lycodopsis pacificus | reverse complement strand
CTGTGGCAATCTCATCAACATACAACAGAAATCTATCAACTATAAGTACAATGGACAGTGTGTATCATCGATAAAGTAAACCGTGTGACCTCCTACAGTGATTGGCTTAGAATGGCTCAGGTTACCCTTCTTGCTCACCTCTGCCCAGCAGCTCCATGCAGTATATGATGTAGTCTTTAACACTGGCCATCAGATAAGCACAGCGCAGAGCGGTGGTCAATATGGCGGTCAGGAGGCCCCACCATCGCTCTGTGCGATAGTCGCACATCACATAGTCCAACAGCCTGATGCAAACACACACACACACACACACATGCAGATACTCATATGTTGCATACAAACACAGATTAAGGAAACAATCTCACTGTAACTCCAGATGTTAATAGTTCTGTTTGGTCTACTCAAGACTGGCTCATCACCCATCAGCATCCACACAGAGGGTATATGTCCCATCTGTGGAATATACTAACCTGAATTCAAAGTGTGTCTTTCTCTCTTTTATGACAAACTGTAATGACAGAGCATGGCTGGCACTCTGTGTGAAGCATCACTTTAAGGTTCCTGAAAGACTTCTTGGAGCATGTACATGAAAGTCAGAGTGGAAGTGTCCTTTACGAGTCCAGCCTGTTTGGACTTACTTCAGGGCTTTGGTGTAGTCTTTAGCGTGGTAGTACTCCTCTCCCATCTGCACCACTGCAAAGGACACAAAACAAGACAAATACTGTGTGTGACGAGGTTAAACATGTAAGGTAAAGCATGAGCCGTGTGCATCACTAGGACAGTTTAGATGGTTTGTATTGAATTGTTTTGGACCATTATGGCTGTGTTTATGCATATGGAAGACATTTGGCTAGGATGTGAGTTTTGTTTCGTTTTTTCCAATAAGTCTATAATAAAACCAAAACACAGACACCCAGGCCCTTAAGACAGGAATGTGCCCATTGAAACCCCAAGGCCATTTCAGCATACGATCATGCATTCTATTATACTGGCTTTCAAACTACAGCGCTGGTTTCAAGATTGTAGTTTTTACTGTTTTTTTCCAGATTGAGACATGTTTGCATGTTAGTTCTTTGACGTAACATACATGCTATTGTCCTGGTTTCTGTTCGGGTTATTGCTGCTGTAGTATGGGGCAATGCTGCTTCTAATCATTGACAATCAAAATCCCCCAAGCATTGTTTTCATAATAACAACAGTGGTATTACAAACAGACATTTAAACACTAAGAATATAGAATTTACCACAGTACATCTAAAATAATGATAAAAAACAAACTATGAGTGCAGGTGTTTACGTCTACATGTACAAGGCTGGGAAAAGAGAAAGCATCAATAATCAAACTCACTATAAAATACAAACAGCATTCACAAGAAGAACAGCATGTAGTGTCTTCAATAATAATGAAATCTAACACTCATTTTGTTGCAGCATCCTTTGGAGGCCATAAAAGGACTGTGGACATTAAAAGAGCACGATGATACTCACTCAGGTGACTCTTCATTCGAGGGCATTTGTACTTCTTAAACTGGGCGACAGCGTTACTGAGAAGTGCTATTATCAGCTCCTGTTGGGGCAGAGACAGTGAGAGGGAACATTTTGAATATGGGACTGTGATGACAGCAGGACATGCATCGTTCTGAAGACTGGATCATTTTGTGTTGAAGGTGCTGAAAACAACTTGTTTCTCAAAATGGAAAGCATTGCTACTGTGATACTTTCCTAGCATAAAAGCAGGCCACAAAACTGACCATCTCTCCTCTGCTGTTGACTCAGTATGTAAACACACACCCACAACACCAGTTCAAGCTTGGGTTCAAGAATCATCTACGAGATGGAATTTAAAGCCACTTTGTTTAGAATTTGAAATATTATTATTTCGAGTTTGGCGCCCTGCAGTGGTGGCATCAAAAAAAGACACTGTGGAAAATGGCAACGCAAACCATTACACATAAATTGCACACATTTTCACAGGAATTTACTTATTTTCTACAAACAAAACTCATTAGAATAACTAAAAAAAAATGCTATAATCATATATAAATGAAAGAACTGGTGTATTTGAGATGCATGCCTGAAAGCAAAGGGACAATGAAACCATGAGTTACAATTTGACCACAGCTGTGAATTCTTACAGAATGTGGTACATCTCTCTCTTGGATCTGCAGGGCCAGAATCCCCGTCTTCTCCTTCTCTGCATCTGGGGGTTCGATACCTGGAAATAGAACAGCAGAGAAACCACGTTTTACCCAAACATGTCTAACACCGTCAGAGACACTTGGCTGGATGTCATGATGCAATGCTAGAAATGTGTCATCCAACACTTTGTGAATTGGACATTAGACAAACTGTGTGTGAGAACATACTCTGGTGTCCTTGTCTCCATGGTCTCTGGCCATAGAAGTCCAGTCCCCCAGTGTGGGTGTCCCCTGGTTCGGAGGGATGAGTCGCTCCAGCCTAGAACAACCAACCAATCAAATGAAACCATTAACTGGTGTTTCATGGGAAAGATAGTACATACAAGCTTCTTCATAGAAACTAGTATTCATTCAGGTTTAACGCGGTGAATATTCCTGGCTTTTTTGCAACTTGATTCATGAAGATTCTATTAAGATTTGATCTTAAGACTCAGCACTTACTGTTACTACAACAGAAAATTGTGCTTTTTTTATTCTTTACACAACTATTGCTGTCACTCTTTATGCAAATGACCTAGTGCAGCATTATTAATGTCTTCCAGGAGAGACTGCACTGTAACTTTATCGTGTCTCCCCCCCTCTATGACGGCTGGCTGATTGCATCAGGTATAAACCTTTGATTTCCGACATCGTCCTTCGAGAGGTAGTAACAGTAGCTGTAGCTTCATCACCTGACAAAGCTGCTGTGCCTGTTGTTTCCTGTCCTGGCTGTAACAGGCAGCTTGTTGGTAGTAGAAACCAGGGTTCTGGGTCTGGATGGCTGTCAGACCCAACTTTATGGCTTCATCAAAGAGCTCACCAAACGACTGGAACCTGTGAGGAAGCAAAGGACATTCTACAGCAGATGTGCACGTCTGTCTCCATCAGGCATAAAGATCAGTCCCCAGCACAACATGACGAAGAACTACGGAGCTCTCATGTGGGCATGGGGGAGAAGGGAAACCGACGGAGGAAAAAATTTAAATACTTTTGCATTCTCGTGAAAATGTTTTTTATTTAGAGTCCCTATGACAGCTACAGTAGCTTGGAAAATAGCAATATGGGGCACCGAATTTGATTAACTTCGTGTTTATCAGACCACAAATGAGACAAGAACTAGCTAGGTACACACTGCGGTGCCTCCGCCTCACTCCCCATCCCTAGAACACTACACTAACCTAGCAACTGGAACTCAGCCAGTGTAAACCCCAGCAAGTACTGTCAAAGCACTTTCTTCAGTCAAGCAGCCACGTAAATAAAAAGCTTCAATTGAAGTTTTAATAACTTCAACATGGTAAACACAGGGTGTGATGAAGAGTGTGTATCTTACTGTTTAGACATCCATGCAGCGTGCTCAAAGGCCAGTTCAGCACTGCCGATCTTCTTCTTACACAGGTCAATGTGCTTCCTAAACTGGGCAATAGCATCTAGAGGAGTGTTGTGCTGGAAACACAGACGACAAATCTAAAGAGGAAAGAGAGACATCAAGGAATTTAGAGAGGAAAAAGGAATGACAGCGCTTTCTTACAGGTTCAAGGTAAAGGGGTGAACATTATCTAAAAATAGCATACATTTAAACTGATATTGATTCTTTAGGTGGCTAATATACATTTTGCTGCTGCCCTGGCCATAGCAGTACATTGCTTTGCTCCCATGCTGGTACTCCTGTCTGTTCCTCTAAACTCGGGGCATGCCAATCATCATACATGTGGGTCAGTGGTTCTCAAATGGGGGTACGCGTACCCCAGGGGGTACGTTCGATTTAAAAAATATATATATAAAATTAGCATCCATTCAAAATCCTTTAAAAAGAGTTATTTAATAAGCATTCAATAAAATAAAAAGTGTAAGTTCAGAAACTGAACTTTATATTCAGTAGGCGATTCAATTTCATTATCCCAAAAACCCAGAGTCTCCCCCATACCAGGATGGTTTGACCCAACCTGGCACACGCCACCTGTCATCACCTGTCAATCACTGCCGCCATGAAAAGTCAAACAATGGAGTCGCGGTTGAAGCGAAGCAGCAATGCTGCTGAAAACACGGAGGGACACGTGACAAAGAAGGCAAAACCAGAGCCGGCACTACTCCGTCAGTGTTCAGAAGGATATGTTTTACGTCCACGAGTTGCAACCCACCCAAGGCTTTGTGTTCTTTCTGTGGGGAGAGATTAGCCAACAGTAGCATGAAGCCAGCACATCTTCAGCGGCATCTCAAGACCAAACATGCAAGTCATGTTGGTAAACCACCTGAGTTTTTGAAGAGGAAACTTTCTGAATTCAAGCCTCCACGACATCAGCCAAAGCCACAGAGGCCGCTTACGTCTTTGCTCATAGTTAAAGCCAAGAACGCATTCACTAGAGCCGGAGACCTGCTCCTTCCAGCTGCTGCTGTGCTGGCTGAGACCATGCTGGACACAAACGCAGCGGAGAAGTTAAAGACTGTGCCTTTGTCAAATGACTGAGCCGCAGAGCAGATATAATGGGAACAGACGTCGTCGAGCAAGTTGTGGGAAAACTTAGCGACTCTTTTTCACTCCAGCTGGATGAATCCACAGATGTCAGTGGAAATGCACAACTTGTTGCTTTTGTGAGAGACATCGATACTGACGACATTTATGAGCACATACTATTCTGCAAAACTTTGGAGGGAAAACAACAGGAGAGGACATTTTGATGTCAACACCTTCTTCTGTGAAAACGGCATGAGCTGGAAATCCTGCAGCAGCATCTGCACAGACGCAGCAGCATCGATGACGGGCAGCGCGAGAGGACTCATAGCGCGTATTGAAAAAGAAAACCCGACGAGAAGTGGACTCACTGCGTCATACACAGGGAAGCATTGGCGTCCAAGAAAATGAGTCCTGTGCTACATGACAGCATCAAAGTGATCAACTTCATAAAGTCAAGGCCACGTAATGCACGCCTGTTTCGCCACCTCTGTGAAAACATGGGAGCTGAACACACACAGAAGGAGAACACTCAACCGGCTGTTGGAATTACGATCTGAAGTACACACCTTTCTGATGGAGCACAGACCTCCCCATGCCACCGTGTTCCAGAGCACAGACTGGCTTGCAAAGCTGTGCTATCTGGCAGATATATTCAGCAAACTGAAGGAACTGAATATGTCTCTGCAGGGCAAGGACTTCCTGAAGAAAGCAGCGCAGTGGAGAAGGGCCTGTGCACAGGGCGATCTCACCTGCTTTCCTCAGGTGGATGATTGTCTCTCTAGTGAGGATGTGGACAGAGCTCCACTCGGTCATAGTGGGACATTTGACCAACTTGATTGAAGATTTTCATTCCTACTTTCCTGACATGGAGGAGAAATCTGCACAGCTGGATTGGGTGGGAACCCCATTCCTCTTGTCCGAAGCCAGCGGAAGCAAGCTACCTGTCACTTATCAGGAAAAACTCCTGGAAGTGTCATCTGACCGTGGCCTCTGGATGAAGTTTGCAACATCCACACTCGCACAGTTGTGTGTGTGTGAAGCAGGAGCACCCTGACCTGGGACAGAAAGCTTCGGAGCAGCTACTACCCTTTGCCTCCACATATTTATGTGAGGCCTCCTTCTCTGCAATGACTGTGATCAAAACAAAGCAAAGAAACAGACAGTGCCTGGAGAAGAGCTTGATCACAGCAGTTGCCTCCCTGCCACCAAGACTGACAAAGATCCTCAGTGAAGCACAAGTTTCTCACTAAACTGTAAAAGCACTCAGTTCAATGAAACAATGCAACCTTCAGTGTTGACAGTTTAAGAAGTGAGACACTGATGGCACAGCGCTGTGTGTTACATCTTTTTTTCAACCAAGCGCTGTGCGCTGGTTAGCGGGTACTTGGCTGAAAAAATATTCCACATACACTGAAAAAAGGTTGAGAACCACTGCTGTAGGTAATACACTAACTTTTCTAAGTACCTCATACAACCCCAACACATAAACGCTGACTATTTGATTCCTTAGTTGAAAAGCCCCTGAGTTGAATCCCATTTATCAGGATCTCATCTTTGTTATCTTCTGGCTGACGAGCACGGCCCTAACTCTTTGTGAGATATCTGGTCACAGGCGGGTGATGAGAGGATCATTTTCCGACAGATGGAAATGTACCTTATAGTTGATGAATCCTGCCATAGTTTTGATCTCCAACATGTTGGTCTCGTGGGCCCTGAGCTCATGAACAAGACTGTATGCAGTTCTGTAGTACCTACAAAGACAAAATAAGAGATACGGCTGGAATACAACATATAGGTCTACCTGTGTCTATACTACCAGCAACCTTACAAATTGAATGCTTCCGAATCTTTTTTTTTTGTTCAAGTTGAGAAACAAGAAGAAAACTAAATTTGTGATGCAGGAAAAAATGACATCAGAAGATTCATTGTCATGGCACAGATTCAGGTAAGTGTCCTTTGGTCTTTCAGGAACTCTGAACAGTAGTTTGTCTCCTATAATTATGACAATAGTTAAGAAGCAATACCAACATCCCTTTTATCAGACATTTGTGAATAAGACACATTTTTCAGGAGCTCTTACGCTATTCGTTTACTTCAAGCTGCTGATGGAAAAACACTACTGCTAAAAATATGTCTCATTAAGTCCTGCAAGGAGCTGACAACAACGAAGAGAGTATCATCGCACCCATTACGAGTCTGTAGGCTCAGACTTACTTGAGAGCATTCTGGGTGTCCTGTTTCAGCTCACTGAAGAAGGCAATTTTAAACTGGTGTCTGACAAACAGCAGCTAGGAACATCAGAGAGATGAAGAAGAGAAGAGGAAGAAGACATCGTAAGGACAAGGCATTTTAAAGTGTGTGTGTGTGTGTATGCATGCATGCATGCGTGCACGCCTTCCTACCTGATGTGTTGTCTTGTTGAGGAACTCTTTATGTGATTTGACTCGACGGATCTCAGTGTAGTAGTAAGTCTGAGCATGTTCGTAGAAAGCATTCTCCAACCTACAGAATCACAAACTCTGTTCAATAAACAATGTTTGGAAGAGATTTCAAGGTATTTATTTGCTGCATGTTTGACATGCATTGGTTTCATTTGAGAGAGAAGACTGCACCACGTAGAAAGAGCTGTCAATGTCACAAAATAAGAATCCATTTCCACTACGTGGCAAGTGTATTCAAAACTGCATATCAATTAATATCAGACTAAAGACCTCATCTAATAATAACATCAACTTTAATTGGAGAGCCAAATGTCAATGTCAAATATCTATCTACATCGATATGTATTAAAAATGTTTCTATGGCATTAGTGACATATATAACGACCTTATAATGTAGCCCACTAAGTGGTCGGTGTGTGGCAGTACGAAGAGACTCTTGCCAGACAGATCACAGGCATTACAAAGAGTTGCTGCTCTCTCTGATGCTACCAGGTCCTCTCCTGAAAATAGAAAGAAGAAAAGAAGTGATGTTTTGGGAGGAACAAAAAAGTGGAAACAGACAGCATTTGGCTTAGGTTTGGATTAACACTTTAAAGTTGCTGCCTAATGTTTAATGCTTTTTTTTTTAATACGTTTTCCAGTCCCCGCGGGACCTTTGTACGTACAGCACAATGTTGTACTGCAGAAAGAGAGGCAAGAATATACTGAAGATACACGTTAATACTTATGTGGATGAGATATGACACATTTGCAAAACTTAAATATGATTGAGTAGAGAACTTTACCTGGTGGTAGAGGAGTTTTCTTCTGGATTAGAACCACAGCTACCTTGGTGTTCCTGCCCTGAAGACTGGTCCTAACAAACACAACACACATGACTGGAGTTGGTGGCGCATGCAGATGCCGCATGAACTTCTCTATATTTTTGTTTCAGTTTGTTGCCTTTTCACTTTCGTCACTAAAGCACGTATGGATGAGGCTATGACATTACATTAGTCATTTAGCAGACGCTTTTTCCAAAGCGACTTACAATTCAGATTCTATCACACCGTAGGCACAGCTAAGGGAGCAATTTGGGGTTAAGTGTCTTGCTCAAGGACACATCGACATGCGACTAGCAGAGCCGGGGTTCGAACCGCCGATCCTATGATTGAAGGACGGCCCTGCTCTCCACTTAGCCACAGTCACCCTATGACAGACATACACTCATCCTCATCATGGATCCTCATGGATTAAGTGCAGCAGACATTGAGACCATCACCGCCTGACCAGCTGGACCAAACGCCAGCGTGTGATCGCCTGTGATCGCCTGTGATCGCCACGAGAAGAGAGTGAAGAGAGCCAGCAGAAGAGCTAAACTGGCCCAGCTTGGACCTAGGGCTGTTCCACTCCCCAGCTAGCTCCTGGCTGATATCCGGTCACGTAGAAGTGGAATGGATAAAATAGGACTTCGGCTGGCACAGCAACAGGAGATCGGCCGACAGAGCACAGGACACCGGTGGAACGAGGGGAGGCCGACTCTGTGTTTACATTAATGATGCAATGTTTCCCTGGCCATACTATCTGCCTCGAGAATGCACCATTGGTTTTGCTGCTGCCGGTTACATTAATCCCGATGCAAATAAAAGAAATGCACGACAGGAATGAAACTCGTTTTTGTTTTGAGTTTCTTGCGTAGCATAAAGATGTTTTGTGTTTCTTGCGTAGCATAAAGATGTTTTGTGTTTCTTGCGTAGCATAAAGATGTTTTGAGTTTCTTGAGTAGCATAAAGATGTTTTGTGTTTCTTGAGTAGCATAAAGATGTTTTGAGTTTCTTGAGTAGCATAAAGATGTTTTGTGTTTCTTGAGTAGCATAAAGATGTTTTGTGTTTCTTGAGTAGCATAAAGATGTTTTGTGTTTCTTGAGTAGCATAAAGATGTTTTGAGTTTCTTGAGTAGCATAAAGATGTTTTGTGTTTCTTGAGTAGCATAAAGATGTTTTGTGTTTCTTGAGTAGCATAAAGATGTTTTGAGTTTCTTGAGTAGCATAAAGATATTTTGAGTTTCTTGCGTAGCATAAAGATGTTTTGAGTTTCTTGCGTAGCATAAAGATGTTTTGTGTTTCTTGCGTAGCATAAAGATGTTTTGAGTTTCTTGCGTAGCATAAAGATGTTTTGAGTTTCTTGAGTAGCATAAAGATGTTTTGAGTTTCTTGCGTAGCATAAAGATGTTTTGTGTTTCTTGCGTAGCATAAAGATGTTTTGTGTTTCTGGCGTAGCATAAAGATGTTTTGCGTTTCTTGCGTAGCATAAAGATGTTTTGCGTTTCTTGCGTAGCATAAAGATGTTTTGTGTTTCTTGTGTAGCATAAAGATATTTTGCGTTTCTGGCGTAGCATAAAGATGTTTTGTGTTTCTTGCGTAGCATAAAGATGTTTTGTGTTTCTTGCGTAGCATAAAGATGTTTTGTGTTTCTTGTGTAGCATAAAGGGATGTCAAGAGCTGATCTGCTGGATAGTTTTAGCTCTATGAAGCCCGGTCCATTCCAAATGCTTTTCTTGATTTTTCCAGGTATGACAGCTGTCAAAAATGCTTTCACTACAAAAGTCACTGAATACTGAAACAAGTTTTGGAAAAATTGAATAAGAAACAATTTTAACATGACGATTTGCATGATCTATCATTTATTTAGAGTTATAAAGTGTCATCTGATGAAAAAAAACCCCATCAGAACAACCGCCTACATACAGAGTACATAAAACAGTTAAAATGGACCAAATCAAGGCTGATCAAACAGAAACCAGAAGCATCTACCTGCTCTCTCGCTGCTAGTCACCCAATAAAACCCTTTCTGAAGGGAAATAACATGTACTCCTACCTGACAATCTCCACTTTAGTTGCACATTCAGATTGTTTCTCTTTCCACTGTGGGTCATCCCAGTCCAGTTCGTAGAATAGAACAACCAGAGCTGGTACCAGGTTCAGATGTTTATTCATCCAACCTGTTTTCAGGATGCCTTTAGGGATGTACCACTCATAGGACGTTCGCTAGACAGGCAAACAGAGACGATAAACTGTTCAGAAAAAAAGGTATACATACTTGACTGCAACACTGATCTCAGTGAAGACTTCACAACTCTTTTTGTGATTTGATGTTTTTCCACATCTTAGCACCGGCAGTCATTTGTGAGTGAGCATAATGAAAACTGAAACTGTGTTCCAATTCCTTGTCATAGGTTGGGCTTTTTGGGATATCATACTGTCAAGATTGATGGACTTCTAGATCTCTCATCCACTGCTCACCTTTGTGCGACATTTGGGGTATTCATGGTCTCCTGGAAGGACTTTGAAAGAGATAGGAACTCTGTCAGCTCGCCGGTTGGCGCAGAAGGCATCCCAAATGGCCCGGTGCACAGCATTGTACACCACATCCAGACCAGTTAGAGCAACAAAGGCCATGGGCCGACAACATAGCTCTGGAGGAAGCTCCCACTGGGAACCTGCCATCATGTTGGTTTAACAAAGGATACACCTGCACAGGACAGAGCAACAGAAACATCTTCAAGGGAAACACATTTTCTTGGATTCTTACACTGTACCAAATACCCTAGTACATACAGCGAGGTTATAATGTATCTTAAATTAGCAATAATGCTGAGAGATTTTCTACCAAAATTCTATTGATTTTCTGTTTCTACATTTTGTGGTAACTTTACAAGGTGGTTTTCAAAAAATTGTGTTTGACTAATTTACATTTCTTGACATAAAATGTATTTTGTGCATGTATCATTCCGGAATTTCAACACATGAGCCTCATCGAACAACCAAGCATTAACAGATGTATCGATATCAACCTGCAGGTCACAAGACTTGAAGCTTAGCCGTAGCTAACGCAGAGTAGAGTTAAGCTAAGTAACGATAGGTGCCAACAGTGACAGTTCAGTTGTTTAACGTTACTTCGTGATGACTGAAGCTCGACTGTTTCTTGGGGAGAATAACTAAGTTAGTATATATAATACATATGCAAATTCACTGTAACGTCAATTCAAGAAGCCGGTGACAAAATGATTTGCTATCAAAGTAAATACAAAACCGTTCAGATAAAAGCGGAAGTGACATGATCTAACTCTGCTACAGCAACTGGCACTGATGAAATAGATGACGTTACATTAAACAACATACCTCAGTTGCATTACTTCATGTAAATTGGTAACGTTGTTAGGTACTGCTAGCTTGGATGAATTCGCTAAACTAGCTGGACTTCATAGGCTGGGGACTGTCTATAGAGGTTAGCGTTAGCTTAACATGTAACGCTAGCTAGTGTAGTGGGCGAGGTTGCCAATCCAACGCCCAAAAAATGTAAATGCACTTTTAGGTTTCGGCTGCCTGGCCACGTTTTACCAAAGTCCCAGCGCCTATTACCGTCCGACGGCTAGTCGCCGATGTGTCAAAGTCGACGGACCGATAAATAGCTAATTTAGCAGCTGTTGCTGAAGCAACAACAAACTAGCTAGTTCGCTAACGCTACCAGTTGCGGAACTTGAAACACATCCGGTTCGATTTTTCAGAATGAAATACTAACGTTATCTCAAAACTATTTGCAAATGAGTACATACATTTTTACTAAAACAATAAAGGCATATGAAAAAATAATCCCAATAATGATGATGATAAAAATTGTAACACTGATAGAATTCCAACCCGATATGACGATTTGTTGGTTCAAATTACCCCTCTGAAATAATTGTTGGCCCTTCAATAACTGACCCCATTAAATTATACTAATGCTAATACTAATAATCGATATAATGTAAGGATTAAGGATAGCATACCCCTAGTTAGTTAATTTTTTCTTTGTGTTTTTCAAAGTTTTACATTTTCATATGTTTATATACATATGCATATTCCTTTGGGACGGAGATTCCAGTTGATGAAACAAATACAGAGAATATTTAATTCGGCCTGAAACAGCAGAAAATGGGAACATTTGATTTTTTTATGGTAATGAATTATATGTTGGGGTAAATGTTCTACCTTGGGAAGGATTCAGTGAGACTTTGGTTATATATTTCTAAAACAATTAGTCATTAAATTAACTGATCTTTAGAAAAGCAATACTTTACTTGGACTAGCTTTATACTATATGTATAATACTATATGTATAATCATTATTTTATAATTACATTGTAAAATATGTTGTGGTCTGCGACGTACTTGGATGGGTGGAGGGTAAATAAAACAGATAGGCACCACATATGTCAGTCCATGTGAAGCTGCGTGGAGCTCAGCTGACTCTCTGGATAAATAAAGGTTCAATTCAAATTTGCAGCAGGAGTATCCCGTGGAGCAGACAGACAGATGCCTCCCAGCTTCCTGTCATCCTGCCCCATCCCGCCTCAGCAGATAGCCGCATCCCCTTGCTAGGAGCAGAGGGCACGGAGCAGGCTGCAGCCATGGGACAGCATCTCACCAGCTGGAACACTGGAGCTTGTCTGACTGAAGGTGCAGTATCCTGGCTAGATGTCTCTGTTTTGTGGTGTCTCGGGACCAGTTTTCTAAGTATAGCTTACTGTTTAACCTTCAGGATTCAGATAAGGTCTCACTGTGTGCTCAGTGTTGGACCGCTTTCTGTTGGGTGAACACATGACCGTGTGCCTACAGAGATGAAGATGACGGCGTGGTTTGGGTGTTATTGACTGGAATGGGTGGGGATGATGGAGTGAAGATACGCCGTCCCGTATCCTGTGCATGAAAAATGACACAATCTCGCACTTTAGTGTTTTCTGACTTAAGAAGGTACACGCAGTAAATAAACCCAATGTGTTTCAGGAATGAATGGAGACGACTGCTAATTTCGGCTTTATTTGATTATAATCAATATCTACTATATGAAGGTTCTAAACTTGAAATAGTGTCGCATATGCTTCCATCACAACACACCGCGCCTCCCTGGACCAGACAGCATGCTGTACTGTGAGGTAGATTACAGATACGGTGATTCATTTACTGTGTGTGAGCCGAATTGCAGAACAGTGCCACGTGATTAAATAGTAGGTATCCAACATGTTTTAAAGCCCTTGGTAGCTGCCAACAAGTAAAGTCGCGGGAACTTGAACCATTTGCGAATGACGTCTCGTGAGAGTGATTCGCCGGAGCAGTGAATGACTGCGGTCAACTCAGCAGACACTTAAATTGTAGTGCACCTATACACTGAAACTTACGGTAAACGCATTCAAACGGCGCAGATCGGGAGCGAGCGAAGGACGTTGCAAAGTTAGCGGAAAGATTAACGTGAGACAGCTTCCGGTTCTACAGACGAACATCCGGGTTTCAGAATAAGATACCAACAAAGTATACATATTGCATAATGAAATGAGATTAAATGAATTATATTCACATTAAGTATAAAACATGCTACCTGCATCTCCTGAGTTAAAGGGAAAATACACCTAAATTGTGCGTAAAGTGTCTTTATTCTTTGATTTGAGGGTTGCTGGAAGTTAATAATACCTGACTGCAATCAATTAAGATATTTTACGAAGCAACAACTCTGAACTGAATTTGTATCTTCAAATGTCAAATTTTTAAATGTTTAAGTTGCTATAAAAATGTTTTTCTCAATAATTCCACACAATGACTAATGCATAATGTTCAGGACAAAAATGGGTAATATCACAATATTTAAGATGCTATAAAAACTATTTTCTCAATGAGCCCAGACAAGGACTGATATGTATGTGTTGATGACATCGTTGACTCTGCCCATACTGTAAATTAGACATTTTTACTGTACTAATTAGGAGATATTTCAAATTAAAACTCATACATTTGAATCGAGAAAATATCTAATAAATGGATATTTGAAGTGTAATAAAAAGTATTTTCTCAATAAGATCAGACAATAACTGATATGTATGTGTTGAGGACATCGTTGACTCCGCCCATACTGAAAATTTGACATTTTTACTGTACAAATTAAGAGATATTTCATAGTAAAAGCCATACATTTGAATCGAGAAAATATCTAATAAATGGATATTTGAAGTCTGGAGGATATTCCACTTGCATGCATTGAGCAGAAGGCAAGGAAAAAAAACTGGACAACCAGAAAGAAAACACATACACAGCTGTGGAATATTCTGTGTTTTCAGTTAATCTGAGATGAATGTTGGACTTATTTGCATGTGTTGTGGACTGTAGGAACCACACAAACAGGGAGGACAGGGGCTGACATTCAGACCAGTCACACAGTGCCAAACACAAAGGCTAATACAATAAATGACATGCTGATAGTCGAGGGGATTCACTCTTTTAAAGTGTGAAGGATTCAGGAAATATTTAAATGAAAGGGATAGTTGGATTCTATTGTTTTTGTTTGTAAGTTAGACAAACCTATGGATTAATTTTGTCCCCATACATTAGAAGCATGGTGATGATGATAGTCGTTGTTGTCCTTCCCATTAAGTAAGTAATGTCAGTAGCACAAAGGTAAGCATAGAGTAGAAAGCAGCAACCTTCTACAAACAGAGGAAGTGATCAAACCAAATGGACCTCCCATTTGTCTGATGTGAACTTGTCCTGTGCCTGTCTCATGCCACTGAGCACTAAATAAAGAGCATATGAAGATATTAAAGCCATGGTTATACTGGATTCTACTGGTCCAAGCTGTCACATTCAGTTCAGTACAAAACTAGGCCTGTACAAGCAATTCAATTTAATTCATTTTGTATAGCCCAAAATCACAGATATCAAAAAGAAAATCATAGGGCTTTACAATCTGTACACATACGACATCGTCTGTTGCTGGACCCTCACATCAGTACATGAAATACTCCCCCCAAACCTGCACTGCACTATGGGGTCAGATCACTCTCAATAATCACAAATGCACGCAGAACGATTCACAAATACAGTCCAATGCACAAATAAATAAATTACGATTTATATAAATGTAAAAAAAAATCACAAATATATTTCTGCATTTGTAAGTATTTCTGTGTGGATTTTTTACATTTGTTTGTGGATTTGTATGCATTTCTTTGTGGATCACACTGCATTTCTTTACAGATCTCTCCTTGGATTATTGAGACTCCCCTGACGTGGCTAGATTTACAAATGCGTTTTTTCAACATTCTCTTTTTCAACCAATCACATGAGCGCAGCTCCCCCCTCCCCTCCCCACGAGGATGCCAGGCGTTAGAGTTACGCAATTTGCGGAAGCTCAAAGGCACTTCCTGTTGCAAGCGCCACCGTTTTGGTGCGGGTCCGCGGTAGTTTAGCCTTTATTTGTTGTTATTTGACATTATGTGACAATATATTAAGGTCCTTGAAGGTATGACTGTTGGTAGTTGTAATTAGTTTAGTAAAAAAAGGCCGAATTGTAATAGTATGGCTACTCGTTTTCATTAGCAAGCTAATATAGGCTAACATCAATTGGTACTTGTTGCCATGGCAACGATACACACTTTCATGCAGACTGAAGGAATTCAAATTGTAAACATGGATAATATGCATTGTACTGTTTAGAATGATAGCAACCCATACAACCTATTGATTTGGATATATATACATATATAAGTATGTATATATAGGTATGTATCTATATGAATATATTTATATGTATGTATATATTTATACAATTTGTATCCAACTTTTTTTT
Organism: Lycodopsis pacificus; assembly: GCA_028022725.1. Taxonomy (NCBI): domain Eukaryota; kingdom Metazoa; phylum Chordata; class Actinopteri; order Perciformes; family Zoarcidae; genus Lycodopsis; species Lycodopsis pacificus. Next base: position 25,941,158 of record CM051689.1, on the reverse strand, counting down.
ACGAAGTGCCTTTGAGCTTCCCCTGTCGCTTCCGCAAATTGCGTAACTCTAACGCTGCCAGCCTCGTGGGGAGGGGAGGGGGGAGCTGCGCTCATGTGATTGGTTGAAAAAGAGAATGTTGAAAAAACGCATTTGTAAATCGAGCCACGTCAGGGGAGTCTCAATAATCCGTGGAGAGATCTGTAAAGAAATGCAGTGCGATCCACAAAGAAATGCATACAAATCCACAAACAAATGTAAACAATCCACACAGAAATACTTACAAATGCAGAAATATATTTATTTGTGCATTGGAATGTATTTGTGAATCATTCTGCGTGCATTTGTAAATCAAATATATTTGTGAATTGTTGTGTGCGCATTTGTGAATCTTTCTGTGTGCATTTGTGATTATTGAGACTGATCTGACCCCATACTGCACTGCAGCAGCCTATAACAGAATGATCCCATCATGATTGTTCCTGTGGTCTTTTAATAAGCTATTAATGAGAAAGTATATGCTCTCAGTCACCAGTGAGAACTCCATTGCTTGTGACAGTGGTGATTCAGTGTAGTTAGTTCACTCTGTAGATGTGACTCATTCCAACATGTACTGAACATCTCTATTGTCCTTTAAAATAGGTAGGGCAGAGTCAAAGATTTCCATCACACAAAGGAGTCCATTGTGAACTCCACGCTGACACGGTAAGAACATGCATACCCAGAAGCCTTTCGCAGTGCGGCAACAGTGCTAGTAACTGCAACACATGCCGCCATTAAATATCTTAAATTTAATAAATAGAAGTATAATTAACTTCACATGATATAGATGTTAAGTCTATAATGTTACACTTTCAACATTATTTGTTGAATAACAAATAATGCTGTGCAACGCAATGTAGCCGTGAAGCTCTGAACACACACACGTCATTGGGAGACGATTCTGCCGAGGTCATGATGATGCTGAGTCATCTCTCTGCTGCTTTCAGCTCTGTGCCTCTTTAAGCTGTGAGTGCGTGTCAGGGAGAGAGACTGGCCATGCACAAAGAACCTTCATCTCAGCGTCAGTATCTTTCTTTCATCTATTCTTGCACATCCATCGTCATCAATTGAATATAACAATAAGTGATTTTGTTGAATAGGAAGGAATGTATAATTCTGCTGGTTCATAAAAGTTGTGGCAGCCAGGGGCATTGTTTAGTCACCAGTTTGGTGTCCATCCACTGGACAAACATCAACTTCTCCACTCGTAGCCATCTGATGTCTCCTCCGCTTGGCCTTCTTCACCAGTTTGTTGTCTTTGGTGGCAGGGAAACCCCTACCACCCCAGCCCCAGTCTCTCAAGGTGTCCCCCAAGGTTCGGTACTCGGTTCCCTCCTCTTTATCCTCTACTTGCTCCCCCTTGGCAAAATCATTAAAAAAGGGCCTCCTGCTCCGACTCACTCCCAACCTTAGATCCGCAGACGCCAACCTCCCCCAGGGCCTTTGTGGTGGAAAAATGATTTTAGCCGCTGCTGAGTCTTTGTAAGCTGACATGAAGAATATTGTCAAACAGAACTTGTCTTTTAAAAGTATTTATTCTCTGGCCAGAGAAGAGGCACAGTTACACAGTCACTCGGACTATGTAGAAGTGTGCACTACAAAAGTAAAAATCACACAGAGTTATATTCAAGGGTGGGGGCTTGTGTACTGGAACATCATGCTTCAGGCTGTGCAGGTCCATGGTAGTAAAGTACAAGAGGTAGGTGCTTAACAGACACATAGATATATACGCTTTATCCTTAGGGCACAGAACATGTGAATATACATTAGGTACTTGTTATCCAACACATGATGCAAGCACATGACAGACTGTTTCACAACAAGTATATAAAACAGTTATACTTATGAGAATAGAAGATAAGAACATGATATTCATAAGAATATCATGTTCCATTATAGAAACAGCAAGATACATTTGAGCACGTATGTTAACACAAAGGACGAAGGCGTACTGAGTTCAGAGCTAAAGTACAGGACATTTTCCATTACAGCTTCTCCATCGCTGCCCCCTCCCTCTGGAGCTCTCTCCCCCAGCACCTCAGACATTCTCCATCACTCACCACTCAAAACTGAACTTAAAACTCACCTATTTAAATCTGCTTTTAAGCTGTAATACTAGTTATGTATGTCATCTCTTTTGTTCATATTCATATTGCTTTTATTGTTTCTGTTTTTACCATGTAAAGTGCCTTTGAGTACCCTTTAAAGCACTAGACAGAATGAATGTATTATTATTATTACTGTGAATAAATGGAGCTGAGTACTTGATTTAATTTATTAATCATCATTAAAGCACTTGCTGTACTGTGAATTCAACTTTTTTTTGATTTCACAAAGACGGTGACGTAAAATAAGCTGTTTTGAAGGTGTTCAGGGCTGAGTGCTAATGATAGAGTATGTAGGCCTACTATCAATGCAACCCTCGACTCAGCGGCGGCTAAAATAATTTGAACCACCCTAAAACATTTCTGAGGGATAAAGTGCTGATAAATATGTGTGTGTGTGTGTGTGTGTGTGTGTGTGTGTGTGTGTGTGTGTGAGGGGCGTTATTGGACCCTGATAAGCCAGCGGGAGGGCAACACTGATAAGCTACTATATGTAAACTCAGTCTCTACACTGTGTGTATGCATATATTTTTTGTCAGCACATTCACAATGAGATGTTATGTGTCATATACACATCATTATATACATATGTTAATATATAGTGTATACACAAGTTCCCTTGTTTGATCTGTTTCTCTTTTTCTTCTCACACACTGTCTCTAAGCCTCTGTGTAGACAGAAAAGGTCTGGCTCAGGGGAAAACCCCCTCCACTGTACAGGGAGGGCACACGCTGTCTGCTGCTTTGAGCTTCTTATCCAACGCACACATTTTTACATTGTTTATCAACCAAATCTCAACAGCTTTTTTTCTGTGTTTTTGTTGCCACACCACATTGACTTTCACATGTTTGGATGTGTCCACCGTTGACCAGCAGGAAAATGGTAAGAACTACTGTATCTATTTGCCAGCTATCACGGGGCGACTGTGGCTCAGTGGTAGAGCAGGGTCGTCCTTCAATCAGAGGATCAGCGGTTCGATCACCGGCTCCACTAGTCCATGTCCATGTGTCCTTGGGCAAGACACTTAACCCCATCGCTGTGCCTGCGATGTATGAATGTGTGTGAATGTTTTCTTAGATTTATTGAACAAAAAACAAACATAAATCAGACAATCATATTCAATTTTATTCTTATTTCTTTGTGGTTATTTATTGTTATTATTAAATGTTTTAAAGAACTATTAACAATTATTAAGTCATCGATGCCTTGATTACATATATACATCAGTCATTGTATGGAATTATTGAGAAAATATATTTTTGTAGCACCTCAAATATTGTGACATTACCCATTTTTGTCCTGAACTTATGCATTAGTCATTGTGTGGAATTTTTGAGAAAAACATTTTTATAGCACCTTAAAATTTTTAAAAATGTGCCATTTGACGGTACAAATTCAGTTCAGAGTTTTTGCTCAGTAAAATATCTTAATTGACTGTCAGTCAGGTATTATTCATTTCCAGCAACCCTCAAATCAAAGAATAAAGACACTTTAGGTGTATTTTACCTTTAACTCACGAGATGCAGGTAGCATGTTTTAAACTTAATGTGAATATAATTAATTTAATCTCATTTCCATTATGCAATATGTATACTTTGTTGGCATCTTATTCTGAAAACCGGATGTTCGTCTGAAGAAACCGGATGTTGTCTCACGTTAATCTTTCCGTTAACTTTCAAAGTCCTTCGCTCGCTCCCGATCTGCGCCGTTTAAATGCGTTTACCGTGAATTTCAGGATATAGGTGCACTAACATGTGAGTCTGCTGAGTTGACCGCAGTCTCGCAGTCACAGGTCTGATTAAGAAGCGCTCGTTTTTTCGGGGGCATTTTTTGCCCCTCTCCTAGTGGTTTAATCGCATTGTTATGCGCAAAATTCAAAAATGAATTCAAAAGTAGTGTATTGCATACTTTTATTTTGAAAGTACTGCTATATGAACAAAAGTGCAAAAACATTTGGTTTGCAAACACTTTGAACAAATACGGTTCTTTTTAATAGCAGTATTCCCTTTACACAGTGTGACAGAACGATGCAGGGGACATGTTCAAAAGGCAGATGTCTTGCAGCAGCAATCATATTTCTGGCAGCGAAGTCCAGTAGTCTCCAGTGAGAGCAACAGTTGGTGCACGTTATAACGCCGTCGCTTTTGAAGTCCTCTGCTTTTCATACAACTCGTGTATATTTCTTGTGATGGTGCGTCTTGAGGCTCATACGTGCCGTCATTCGCTGCGATCCTAAAGGTGCGTTCACCAAACGCGACGCGAACGCACCTTGAGAACGTTCCTTCTGCATCTTCCACAATACTAATACTAATACTAATCAGCTGCAGTTTGTATCCACTTCTCTGTGGCATTTGTTAGCTTGTCTTGCTTTTGTTTATCTATACTTCTCCCACACGCTGCATCAACGTAGTCTGCTGAAGACTTCCTCCACCGCTGCCAGTGAGCAACGGACTTTCAAAATAATAACTTTTAAAAATGCGTTAATGCGTGATAAAATAATTGTCGGCGTTAATTCATTAATGCGTTATAGCGATAATAACGAGTTAACTTGCCCAGCACTAATATTAATATATTGTGTTATATTTAACTGACTATGTGGTTTCTTTTGTGTCTGACGTGGTCTGTCCTCATAGTGAATAATAGAGAAGACCCTTCAGTGTTTTTTTTGTACCCTAAACTGTTATGCCGTGTTCACACCACAATTCGCAGCGTTATTGTTGGAATGCTGTTAAGCATTCCAACTTTTGTTATCCTGTTTCTTTATTCCACTATTTCTTCCGTCCCCCCCCTGTTTCGTCGCAATGCTTCTTCTTCATTTTTTAAGCTACAGAATCCGTTCAACTATCAAAATGTTCAGCTCCGTCAGCTCATCGCTGCTATGACTTTTTCTATTTCTAACCTTTAAACTTTTTGAATTATTAAGCTTTTAGCAACTTTATTTTTGAATGGGATGTCTATGGAGAATATTTTCAAATCCTCTTAAACTTCTTCAACTTTCAAATCCTTCAACTTCCTCATACTTTCAGCTAAAGACACCATTTCAACTTTCAAATGTTGAGAAAACTCTGAACTATTGCCGCATAATTCAGCTTTCCGATATCTTTTAAACTTTTTGAACTGCAGCAATTTAACTTTTATGATTTTTCAGCCCTTTTCTGACTTTATAATGGGTGTGTATTGCGCAGCTTAGAGTGCGTGATGTCACCGCTAGAGTGAAGAGCAGCTTGAGATTCTTGTGAAAAAAACATTTTTGTTTTGCCACTGTGTCCACAATCTTCACTCTTCATGCATAATTTCTGGATGTAAAAGTAGCTAATATTGTCCTTGTCGTAGAAACATTACTGTGGAATCCCACAGATTTACACATTTGACACAGAAGCCATTAATTGACAGGAAAACCAACTTTCTGCTCCATAGAGACCAATGTTAAATTTTGCTTCAAAAACATCTTCCACAGAACACAGTACCCCATTTCTAGACCGCCAGTTAAGCCACATTTTTAAACTACAGACACAATTTTTACAGGATCTGTTTGTCAACTCAGCCTCCCTCTCAATTATTAATATCGGAGCAATAGGAGCTACGGTTATGGGAGTTTTGATGATTTGTTTGAGAGGTGTCTCCCTGTTTTATCTCCATGAAATGGCTTCAGGCACACAGGTGTTCGCGATTGAGCCAGTAATCAGTGATGTTGGTAAACACACAGACTCACAGACACACGCGCACATACACTCCTCTCCCTCTATCTCTCTGTGTGTCTCTCTCTCATACAGTCATTCAGGTCTTATGGATCTTTAGAGGTCTTTCCCCCCTCCTCCTGTAATTTAATAACCTCTGTTTATGTGTGTCAAACATTATGATTATGTCTCCGCTCCCCCTCCCTCCCCCACCCAGCCCCACCCTTTCAAAATAAAAGCCCCATGGATTAACTGTATTTAAACAAGCTCAAAATTAGGATGTTTTGTTAAAAAAATGAATGCTCTAACTACTACTGCTGCTGCTAATATAGTATTACTACTACTGCTACTACTACTTCTACTATAACTTTTGCTGTTGCTACTATTACTACTACTGCTACTGCTATTACTGCTACCATCAATATTATTACTACCACTACTGCTATTACTACCACTACTACTATTACTTATACAACAACTGCTACTAATACTGCTATTCATGCTACTAAAAGTAGTAATACTACTACAGCTATTAGTACGACTGCTACTAGTACTACTACTACTGCTACATCTTCTACTGCCATTACTATTACTATTACTACTACTACTACTGTGATATTAAATACTACGACCAATACTACAGCTATTACTATGACTACTGATAGTACGTCTTCGACTACTTCTAATTACTAATGCTTCTACTACAACTTCTACTACTACTACAAATATCACTACGACTACTACTAGTAGTTATTCTAATGCTACTAATACTTCTACTAATAATACTTCTACTACAACTTATACTGCTACAAATATCACCACTGATGAATTTTTTTAAGCCACTGAAACTGTTCAAATATCAAAATGTTCAGCTCTTTCAGGAGAGGTGTGATGTGACTTTTCATATTTGTAATCTTTAAACTTTTTGAATTAAGCTTTTTGCAATTTGTTTTTGAATTGGATATCTATTTTCAGCAATGTTTTTGCGATTCATTTCAGTTTTCAGCATTCCAACGCATTTTCAGCAGGAAATGCTTTTTCTAGTTTGCTTCATTCGCGTCATTCGCGACGCTGGTCTCGCCGGGGACCATTTGTGTTCATTCGCTGAATCGTGCTAGACACGCCAGAGAGGGGGCATGGCTTATCGCCCTGGAAGCCGTTCAACTGTCCACCATCAACCATGGAAAAAACAACCTATATTTCTCTTTAGTACGTGTTGTGGAAGTCTCAGATATCACAGGAAACTAAACGCCGCCATGTCTGGGTGGATTGTGTCGAGCTGTATTCACTGTGTCTAGCAAGCCACACGTCACTGTTTACTACAACTGTAGGAACACAAAATAAACTGATCTGGCTGTGATTTAACGACAATAAACCGACAAAAAGGGAAATAACTACGTAATGATGCCGATTTGTAAAAAGTCTGGATCCATGTTTAGTTAGTTCTCTCCACAAGGTTTACACACACACACACACACACTTACACATAGTTTGGTCCGGTCTCTATTGATATGCGGTATCGTAGAGCTCTGGGTGAACACAGACGGCTACAGGATTTATTTCCTGATTCAACAACGGCAGGAAGTCAGTGATGACAGGAGAAACATCTCAATGCTGATAGGCCATCGCGCCGCAGCGTCACGTGATTTTTTTCGCCGAAGTTGAACAATTTCAACTCGCGCGTTTGTGGTCAAACTCCAGTCTCATGGCGTCTGTGCATAGACTTTGTATGTAATCTACTTGCGCGAATAATTTGCGCCGCGTTTGGTGTGGACGCACCTTTACGCAGTCAGACATAGTGTCTGTATACCTGACCAATTCAGATCCGCCGGTAACCTTTAATTTTAGCGTATGTACTTTTCCCTTTTTAGGTTAATATAATTAGGTGATTGTTACACTTTGACACACATTTTGAGCCATTGACTAATAACAAGCCATCCTGACAGTGCTGGCCTTTGAAGGGAAAGAGCCGGAGAGTCCAAAATAAGGACGCCATCGTAACTTTAAATCTGTGTTGCGCCATTCACTGTTCACAGACAGTTTAACGGTTAAGCTAATGAGCTAACAAGTTTTCTAACTGGCCATTTGCTAACTGACTTTAGTACTTTGTTCACGGTCAGTTAGCAAACTCTTGTTAGCTTTGCTCAACCACTAATAAATTCACACAGTTTATTCAAAAGACATGTTTGTAACACTGAGTCTTTGCCGTAAGGCATTTTTCTTTTGTGGAACAGTTTTCAAGGCAAAAAATGAGTGTCTCTCTTTCTTCCTTCTTTTCTTTGAAATATCTGAAAGGTCACTTCATATGGACATATCTTCCTTCCTTTCTCTGTTTCCTAGACCTACTCTTGATGTTGACCAGTCTGCAACAGAAGGCTTGATGATGATTTGAACCAACCACAAAGCTTGTACGTTTTTTAAACTTATACTATGCCTCTGTCTCAATTGACTGAGGTTAGGGCTGGGAGGTGTTACTACTGGCTTCAATGTTCTTTATTATTCTCGTAAAAACTCTTGTACAGAAGCTATGAGTGTGTGTGTTGTATGCATTTTTAAGTATCGCGTTGGAAACGCTGTATGACAATGGCATAATTCGCTAAAACTTCCTCAATTGTGCACAAAAGTTTTTACGCTAGCTTGAGGTGTTTTTTGCTTGCTTTGTTGAGAAAGAGTTGATGCACTACATCTGTTATGGAAACGCATTTGCCGAATAAATTCTGACTAAGAGAACATTTAACTCACATGACTGATCAGTCATCTTCAGTGTTCTTTCTGGATATTCGAATATTCTTGGTCTCCAGACAGCATTAAACATGGCCAATTCTAGCAGACATGAAAGAACAATTACTAATTGCCGTATTGAAACAAATTCTTTATTTATTTATCGCACATGAATTTGATAAAATTTCCAGTTACGGTTCCAGTTTGCAACCTCTACGTCCTCTACTCTGTTGACGGTGTTTAGTTTCTGTCCTCTACTACTAGCAGATTGCAGCCATGCCTAAAGCATAGTCTATACGCGACGTTCTGATGAAACTACTCAACTTAATTATTAAATCTAATCTTTCTCTCTTCATGACTCAGACCGAACCTACGTTATGACTGAATTACAAGATTCTGGGGTGGTGGATAATCCCTCGCCCTACATAATCTTTGTGGTGGTCTTCCTCTTCTTCCTCACCGGACTGCTTGGATTCCTCGTCTGCCACCTAATGAAGAAGAAGGGCTACCGCTGCCGCACTGGAGAGATGAACGATGAAGAGGAGGAGGAGAAGCTTGGAGAAAATGAAGATGGTGGGTTGAGAATAGATAAGGAGGTCACAAGTACCTAAAGGGACACTGAACAGGTTGCATTCAATTTACTAGTCTATAGGAGTGCTATTCAGCCTGTGCATAATGTTTGTGGGCTCTGTAGAAGTTTTCAAATGTCATCAGGGTTATCAAGTGCTTAAAGACCACACATTCCGAGCAGAAAGTCTGCGTGTTTAAAATAATTGGCAATTACCAGTGTTGGGAACGAAAAAGCGGGGCACCACACTGAGAACAGGGACCAATAACCAAACTATAAACTGAGTCTCATAATTAGTGTTCACTCACGATCACGTCAATAGTCAAAGACCTATTATACATTCAGAGTGAACAGTGAAGGTGTGAGTGCGAGCAACAGGCCACATATCAGCTATTCACAATACACATGCACAAAGTAATCAAACACAGCTGCTCTTTAAAGTATAACAGAGTTTATTATGTTCCAATGTCAACTAATATCGAAACTAACAACTAGAGAGAGAGAAAGGCTAAGTCACGTGGCACTACACGTTGAAGATAGGTCGGACTATCAAAATGGAGGTGTAGTTTCACTCGTGACCACGCCTCCCGAGACCTAAAATTGCGAGAGACAATAGAAATCGTGATCTGCATGAGGTAGTTTCCTCAACCTGTATATACATATATAGCTAATGCTATACTGTATGTGTGTTAGTAGAAGAAGAGCGAAAGCAAACAAAACAAAACCTCTGAAACCAAGCAGATCCTTACAACCGGGGTGGAATATGGATGATTACTATTTGATCACAGAAACCCGGATGACGATCTTACTCGCCCAGCCGCGGTTCTGACCTTTGAACTGCTAAAATAGCAACTACTGTCCCCACTAGCGGTCACTGATCAATCTCAAAACACGATTGCAGCAGTATGAAATGCACAGTCACTTCTACACAACATTAACGATCATGGTCGTTAATCTTGGCGATTATTGAGCATACACAACACCAATAATAACACAGTAACTTAAACAAAACACAAACAAGATAATAAACGCACTATGACCTAAATCTGCCCAGACTCACTAAGCTAAACATCTTACATTTTTGCATTCTCAAGTAAGGCAAGGCAAGTTTATTTGTATAGCACATTTCAACAACAAGGTAATTCAAAGTGCTTCACATAAAACCATTAAAAGCATCAAAACATAAGGCAAAAGAAAAGGAGATTTAAAAACAATTAAGAACATTCATTAAAACATTAAAACAAAACAGTGTAAGACAGTTTCATAGTAAAATGCAGAAATGCAGGAAATTGATTAATATATTAATTGAATGTGGTTCAATTAAAGGCAGCAGCAAACAGAAAAGTCTTCAATCTTGATTTAAATGAGCTGAGGGTCTCAGCAGACCTGCAGCTTTCTGGGACTTTGTTCCAGATGTGTGGAGCAGAAAAACTGAACGCTGCTTCTCCATGTTTAGTTCTGACTGTGGGAACAGAAAGTAGACCGGTCCCAGACGACCTGAGGGGTCGGGATGGTTCATAAGGTAGCAGCAGATCAGAGATGTATTTTGGCCCGAAACCATTCAGTGCTTTGTAAACCAACAGCAGGATTTTAAAGTAAATTCTTTGTTGGACAGGAAGCCAGTGCAAAGACATTAGAACTGGGGTGATGTGATCCACCCTCCTGGTCTTAGTGAGGACTCGAGCTGCAGCGTTCTGAATCAGCTGCAGCTTTCTGACGGACTTTTTACAGATACCTGTAAACACACCGTTACAGTAGTCCAGTCTGCTGAAGATAAATGCGTGGACAAGTTTTTCCAAATCCTGTTGAGACATAAGTCCTCTAATCCTTGATATATTCTTCAGGTGATCGTAGGCTGATTTTGTAATTGTCTTGATATGGCTGTTCAGGTTGAGGTCTGAATCCATAACTACACCTAGATTTCTGGCTTGGTTTGTGGGTTTTAACATCAGTGATTGAAGTTGAGCGGTGATTTTCAATTGTTCGTCATTGGTACCAAAAACAATTACTTCTGTTTTATCTTTGTTTAATTGAAGAAAATTCTGGCACATCCAGTTGTTGATTTGTTCAATGCAGTTACCCAGCCCTTGTATGGGATTATAGTCCCCTGGTGACATAGTTATGTAGATTTGTGTGTCGTCTGCATAATTATGATAACACACTTTGTTGTTTTCCATAATCTGAGCTAGTGGAAGCATGTAGATGTTGAACAGAAGAGGCCCCAGTATTGAACCTTGGGGAACACCACATGTCATTTTAGTCAGCTCTGATGTGTAATCAGCTACAGACACAAAGTATTCTCGGTCCTTCAAGTAGGATTCAAACCAGTTAAGTGCTGTGCCAGAGAGTCCCACCCAAATTTTTAGTCTTTCTAGGAGTATGGCATGGTCGACCGTGTCGAATGCAGCACTGAGATCCAGTAACACTAAGACTGAACTTCTGCCATTGTCTATGTTTAAGTGGATGTCGTTGAAAACCTTAACAAGAGCAGTTTCAGTGCTGTGGTGCTGTCGAAAGCCTGACTGGAAAACATCAAAGCAGTTATTTACGGCCAAGAAGTTGGTCAGCTGTTGGAAAACCGCTTTTTCAATTATTTTACTTAAAAATGGGAGGTTTGATATTGGCCTATAATTTTTCATTGTTGCGGAGTCTAAACTAGCCTTCTTTAGGAGCGGTTTAATAACTGCAGTTTTTAGGGCTTGTGGGAAGACACCTGAGAGAAGGGATGTGTTTACAATTTGTAAAAGATCAGTGGTCATGCAGTTTGAAATATCTTTGAAAAAGTGTGTTGGTAGAATATCCAAGCAGCAGGAGGATGACTTCAGATGTTGTATAATGTCTTCTAGGCTTCTACGGTCGATTGAATGAAATTGTGTCATGATATTTGAATGGATGTTATTCAGAGATCGGGACAACACATATCCTGTGGTTGGTGTGGAGGCACTGACTGCTTGTCTAATTTTCTGAATTTCGTCAGTAAAAAAGGAGGCAAATTGATTGCATGCTCAAGTGGATTGGAGCTCAACAGCTACCGACACTGGAGGGTTTGTTAGCCTGTCGACGGTAGCAAATAAGGCGCGTGTGTTGTTCTTGTTTTTGGTTATGATGTCAGAGAAGAATGACTGCCTTGCATTTCTAAGTTCCAAATTATAATTGCGAAGTCTCTCTTTATAGATGTCACAGTGAACCTGGAGATTAGTTTTTCGCCACCTGCGCTCAGCTTTCCGACACTCTCGTTTCTCTATCTTGACCAGCGTAGCATTTCTCCAAGGAGATCTTTGCTTACCCGAGACAACCTTCACTTTAGTGGGTGCAATGGCATCAATAATATTTTTAACTTTAAAATTGAAGCCATCTACAAGCTCATTGACTGAGAGGCAAGAGAGGGCTGGTGTGGAGGAGAACTTCTGAATAAATAGTTCACTGGTGTTTTCAGAGATGTAACGCTTTGTCACAACCTTGGTTTGGACATTTGTGTGCAAGGAGATTGCACTCTCAAAGAAAACACAGAAATGATCAGAGAGTGCAACATTAGTCACAGCGACCTTGGAAATGTTTACACCTTTGGTGATGATTAGGTCCAGAGTGTGCCCCCTGTTGTGGGTGGGTCCTGTCACATGCTGAGTCAGATCATAGTTATCAAGGACACCACATAGTTCTATAGACTCTCTGTCCTGGGGATTATCAACATGGATATTAAAATCACCAACAATAACACAGTCAAAATCAATACAGATTACAGACAGCAGTTCAGTAAACTCATCAAAGAAGGTTGCACAGTATTTAGGCGGTCTGTAAATGTTCAGGAATAAAGCTTGAGTGGAATTCAGAGCCACATATTCAAAAGAACTAAAATGACCAAAGGACATCTGCTTGCATTGAAGAGAATCATTAAATAAAATAGCAACTCCACCTCCTTTCTTATGCGCTCTTGTTTCACTCATGAAACTGAAGTTGTGAGGTGTTGATTCAATAAGAACAGCTGCACTGTTTTCTTGATTTAACCAAGTTTCAGTTAAAAACAAAATGTCCAGTTTGTGCAATAAATAAACAATAACAATAACAATAAAATCATTGATTAAAAATGTTTTTCCTGACAGAGACCTGACATTTAATAAAGCTAAGTTTAATGTGGTTAAAGCTTTCTTTGCCCAATTTATTTGGACAGGCTGACGAGGAATGTATGCGAAGTTTGATAAGTTTGCAGGTTTACTATTGTTTCTTCGCAGCCTCACCTTTCTTTTTCTATAAACTTGCAGGACAGGAATTGAAACGGCTAGCTGCATACAGGGCCCCGACTTTTCCTGGAGAGAGTCATTGGTGTCATTAGCCTTGTAGCCTGGACCCAGAATATATAAATTATTTCCTTTATCAGGTCGGGGAGACAGAGGATGGTTGTGGAACCGTCGAGGAGTGGGGAGAGGAGTGCGTTTGGTTCCAGCAATGACCAGCTCTTTCATGTGGTCAGTGAACTCCAGGTGGGGGAGGATGGGGAGAGTGTGAGAGAGGAAAGGGACCTGGATGGAATTTGGGGGGTGGAAGTAGGTGCTGGGGAGGGAGGTAAAGACTCCTCGTCTCGGAAGGGTGGGGAAAGTGGGGGATCGTCTAGGAAGGGTGGGGGAAGTGGGAGATCGGAGGCGGTCCCTGATGATGAGGTTGGAGACTCCTCCTTTTGGCTGTCGTTAGGCGGGGGCATCTTTCCCGTAAGGTCTCCATGGCGATGCTGTGTGGTTATCTCTTGTTTAGACTCCTCTGGTCTTGTCCTTGGCAGTAGGGACAGACGGGTGATGCAGGGAGAAAAATAGGTTTGAGGTAAACAGTTTTACCCCTGACTTATTCAGGCAAACTCCATGCGCTGCAAAAAGATGTCTGCGCTCCCAGAAAAGGTAGAAATTGTTGATAAAATGTACTGAATGGTCAGTACATGCAGTTGACAGCCATTTGTTCAGTGCAAACAGCCTGCTGAATCCTTCATCTCCTCCTCTGACTGGTGGAAGAGGGCCACTGATGAACACCTCAGCCTTGACAGAGCTGACTGTGTTTAACAGATCAATAAAGTCTCGCTTCAGAACTTCAGACTGTTGTTTCACAATATCACAGCTTCCTGTATGCACGATGATGTTTTTCGCTGTGGGATAGTCAGCCACGATGTCCAGGATTTTGTCTCTCATGTCAGAGACCATATATTTCGGAAAGCAGAGTATTTTGGTATTCTTGCTGCACAGTTTTCTGACATCTTTTACAGCATAGTCACCAACAATCAGAGTCTCAGGCCCAGTCACTAGCTTTGCCTGTGGCCTTTTACTCTCACATTGACTCTCAGTTCTTACCCCGCTTTGAGGAGATAGCTGCTTATCCAGGTCATCAGATGGAGATTTAGAATCCTGCGACAATGGAGCAAATCGGTTTTGAAGTTGTAGGCTTGGTTGTTGTGGAGGTGTTTTACAGGTTTTACTTGCAGGGGTTGAGGAGGAGTTCTGCCTGTGTGCTAATGCAGGCCAGCCAGTCGCATCACAAATCTCAGGGCGCTGGGCTCTGCCTGTTAGTTGTCCTCCCACATATTTTCTCTTCGGCTTTGCACCGAGAGAGTTCCAGGGAGGACTACCATTTGAAGATTCATTATCTGCTCTCTCCTCCTGTTTCTTGGTAGGCCTGGTTGTGCTAGTTAGCTGTGTCTTAGCTTGCGTTTGTCCAGTGTTTTGAGTCCATGGTAAAGTGGTATCATTCCCACACAGTCCATTTACCAGCACGTTTACTTCTAGTCGGTGGATTTTTGTTTCCAAGACTGCAATCTTCTGTAGGAGTTTGTAGTAGTAGGCCTACACCTCTTCTGCTTAATGTCTGAGTTCAGGGTTGCAGTGCATGTGTGAAAGAAACATTACTCTATACACAAATACTCAAAAAACTATTTGGTCTTCTTTGAAGTCTGAATCACAAGTGCTCTCACACACACTGATTTAATCAAACATAAACTTACTTTGATACATAAAACTATATATGCACACTGTAACAGGAAGGCACGGAGGACAGAAAGTAGTGGCAGCGCAGCAATCACAGGCAGAGTCAGTACTGCAGGTTTTTAATCCACCAAACCTCAACAAACACAAAACAGACAACGTAGCTCCTTCCAGAGCTCGATCAGTTAACTCTATAACTAAACTAAAACAGCCGGGCCGCTAGCCGACTTACCGGGCTCAATCTTGTTCTCCTCTCGTCGCCTCCGTTCTGCTCAGTTTCCTTCCTGACCTTTTGTTCCCCTCCCTGATGAGGAGATCCAGATCAGGTGTGTCTCTTCCCACACCTGATCTCAATGCTCATCAAGGAGAGGGTGGAGCCTTCTGGCAGGAATGTAGCTGCCAGCCACTACCCTGCCCCTCAGGCCCTTACAACACGTATCAGCATTCATACACTTGTAAACACACAAACACAGCTAAAGATAGTGGACTTCTCTGAATGGCATGATGACTATTTGAAAAAAAAACACTTGCCCCAAGGCAAATGAGGGATAGCTCTAAACCTCTTGTCTCTTCATTTGAACTTGAGTGAACCAATCCTTTAATAGTGTTGGTTGACAAACCAATCTGGACCAGTTTAGGCAAAATTTAAAAGCTGAGGGTTTAATCTGTTTGTTGTTCTGCTGTGTTTCAGATGAGGTCGAAGAGAACCAGGACACAGTGGAGCAGATCCTCAAATGCATTATTGAAAATGAAGGTGACCAAAGAATTGCTGAATAGTAGTTTGGATTGAATATTGTTTCATTTACTTCAAGTTGAAATTAAAAGTCATCAACATTAATCTATTCACTTCTTTGCTGCTACACTGTGATCTGTATCCGGATCCTGTTCTGGGGATGATATATGTGATGGATAAAAACGACATATCCTGCAATAAATAATGCACTTGCCCTGCAATTTTACTCTTATCAGAGGAGATCAGTATGTATCGGCCATCTACCAGTACTTATTTAGTGCGACTCTTTCATGGGTTCTTCCTGTTGTTTCCTCCAGCTAACATGGAAGCCTTCAATGAAATGTTTGGAAACCATGTGCACCATGACCCTGGGTAAGCTCATCCAACAGTCTGTATTAGTGTGATACATTTCTGTCTGTTGACTGCATGGTAATGTCACAAGGACACAACTATTTCTTTTTTAGCCTCAAGCTCCATAAATCCTGGAATCTCCTAAAATGAACACGAACAACATATTTTTTCGTCATTAGTAGCTTGAATGTCGCTGAGCACTACTTAACGGTTTCCCATATGTGATATATTCAATCAAATGATAATCAATCATTTTAAAACCAGCATTCAGGAACATGTATTCATGCCTCAAGGGTGCACAATTTTAATTTTAAAGACTGCTAATCACTGATTTTGCCTTGTCATCACCAATATTAATATTCTGACAGACTAAAGCAATTTGATTTTCAAACTTTAATTGTTTAACATTGCCAAAATGATGTGCCAGACAACACCAAATGTTGGCTTACATGCAGCCCGGAGAAGCGTAATTGCAGCTTTAGACTACACACATTACATACTATACACATACACATACATAAGAATGATGTTCATGGTAATACTAATGATAATGTTGATGTCCAGGTTGCTTAAGGAGTCCGTTGGTGGTGTTCCTCCCCATCACCACACAGTCCACTCAGGTACCGAACACAACTCCTGTCACCTCTGTGCCCAGGTCCGATCTAAAAGGGGCCGAAGACAAAGTCGAAGCCCCCGCTTTAAACAACGACCGAGAGAGCAGACTGTCTTCTCTGTTGGCAGGTAGCAAACAATGCAACCACTAAAGCAGAGTGCAAGTTTGGATAGAGTAGCAGAATTATTTAATCCTGAATGTATCAAAATCCTTTCAGGTTCCGGGTGACGCACAGTGATAAGAAGCTTCACGGAGGTCCTAATCCATTGGTCAGTTCAGGAGACCAGCTGAATCAATCCCAGGACAGCGAGGAGCGGAAGGAAGGCGGGTACAATCTGAGAAGCATGTTCAAGGATGTCCGATCGCCTTCAGAGGCCTCTAATGGGGTTACTGTGAATGTGGGAAAACGCAGGAAGAGTGTAACCATATTTGGGTTTAGGCGGGCCAGCGACCCCGTTGGCATTAAAGTAGGAGAAGGGACAGGAAGGGAGACTGGAGGTGTTAGATTCGCTCTTCAGCAGCAACCTGTAGTGCTGGAGGAACTGTTGCAGGCAGAGAACATTGAAGTTGCTAATGGAAGTGATACTAAACCTGGTATCAAACCTGAAACCGATCCCTCTAAGAGTCAAACTCCTGCTTCACCTCAACGTGTGGCTAAAATGTCAGGTTCTGTTAATTCTCCCTCTTCCCAAAGTAAGGATCTGGCCCATGCTCCTGAGAATGGCTCTAAACATAGGCCTAGTCCTGAACCTGGTACAAACCATATGTTCAAACCTTCCGTTGGGACTTCCGCAGCTTCTGCCCCCAGCTCTCTTTCCATTCCATCTCTTGCTTTATCTGGACATTAATTTAAGACAACAGAGAAAGAAGGAGATGTTGGTGAGGGTAAGGTGTTAAAAAATGAAGAGACATATGATCCTGGACCGCTACAGACCTCTACACCCATTGCCCCCATGCCTGGAGCCATTCCAGGTTTCACTCCTGTCATTCCTACTCGTCAACCTGAACCCTGTTCGAGCCCAGGTTTTTCAGTTACCCAAACTCCCCCTGACCCAAGCTCTGGCCCAGATCTGCAATCAGCTGTTGATGCAAGCCTAGCTTTAATAAGCTTAGGTTCATCTCCTCCATCTTCGTTATCAATGAAGACCGTATCTTCATCCTCTTCATTAAAAATGCCCATATCACCCGTGGGGGTCACACCAAGCCCCAAACTAAGCTCAATAAATACACCATCAGAGGCCTCAAGCCCCAAACTCCCATCAGGCCCAGCGATGACTAGCCAGGCCCCTGTTCCATCTTCATCCTTTGGAAAAAGTGCAAGTCCATTACAAGCACCAACTCCCTTACCTCTTACTGCTAGCTCCAAACTTGACACCATACCAGTATCACCACGAACCCCCTCTTCTCCAGCTGACCAAAACCTGTCCTTTGGATGTTCACCTCGTCTGACTTTGAAGTCAGGGAGTGTGGTGTCTGTAGCATCTATGACCAGAGGGGGTATGATTTCAAGCCCATTATCTCTAAAGGAACAAAAGCTGGAAGGAGCCAGAACCCCGAAGACGGAAGAAAAGACAGAAATAGCGACGGTAGGGATTCTCAAAACAGCTAAACTTTCACCAGTTGAGGGAGATTCTAAAGGTTCTGCCCTTTACTCTCCCACTGATCAGCTTTCTAAAGACAGACTGAGCAGTTTGCCTCTGTCACCTTCCAGTCCCCTGTCACCCTCCTCACCAATAGGAAACAGGGCTGGCTTTGATGATGGTCACACTGCTTATTCTGACAGCAAGAGAGTGTTCTCTGTTGTCACTATGATGGAGCAGGAAGTATCCTCTACTTTAATAAAAGAACAGAAAGGAGCAGCTTCTGAACTCAGGATTGAATCAGAAAAAGCAGGAATTAGTCTAGCCATTGGTCAGGAAGGAGAGGTTTATGTTTCAGGTGTTGGACAATGTGAAAGCCAAAGTGAAGAGCCTCCTAGAGCAGAGGTTAGGCCAAGGGTGAGCCAAGAGAAGGATGATATGGTTGAGA
The DNA here is from genome assembly GCA_028022725.1 of Lycodopsis pacificus. Taxonomy (NCBI): domain Eukaryota; kingdom Metazoa; phylum Chordata; class Actinopteri; order Perciformes; family Zoarcidae; genus Lycodopsis; species Lycodopsis pacificus. The sequence continues at coordinate 25,922,384 of CM051689.1, read as the reverse complement.
TGGAAGATATTAGGGACTGCAAAGTGACACAGGTGGAAGAAGAAGAGAGGGAGGAGCAGGAGTTGGAAAAGATGGTGAACATTTAGTCAAAACAGAAATGATAGGTGGAGTGTCATATGGAGATGGTTGAGCATTCAGTACTGATGATTCAAAGAAAGAAGTGAAGAGTCGCACGACTTGGTGGACTATGCATGTTTTAGCCCAGTGGTTCTCAAACTTTTTCTGTCGTGCCCCACTTTGGAGGAAGAAAAATGTTCATGCCCCACCGCCCCAACAACATTGTAACAAAATGGTCTATGTTGAATTTTTATTGAAACAACATTTTGTGACTCCTCCGTCTGTGCTTTTTCAAATAATAGAATAAAGAAAATTGCAATCACTTTTAAGTAAACCAGATTGCTCCATCAGACAAAATCAAATCAAATGTGCAATCACTTTGTTAGAACAATGCAAATAAAGTTATATCTGTGCAAAAAGGAACTACAATTTGACAAAAAATTGCGTATTGCAATTGGCTGCAATTAACCTGTTTTGCACTAAACATCTTTTCAAGATAACAGTAAAGTGCAACCTGTGAAAAACTAACCAAAACAAGTTTCATACTATCCGCAGCTAGTTTTCAGGGTAACCTGTTAATGGCGTAACGTAAACATTTACACGAAAGTACAGGCATTTCGCCATGTATTTATTAATTACTTAAAAATAAAAAAATACATTTTTTCTTTTTTTTTGAAATACAAAAATTCGGCATTTCTCCCTGCGCCCCACCTGTAATACCACCGCGCCCCACTAGTGGTGCGCGCCCCATAGTTTGAGAACCACTGTTTTAGCCTTTTCACCACAAATCGCACATACTTCACATCATAGCTAACTATTTTGTGTTTAAGATTTTTCAATTGATTTTACAGGCAGCTCACTGGGGAGTTTGTTTTGACTAAATTGCTTTGTGACAGGCTGACCACTTGGTTGGCGGATGGGTTACTTGGCATCTAGGTGCTTAATTGACTTGCTAATAAATGTGCTAAGGGCTGGCAACCCCTAATCTCATCAAAATCATGCTGATTGTGAATCAAGATTTACAGCACAAGCACAGGGGAGCAACAGCTGTTCTATGGGCAGCTTGGCCATTGGAAATGTCTCAGTTGTGTGAATATGCAACAAGCTCATGTATTTCTGTTTGCCCCTTTGCTATACTTCTGTGGATTTTGTCAAGTACAGTATTGCCAGGTACAAAAACAGTCTGTTCCATATTTCTCCAAATTTGGAGTGACTATGACAACCAATCTTACAACTCGTCAAATACCAACACTTGGTCAGCACCCCTCAGCGTCTGATACCAACGCACCCTTTAACATCTGCATGAGACACACGAGGCTTTCAACTGACTCCAATGTAATTGTGTCGGTATTAGACGGTCAGTGCAACTGACCACGTGCAAAAGTCCATGTAGGGAGGAGGTGGATAGTTAGGTCAAAAAAACACAGACTTTCACTGAGGAGACCACTGTTCATGTCCAGTGTGAGACTGAGTCAACATTGACTTATTTTACCTCACTTTTGTTACTACAAATGCGCCAAAGTTTATTTTAAAAAAAGAAAGCATTATGCATGTAACAAGCCTTCTCTGACACATCCAAAACTGCTAAAAGGGCTAACTAGAGCATCATAGCTTGAAGCGAAGGGTCACTGACCAAGTGTTGGTATTTGAATAGCTAGAAGTGAAACTGTGTTGCCCTTGAGAGTATATACTTATGGATGTTCACAATGCCCCCCACAGATTCACCCTCACCTGCACAGGTTACCACATGTTAGTGCTAGTGAAGAAATATGGACTTGGTCCCTCACTGGTTTCCCACCATACAACTACTACCAGTTGCTTTGAGTAGGAATCTTATTTTCTTATTACCACCAAAGAGCCTGTCAGCAGTCATTGATGTGACGAACTAGAGTAGTCCCACCAGTAATATCAGTATAGTAGTAAGTTATTCTACAAGTGTAATCAGGCACAGTAGACCAAGCACTCCAGTCACAAACTAGTTTTCTGGAATGGTTAAATTAATCCATATTCAGAATTTATTCTTGTTATTCACAATACTTCTCTGCTCATGCTATCTTGTAATGTGTTCAACATAAATCGAACCAGGATACTGCAAAATAATGGCAAAAGGTGATGGATGGCAAGTACAGCCATAGACTTTGTGTACTGATGATAGTTGTATCGAGCAGTACATGCCAAGGCATTACAGTGTGGGAGCCCCATATGTGAAATAAGCTCCCAGACCTGAAACTTTCACCGAATAAACTCTGCTGTCCTTAAAGCTGTGAAACCTAAGAATGATGTATTTTAAAGTATGAATTCTATTTTGAAGTACAATGGAGTATTCTGAAGTCTAACTTGCAAAGTTTCATCGGCAGATAAGAGAATGATACTCATAGTTACAGGTGTGTGATGTCATAAACTATCTACAACTTCACTATTCACCTTTACTGTGTCTCTACTCTAAATACAAAACTACTACAGTATAATTATCATGTCATTATAATATGAATTATCATTATAAACCTTGCAGCAACAATCTAAAGGCATGATCTATGGTGCATATGGTTGTACGGTTGAATTGCCCTTTTTTCCTCAACCTTGGTTTGATTTTATTTGGCGTCTGAAACGCTACAATCTGTGGACAGCGGAATTATAATTACATCAAATTTGGTTACACCAGAATTTGGTTTTGTTAAAGACCCTCTGACTACTCATATAGATTATAAAAGCACTGTCATTGCCTTCGGAAATGGTAGCTCAAATTACAAAAAGAAGATCCCGGTTGTAACAGATGTTTTCCATTCAATGTCATAAAATAAATTGGCTTCAAAAGCACTCTTGATAAGTAAAATAAAAACAACCTTTCCAATGCTTAGCTTCTTCAACATTATGGCAATTAATAAGGATAAGACAAAGACACAACTAATAAAGTAATAATCTGAAGTATTATATATAGTTATATATCACATTCAGTTCATTAAGTTTGTTTGGAATACATAGAAAAAGAACCAGGTAGTTGCTATGACTGAGCCACCGTGACTGAAGAAAACAGAGAAAGAAACTTAAAATTGATCAACAAACTAACTCAAGAATACAGTGAGCTACTGTGGGAGGAGGCGAGCTGAGCGCACAGCAGCAGCGTCTTCTCCCCGTCACTACTAGTGTTTATATGGGAGAGGAGACACAATTAAAGATTGGCTTCCCCCCCCCCCCTCCCCTCTGTCCCCTCTGCAGCAGCGCCCAGCCACCACACACTACAAACTCATTACAGTACAAAGTCATTCTCAAAACCTTAAGACCTTAAAACCTTATAAAAATGGCCTGATGCATGTTGAATTCCAAACCCTCAAAAACAAGAGGAACAATTTGAATGTACGGGAGTGCAACACTTACAATCCCTTCGCCTCATTGGTTGGCCATGATAGCTTTGGTTTTCATCTGCCTCTGAAATTTTAACCATCCAAATAGTAAAGGTGAATGAAATTTATGTACCATATAAAACTTAGGGTAAGGTGAGAAAATATGTACTTTATTTATATATTTTGAATAAACTAATCTTTAAGACATAGAGAATGGTGACACAATGGTGACATCAAACCCAGAAGGGAATCTTTATTTGTTACGATTTTCTGGCATTCAGCCCAGTACAGTACAGCCGGGCCTCTGGCTCTGGATAATCCTTCTCCAGGGACTGGTGAGAACAGAAGGAGTTTATCAGACACAGTTCAAAGGTTTCAGGTCACTGGTCAGCGTCATTTCCTGGCCTTTATGGGAAAGCAATCAGGAGGCCTGAGTCTGCTGACCCAATTTCCCTTTGTCTTTCTTTTTCCCTCACATTTTAATTTCAACGATCATCTGTTGGGCTGTGTCAACTTTCTACTTTTCTCAAGCTGACATGTGCACAGAATGTCTCCATCCACGTCTAAAGCACTGCATCTTTATCCGGACCTCTGCAGTGAACTTTGATACCTTCATGATGTGTTAACGTTTTTACATTTTTCTTATGAATGTTTCAAAGTGTGATTATGGTACCCTCTACTGGTCACCAAACACCTCACATATCCACACCTCCATCATTACCTTCATCGCCACAGAACATCTGTCCATAAACTGCTGTGTCAACAACATATTTATTCTATTGCAAATACATGTGCTCAAGTCATTTACAAGATTATAATCAGTATGTGTAGAGGACCATGTCTTTTTTTTCTTATGCACTCTAACAATTGTTTAAATGCATCATATATGTACATTCTATTGCAAATATAGCATTATATATAAAATATGAGATGTCTTAATGGTGCAGCTCTCAGTAGCCATATTATTCAACACAGACCCGTGAGGCTCGGTGTGTCTAGATTTCCCTCCCTCCAATAACCAGCAAATGCCTCTACAAATCAAACCTGTATACCTCTAACTGCAAATTTAGAATGGTGTCACAATGATGTAATGATGCTTCCTTCTGTCATCGCTTCCTTGGTGTGTATGTGAAGTCTTAAGCAGAGTAAATGCCTCTTTAAGGCAGAGTCACAATCAGCCACCAGCAACAGTATAAATGTAAAAATACTAAGAAGTACAAATCCAGTTCAACCAAGAGATCCAGTACCTTCACTGAACGAACATGGAAATACACACTATTTGTCTTTTACTCTATTTTTTTGACAATGCGAACGAAAATAAATACATTTTGATCATCTTTCAATATATGCACCATGTTGCTGGGGCAACATTATACCAATTATACCAAAATGGTGAGATATCAAGCATTACACAGATTAGCGGCTATTGAACTATACACATATTAAAGGACGACTAAAAGCATCTGAACTCATTTCTCTCCATAATCACTGTAAATCCTCAGATTTGATTAAACCGGGGGTTGGTGTTTTATTTTTAGATGTATAATTTATTCTCATTAGCTGGGCCTGGAACATATGTACAGTATACTACACATGCTGTTGACGTGACATACTTGTAAATATGCAGATGTATCATTATTTACTCTAATGAAATAAATACCATAACTTTGCTTTTCAAACCTGTGCAAGTGGGTCCTTGTTGAGCTTGATGACATCACAACGTGACATCAGTCAAGAATACAGGAAGTAATGAACATTATATCACACAACACACACAACATGTTACACACATAGCCATATTATTGGTATTAGTTTAATTCAAGCCATAATGATAAAGAATAAATACAGTACAAAACAGTTATACAAATGCAAAATAATACTTATTTCTCTATAGATACAAATTTCATATAATATTTTGTTATATTGTAATGTAACTGTTTGTTTTGATGAGCAATTGTTTTGGTAAAGTTACAACTTGTAATTACCCATATAGGAAAAGAGTATTGAGGTGTTAATGGGGTTTTCTTTACTCTACTATTCTTTTTATATTCCTTCAGATAGCGTTTAAGCAATTAATTTGAACCGTTGTGCATCACTAGGGCCATTTGTATTGCTTTGTCTGTGTTTTAAAGCATATGGCATACATTTTGCCAAGGGTGTGAGCTTTTTTGTGTTCATTTTGTAAGTTCAACCTCAGTTCCTATAGTAAGTCTATGATGAACTGTGTATCCGAATTACAGACAATCAGACAAAAATGTCCCCATTGAAACGCCTTCAAACCACAATGTTTGATCCCACAGCATAAAGTTATGCATTCTATATATCAGGCTTTCAATCTAGAGCCCCGGCCTCAAAATGATATTTCTTTCCCGACAGGTTGAGCCAATGTGTCATGTTATATTCCTGGTTGGCACCAGAGTTAATGCTGCTGTATGCAATCCATCAAGAGCAATGTTGTTGCTAATCACTGAAACATGTCAGACTGTGAAAACATACTTTTAAAATCCTTCTGGCATTTTGTGTGTGTTTTCTTACCATAAAAAAACAACAGTGACATTGAAAATGAACAAATATTTAGTAGTTATGATCGGGCCTGAAGCTGGTTATAAGATTTAACTCAGTGAAGGTGGAACATATCATTACAATATAATTGTATGGCAGTATGCAGACATTTTGACATCAGAGTAACTTATTTAAAGGGATGCACAGGGGTTAAGTTAGAACTGTAAGGATCAGAGCTGAGCCGGCTCCTATTCAACCTACTATGCAAATATTGCTTCTGAAGGGTCACTTGCTGAGAGCTAACAAAGTAAAAGCTCAGTTGCCTGTGATAGACACTATGTGTGCGATAATGTTTCTCACAACCACCCTTACTTAAATGTTAATGTTATATCACCATTACACTGAATGTTGGTGCAGGTATTTAAGCAGCTACACTTTGTGTCTGCTGTTAGTTCTGTTCGTTCCACTGTTCTGAAGTCTTATGGGTGATTATGCTATCTGCTGTAAATTCACATCACCTTACAACTAAGTTGACCAGTGGGAAAAGCTAAGAAATACAGAAGCAAACAAAACAATAATAACAATAAAAGTCAGAAAAGCAGTGTTCCTTTGGTTTACACGTCATGTATAACGTGGACAGTGACTCCCGTCTTTGCGTCAAGGCTGAGGTGAAGGCTTCTGTGTTGGAGGAGGAGGAGGCGCTCGACACTGAAACAGTACAGAGTGAAGTAACACATGCAGATTTTCACTTTTCAATGTCAGGTCAAAGATCATTTATACAAGTATAATCAGCATTCACCAATCCCCATTTCCCTTTTTAGTTGTTGAGTGCATGCTGTTATGCCCCAAATGATATGCATAAATAGAGATAATATTATTTTTTTTATAAAAAGCACATACTGGTCTTAGTCGAATGCTGGAGAAGTCTGGAGAACTGCGGCTGCCGCCTGCAGTGTCTGATGGGACAACACTGACAACCATTACCGTCTTAACAACACATTTAGTTTTCGAAATGAAGCAGATGAAGCAAAAAACAATAATCTCTGGCTGGAATAAAGTTTGACACGACTCACCTATTGAGTTGTCTGCGAGTCTTGGGGGAAACACCTGCTGTTTGTTCCCCACACAGCCAGGGGGAGTAGCACTAAGAGCTAAACTACAGCCAGGGGTGGAAGGGTTTGGGATGGAGGGAGGCATGGTAGTGGCGGGGGGAGGCTGGAGAAAAAATAAAGAAATAACAGAGGAGCAACACAGCCAATCAGAAAATGAAATAAACAGAAATGAGTCGAGTTGGGTAGATGTCAGAGGGTGAGCGGTATAAAGCTTTTAGCGTTATGTGATTTTTGTAAGATCATCTAAAGTCATGATTTACAGGATTATTCATGAAACCAGAGAATAGTCTGACCTCCTCCTCCTTATCCTCCACCTGCCCTTCATCATGAACGAGCTCCACCACCAGCGATGGGAAGAGACCGATCCGTCCATTCAGCTGCCCCTCCCAAAACCCATCATCCACCTGGAAAACAAAACATTCATGTAGATACACACAAACACAAAGCAAGAATAGAACAGATAGACGCTTCGTCACAAGAACAATTGCAGCATTGTCTCATGCACCCATCTATTATCTACAAAATACTCTAAACTCAAGATCCACTTACTAGCTTTTCCAGAGCTTTCATCAACATCTCATGGCCTTTATCACCAATTTGATTTCCTCAGTTGTAATGCTTTTGTCTCATGATGACAACTAAATGATTTCCATCACAACTGAGAGAAAACTATTCCCTGCTGGAGACAGGGAGGTGTGGTCGAGAGCTCTGAAAAAAACTGGTGAGTGGACCTTAAGGTCATTATTTTTTCAAACTGCTGCGCCAAAGGTCCAGAATAAACTTCCACACCCAGCGACTCCTGTTTACGCATGAAGCAGTTGAGGGGTGTTGTGAATTTTAATATGAGAGCCAACACTATTAGTTAGCCAAAAAACTGGTGTCAAGCTGAGACTGATGAAAGTGGAGCCCTAGTACTGCCCCAGAGAGCCTGAGTAAACCCGGATAGCGATGGATTGTGGGATTTTGAAGTCTGCAAAGATTTGCTGTGTTCTTATAAGTTCAGGCAACAGAAGATATCTTTGAGGCTTCAGGCCCTACATTAATACAGAAAATACACACCTCTGTGTGTCGGCAGTGGATCAGGTGGATTAGTGCCCCCTCCTGGAAAGAAAGCTCCTCTGCACTCTGGGCCTGGTAGGAGTACAGAGCTCTGGCTACACCTGACACAGAATTCAAGTGAAACTGGATTAGTAACACACACAAAATGTACTATTAGACGATTCATTCTGAGAAGCCTGATAAAACTGCCAATCTCACAGTCTGCAGTGGTGAATACGGTGGTTATGTGATCATTACAGTGGGGCTATATGGGAGTGAAGAATGTCTGATTTTACATAGAATTACTTTGTCTCTACTAATATATCATGGTATGGAGTATAGCTTTTGGTAGATTTTTTTTCTTCTTCTAATAGATTTCGTTGTAAATATCAGTCTATTAGTAGTACTGATAATAACAAATTTGAAGTAATTTCCTTCGTGTGCGAGAATATCACCACAGACTAAGTTGCAGTATCCAAAATTGCCGGACCATCAGAGCAGAATCTTAGCGAATATAGGGCTGCATCACAATTTTTTTATCGATTAATTCAACAAATATTTTTCCATTAGTCAATTGGTATAATTCATAGATTATACCAAATATACTGAATATTTTTTTCAATTCCAGATGAATGTAACAATTCATTTAACTAACAAATATCAAAAACTTCTTGTCCTATGGTTAATATTTCAATATTTTATTCAATCATCCTACATACGTAATGTAACAAGATAATTGACACTGCTTGTCAGATGCCTGATCAGAAAAATACTGGAGCTCAAATTCAAATGGATTGCTATGGAATATGGATTCCTTTAATCACTGTGTGGCATAGCAACCCTTTCTATGACCTGGAGAATCAGTATTTTTACTTAAGTGCTTGACTTAAAACTTAAAATATTCATGAACAGTAATATTCAGTTAAGATAATCAAATGTATTTTTGCATCAGTGTGGGGCAAGGGAAATAATTCAAACTATTTACAGACTGTAACAACAGTCTGAAACATTAATTAAATTAGTTGTATTTAACATTATGAGCATTAATATAGCAGCAAACAACTATTTGCTATGTAAAGATATAGTAGAGTAATGTCTACCTGAGCAGAAAATAAAGTCATTCTCCCTCTGTGTGTGTTGAATTATCCGTGCTTCTCCTTGCTTTGTTGACATAGTCGGGCCGGCCACTAGTCAGACGATGGCCACTATTCAGAGGAGTGCCACTAGTCAGACGATGGCCACTAGTCAGATGATTGCCACTAGTCAGACGATGGCCACTAGTCAGAGGAGTGCCGCCACTAGTCAGACGATGGCCACTAGTCAGAGGAGTGCCGCCACTAGTCAGACGATTGCCACTAGTCAGAGGTGTGCCGCCAGCAGTCAGACGATGGCCACTAGTCAGACGATGGCCACTAGTCAGACGATGGCCACTAGTCAGAGGAGTGCCACTAGTCAGACGATGGCCACTAGTCAGAGGAGTGCCGCCAGTCAGACGATGGCCACTAGTCAGAGGAGTGCCGCCACTAGTCAGACGATTGCCACTAGTCAGAGGTGTGCCGCCAGCAGTCAGACGATGGCCACTAGTCAGACGATGGCCACTAGTCAGACGATGGCCACTAGTCAGAGGAGTGCCACTAGTCAGACGATGGCCACTAGTCAGACGATGGCCACTAGTCAGAGGAGTGCCACTAGTCAGACGATGGCCACTAGTCAGAGGAGTGCCGCCAGTCAGACGATGGCCACTAGTCAGAGGAGTGCCACTAGTCAAACGATGGCCACCAGTCAGACGATGGCCACTAGTCAGACGATGGCCACTAGTCAGAGGAGTGCCGCCACTAGTCAGACGATTGCCACGAGTCAGACGATGGCCACTAGTCAGAGGAGTGCCACTAGTCAGACGATGGCCACTAGTCAGACGATTGCCACTAGTCAGAGGAGTGCCACTAGTCAGAGGAGTGCCGCCACTAGTCAGAGGAGTGCCGCCAGCAGTCAGACGATTGCCACTAGTCAGACGATGGCCACTAGTCAGACGACGCCACTAGTCAGACGATGGCCACTAGTCAGAGGAGTGCCACTAGTCAGACGATGGCCACCAGTCAGACGATGGCCACTAGTCAGAGGAGTGCCACTAGTCAGACGATGGCCACCAGTCAGATGATGGCCACTAGTCAGAGGAGTGCCGCCACAAGTCAGACCATTGCCACGAGTCAGACGATGGCCACTAGTCAGAGGAGTGCCACTAGTCAGACGATGGCCACTAGTCAGAGTGCCACTAGTCAGACGATTGCCACTAGTCAGAGGAGTGCCGCCACTAGTCAGACGATTGCCACTAGTCAGAGGAGTGCCGCCAGCAGTCAGATGATTGCTAGATCGAACTGCCGATCCTCTGATTGAAGGACGTCCTGCTCTCCACTTAGCCAGTGGCCCTGCTCTCCATCAATCAGAGGATCGGCGGTTCGATCCCCGGCTAGTCACATGTTGATGTTTCCTTGAGCAAGACACTTAACCCCAAAAATGTTTCCCGTAGCTGTGACTACGGTGTAGAAATGTGATAGAGTCTGAATTGTAAGTCACTTTGGATAGAAGTGTCTGCTAAATGACTGTAATGTAATGATAGCGGTACTTTCCCAGAGCTGGGAAAAATGCTCACATCTTGCTTTCACATTAAACTGCAGAGTTGGTGATGGAATGTTATTTCCGTGCCACTGGTTGTGTGCCATGCTAACAGTAGCTTGCCACAAATTCCTAACAGGACATACGCTTGTAAGGGATGCCCGCTTTGACGCAGTAGCCGAGTAGTGTATTATATGTAAACTATTGAAAGTGAAAGTATTGAAATGGTCCGCGGATGATTGCATTTCATGTCATGTTCGGGGGTTTCCAAAGGGAGCCAATGTGTGCAACTATGCATTACATTCTTACGGGAGACTGTGTTTCAAATACGATATGTAAGTACCTGATACATTCAGCTGTACAGTAAGTTACACATACAAAAGACTGACCTCTGCTAACTGCCCTCTCGTTATACCCAGTGGATGAGGTGGAGCTGAAAGAACTGTTTAGCTGAGTGGCATCCTCTGAAGGTAGACACGGGAACTGCACATAACGTTCAGGAACATACCCCACCTGACCACATGCGTTACACACCTGGACAGAGACATGAACAAGTAGAGAGAAAGATGAGACACTGGAAAACATGCTCCCTTTAACTCAATACAAAATAAAGAATGTTGTTTTTGTTACTGGGAGTTACTGGGAGGAACTTTTAAGTGGTTGTAAGAGCCATCTTGTATTCTTCACAGTTTTTGTATTTTATGTTTATTGCCAAAGTATGTGTGTTATGCCCTTTAGAATGTTCACCATATAATAAAGTTAAGGTCATGTTGTAAAATGTGTGTTTTTGCCCTATTAAGATAAAGGCTCCTCTATTCCAGTGATTCTCAACTGGTGGGTCGCGACCCAAAAGTGGGTCGCGGACCCGTTTTCAGTGGGTCGCGCGCCTTTGCCTGACAAAATAAAAAATAAAATGTGATTTTATTTTGAAGGGCATTTTATATGCAGCAGAATTATTCCAGCATTTACGGCACTTGTTCAGCGGTGCAGGAAAACTACCGACCAATGCGTTGTGAATCACATCACGTGATGCAACTCAGCCAGTCAAATATGGGCATTCTGACAAGTTTCCTGATTTGAGTGAGATGTACACACACCGTGACGCACAGGGAGGATATCGACAGCAGAGCAGGACTATTGAAGCGTGAGTTGTGAAAGTCAAATCATAGGACGATTTCCAAAAGAGAAGAATGGCCAGAGAGACCAGAGTCATTAGACTCTGACTGGACAGACTCATATAAGTGAATTCTTCCCACACTACTTTCTCTTTTTAGAAGATGAGAAAAATACAATGTTGTGGCTTTTTCACTTCACCCTGAATGAACTGATAACTAAAAAGTTATCAGTTTTTGAGCTGAACTAATGAACTGATAACTAAAAAGTCTATAATCTGCTCTCGCAGATTATAGACTTTTTAGTTATAGCCAGCATAAGGTCAATGTTTTGGTACTCCAGTTATTGCATAAGGAAATTGTTTATTTTTTGTTTACATGGAATAAAACTACTTTTAACTACGAGCTACGAGCCTCATCATTGGACAGCTAACAAGAAAAGTTTAGCCTTCAAGAGCACATGGTAGTCTACGCAAGTCAGAACCCTTTACATCCTGCAAGAAGTGGCCAAGAAGGATGGTAAAATGAGCTGCCACTACAGTGGTTATGAAACAGTCTCAATTGAATACTGATGCCTTTATAAGACCTACACAAGTAAATGAGACCATAAGCGAGAATATATTTATTTCTGTACTCCTAAACCTAAATCATCAGCGGCACAAAATCTTGCAGGTTCACCAGAAGCACCTCAGGTCAGAATTCACTGGGGCCTCCTACAGCAACCACCCCACCACGAACAGACCCAGGTCTGGCTTTGCTGCTGCTTTCAACCTGCAGTCGGAACTCCAGTGGAAGGTGGAGAGCAGACTATACATTGGTCAGAGATCCACCACGTGGAGATGAACCACGGCAGAATAGAGCTGACCTCCACTCCGGAAGTGGAGACAAAGGGGAGGACATCAAAGAAACATGGGAAAATAGGCAGACGCTGAGGCGCTGCAGGATTTGAAGTCATGGGTCACAGATTACAATATCCTGTTACAATAAATGTTGAGTCCATTGGCAGAGTTTAGGGCTTAAGGATCCTGGGAAATTGAGTTTGATGCCTCAGTCGCCATGTTTAGTGGTGAGTCCTAACTTCCCCCCTTTTGGTCTTAAGGTTAGGCTTCCGGCCGCAGTCCTTTAGAGCAACTCAAAGGTTTAAAGAGTTCTCAGCTTCTTGGAAACAGCTTGAAAGTTGTACAGCTCAAACCTCGGGGACAAAGTCTTTTGTCAGTTCACTCAACTTGTTGACACAATCTATCTTGTCTAGGCAGCAACAATCAAAGTTACAGACCAAAATCCAGTTGAACAATCATAATGGCAATGTATAAAATACATAACCAGCATTTCTCAGCTTTTTACCAGGTTAGTCAGAAGAACATGAATGTTAGAAATGTAAATGTATATGGTGAGATGCAGAGAGAGTGGCACCGACACTGATATGGACATGTGTATGACTAGTTAGGGTCAAAATTGTGTGTCGTAAAGCATCTGCACCAGTGATCTCATGACAAGATACTGTCAAGGAGTTGGTCCAAGTGTACTGTTAAAGTTCGACAGTGGTGTCATAGTCCAATCAGCATTTAGTTCTATCAACTAATTGTATTATGACCAATCACCATTTAGTTTCATCAACCAATAGTAAGATGTCTGGCTCTAACTGGGCTCAGCATTATTGAGTTTTGCTGTTGCTAACAAACTCAAGTTGCCTTTGTAACTGCAAGAAAAGTAAAGTGAGAAGTGAACTCTGGAGCTCTTGTGCATAACTCGTGGCTCAGGGATGTAACGCTCCATGTAGCGAGAGGCAGGGAGGCATTCAGAGGCGCTGTCACTCCGTCAGACTATGACCACATTCTGAACTGTGCTGCGGTCATTGTCTGGCTGGTCTATTGGCTGATCACACCAAATCTGGGCCAGAATTTGGCCTTTAACACGTCTATTGTGTGAATGCCTATCTACAAAGGCCATTGGTGGACATGGTGTTTGCGCTCACTGTTGTCATGCAGCCGTTTGTCACACAACCTTTGGCCTGTGGTAAGGGTGAGGTAAGGCTGGTTTTCCTGTGAAAGATCAGAGTCAAGCATTTTAACAATCTTTCTTCTCTGTCTGTGCATCACACCTGTCAGTGAGTGGCGATTATGTTCCTGTCCTGCAATCGCTGAAACTCAACCTTCTGATGGGCTAGGGAAAAAATCAAATGCTCTACATTGTTGTGCGACTGTGGCTCAGTCGCACAACAATGCCCTGCAATCGAAGAATTGGCAGTTCGATCCCCAGTTCCACTAGTCCATGTCGATGTGTCCTTGGGCAAGACACTTAACCCCAACTTGCTCCCGTAGGATGTGCCTGTGGTGTATGAGTGGGTATGAATGATTAGACAGTCCTTATGGGCAGGTTGCATGGTAGACCCTGCCATCAGTGTGTGGATGGTTGAATGGACAAGTAGTGTTAAAGCGTTTTGAGTGGTCAGAAGACTAGAAATGCAACACAAGAACAAGTCCATTTACCATTTACTAAACAGATTGTCTAGTCGAACAAAGGAAAAAACATTGGCTATGATGTTGCGTTGCCTTGTGGTGTAGCTTGGACAGTACACTTGCCAAATGAAAGAGTGCTGCTCTACACGATGGGGAGTAACTTCCTGTGAAAGAGTGGTAGCTATGGTACCATCTAGTGGCTATAAGGTGGAAAGCAGACTACATGGTGGTCAGAAATCCATCACATGGTGAGGAGCCGGGGACAGAAGAGAGCTGACCTCCACTTCTGCTGTACAGGAGAAGAGGTAGAGAGCAAAGAAAGAGCAGAGTTAAGAGGCAGGACGCAACAGCACAGTGGCTTTTGTTAACCTGATGAAGTCTTGGGTCACAGATCATAGTATCCTGTTATGGTAAACGTTGAGTTCATGGGCTGAGTTTAGGGGTAAAGGATCCTGGGAAATTGAGTTTGATTGCTTAGTAACAGTAACTTATGTGGGCAGACCCGTAGGTTGTGTTCGTAATGACCGATGGCTGCGGCTTACGGTTTTCTTGCAGACCTGTAATAACGTTGGCCTCTCAGGCTTGGCCTTTGGTTCTACGGGGTCTTGACCTGGTTGGTATGTAAAGTACATAGTTTGTTTGTTATTTGTTGTTTTGTGAACTGGGCTTGTGGGCTGCACTCTCTCCTCACAGGGAGTTTTATAGAGTTAACCAATACATGGACATGTAACGGAGTGGAAGGACCGCAGGGCGTGGCTAGGCAAGCCAGTGTGTCTTATAGAAGTATCTGTGTATACTGGCAGCAGGGGATCATTCTCTGTATATACCTTGAAAGGTTACAATGTAACCAAACCAAACTACCAAACTACCTTCAGCCAGTCCTCCATGTCTCCATCCTCAATCACTTGAAGCTCTTCCCCTTCCATGATTGACAGCTCATCTGACTGGCTGGCCTACAGGAAGTAACATGCTTTTGTCATTATGTATTGTCCAACTGCAGCAATATATATACACAGAATAAAACACTGTCCAGGCAGCAGCCTTTGTTGAAAACAACTGCAGTTAAATTTGTAATTTTTTTCTGAAGATTTTCTCAAAATACAACATTCTGTATCTTTCCCATAAGTTTACACAGATTTCAGAGAAGGTCAACACTGTGTCGGATAGGCATGACCTTTTATCTTTGAACAACATCTGATATACTTTTTCTAGTTACCTTGTTGATTTCTCTAAATATTCTGGCCTATAACTCGACTTTACTTTCCCATATATTGTCATGACCACAGGAAAAAGAGAGGTGTCAAGTTGTCATGTTGAGAAGGTTTTGTTAATTTCAAAAGCATGGAGGGAGTTCTGAATGGAACCACGTGAAGCCCCGACCCTAAGATTAAAGATGGTTTGCCTCTTTTGCGGCGGTAAACCACCTCTTAACTGTAGAATATTTAATTGATCTCTACCTGATAGCTATAGACAACTCTGCAGGCTGCAGGGTAAATACAAACTCCCGATGCTGACACTGGATCTGCAAAGATGTCTCCATTCTCATCATCGTAGTCCTCAATGTCAGTCAGCTCAAACTCATCCTCCTAAAAAGACACACAATGGAAACTTGTCCATGAGTAGGCAAGGTATCTCACATATTCTTCTCAATATGGTACATCCTCCAAATGTTACCCTTCTTTGTTATTTTTGGTTTAAATTAAACCTTGCTGAGCAATAGAATTTCATTTTTTCAATAAACACAATGTTTTCATCTCTCAATGACCAGCATGTCTTTTTTCCAACTGGATCAGTTGTTGACAGATTTGATTTAAAGGAGATGTCTGGTAAAATTCTACATTTTCACTGTTATCAACAAGTCCCATTAAACAGCCAAAACCAACAATGATTGTATCCTACGAACAAGGAGTGTGTGTGTATCAAAGCCTGATACATCATCTTTCTCTGTGCCATAGAGATCCATTTTTGAACACACACATTGTTTGTGTTGACTCAATCCTACAGAAAACGTCCTGCAGCTACTTCACTACTGAAAATAATTCCCAACAAATGCCCCATTTCTTCCAGTTTGAGTATTATTTGATAATACAAATACAGTGGACTTTTTTGGAAACTCCTGGGTCTGTGTGTGTTTGCATACTGAAACGTCCTCCGTAGACTTCCTCTGTTCACTGAGGCGTCTCTCCCTCTCCAGCTCCTCCTCTGCCTGGTTCATGGCGTTGTGAAGCCACATCTCAATTCCTGTGACGCTGTCTGACAACAATGCCAGACGGGCTTCTGCCTTCACCCTACTGAGCTGAGACAGGAAGAAAACAAGACGCACAGTCAGTCAGACAATCACACACACAGACAGCAGCTGGCTTTTGTTCTCAAATTCAAATTGTCAAATTAGCACGAGGTCCGGTGCTTCACTCTATGAACTTTTTACTTTCCTTAATTTTGCTGGTGTACGTAGGAGAACTACGTTGGCAGATGTGCAAATGCTGTTTAATACTTGTTTTGTAGATATCTGTTAAGCACTGGAGCACAAAGAAAGTGTTTTCTGTGGTTGAACTTTGAATATTTGTTGAAGAGAAGGTATTTTTAGAACTGGAATATTTCTTCCCACAAAAAAGGAGGCTATATGTGATGAATTATTAGTTAGTAGTCCAATGTTGAATGGGGAAAGATATTTGGTCAGACTCTGGTACTGACTCTGTTCTGACATCTGGGTTATCAGATACAGTGTTGCTAAGCTCTGACGCTAATTACCATCATCAAAGAAAGGTTTACGAAACGTTCAGGGAGCAGTTCCATGTCTTGTAACCCTGTCTCCTAAAATTCATGCTTGCGTACAACTAAACAGCATTCTCATTTACGTGAAACATATTTTCTCCCGGATTATGCTTGAAGATTTAAACACAGTTAATGTCTTCAAAAAAAAAAAAAAATTCAGGCAACAAACCTACATGGTAAGGTCTTGTAAGAAGTGGTTTAGCTTAAAATAACTACGTTTGTGACATAATTTAAGTTATGGATGTGAATTAAGTAGACTTTTCCCAGTGAGCATTTTTTTGGTTGAATAGACGTCTAAAAGACGTCTACGCCCGACGTTGAAAAGACGTTCAGAATTGGTTCAAAAGTGAAAGTTTTTTTTTTTTATAACGTTGGGCTACAGGGACAGTCCACAAAGAAAGTGTCTCCATTAACTAACACACATGTCTATGTTTACCGTTCATAACATGTTATCGCTCCAAGCTAACATGCTAACACTAGCTAGCAGCCTCGCCCGCATGATGAGCATAACATGATATTAGTGGTATGGTAATGATATTTCGGTTTGCAATACTGGAATGAAGTAGTTCATGTACTTACAGAGTATGTCGTTAGCGTGAAGCCTCGTTTATTCTGTCAGCTCGTTCACTTCGCTCATGAACTCAGTAAGCTCTAGCCAGCTAGCTCAAATAGTGCCGTGTTTGTTTCCAGCCAGCCTCTACCTTAGCAGAAAATTGCTAAGGTCCGTGCGCATGCGTATTCCAGCAGTAAACACTGAGTTGTATTTTAGTGCACATACAGACATAATGTGCTCTGCTGTCATTATGATGTCCTGGGAGCTTCTTGTTGACAGCACACAGTCTATAGTTCCATATTTACCACGTTTTATATGAGACATTGAATGCATTGAAATCACGTCTTCGTATAGACCACATATGAACGGACAGCGTAATATGATTTTGCAGAAATACGTTTAAAGTAACCAAAATCGCGTCTCTTTCAACCTACAACTGAAAAAATACGTCAAAGACGTTCAGACCCCATATCAACGCTTTTTCAACCAGAAATCAACGTTGAAATTTGGGTTAGTGCTCACTGGGTTGGTTTCACATGGGACATGACCAGCGATCTCTGAAAGTCCTGTTTATTTGCCTTTTACAATAACTCTGCCAGCACTTCATTGTTTTCTTCAGATTTGTTTCTTACAGATGCATCTGTCCACTCCGACCAGGGGCGGACTGGCCATCGGGGATACCGGGGGAATCCCCGGTAGGCCGATGGGGTTTGGGCCGGTCCAATACCGGACCACCTCCATCATCAACCGGCCCTCGCTCTGAGATCGCCGACCAACTATATTCTATGTTTCACAGAACACGCTAAATTGACTCTTACTTAATCAATAATCGCTGACTGAGATTTATACTACTCCTCGCGATCTGTATTCACACTCATGGTTTCCATCTGTGAGCCGGCAGCATCCACACACACACACACACACACACACACACACACAGCCCCAAAGAGGCGGGTCTATGAAGCAGTTTAGCCAATGATGCTTTAATGCTGATTAAAGATATAAATGAGTGACATACAATTTAACCAATCAGCGTCCTCAAATAGATTCAGCTCTAGTAGCCAACTAGTAGAAACACGCAGCTGCGCGTTTCCGTCCGGACTCGTCTCTACAGGCGAGCACTGCTCCTCCAAGAGCCGTTTCAGAGGAGAACTTTGGCGGAGAAACTGCACAATCAGACAGCAGGAAAGGGAAGCAGTACGCGAAGATTCTCCACTAGCTGAACACCAGACAGGTTTGGCTAGCTGGATGACGTCATGCTAATAACTTATTTAGCTTTTTAAAACAACGGGGACAGATCCAGCACCGACAGTTAGGGAGTGAGAGACATGAAGCACCTGCTGAGACATGATATATAGTTATAAATACATCATTATATATATATATATATATATATTATTATATGATTTATATATTATTATGTTATACTGAATTGAAATAAGATGTCCTGACGTGTTTGTCAAAGTGTTATTTACTGCTTTTTTCATGTTGGAATAAAAGTTAAATATGTAACTAAAGTAGTAATACGTGTTTGATACCTTAATGTTTTGCATTAAATCATTATGGGATGTTTGCTGAAATTGATTGGATGTGGCTCAGCCCTACAGAGAACATGTTCCACCAGCTCCACTGCGTATAACCATCTGATACTAGCCCAGAGTTCAGCATATTCATCTAGCAAACTATACCTACCTTGGAGTGTTACAATAGCCAGTATTATTTTATTCAATGTGTCCATCCAGGCAAATTGGTGGATCCAAATGTTGTAAAAAAAAAGATATAATTTCTTTGTAATCATCCAAAATAATGTTAAGTGTATGGGTATTTTTCCAAGTAGGCCACTGACTGGTCGATACGTGCGATGCATTGCGTGGGCAACGCGCCGTGTATTGAGTGGGCCGGTCTGACAGTAAACTCCCGGGACACTTTTTCCCCCCAGTCCGCCCCTGCCTCCGACCTCCTCTATACATGGACTTCCGCAGACTTTGAGTAGAAACATCTTAGATAGATAATTGGTATTCTTTGACTAAATGTTGTTGTTCATTTAGAATAAAAACTGTTTTTTTATATGCTTTATCAATTGAAGTGCTTTCTTCTGTACATTAAAGAAGGAGGGAGATACTGAGAGCCGAATGGTAACAGGACGAGGTGAAGAGTAGAAGTGACTAACTGACATGTTGAATGTTTTATTACCTTGGCCTTCCTGACACTGTCCTGCACCTCTGCTATTTTCTGCTCCACACTGTACCCCGTGTCCCCTGACAAGAGCTTCAACCGACTCTCTAACATCTGTAGAGCCTGACAGAGAAAAAAAGACAGAGATGAACAATTCTCTGGCCATAAAAACAATATTTTTTATGGCCTGCCCATAGTACACGAATCCAGTTATAATAATAATTAATGCTGCAAGCATTCATTATAACGTTTAACCTGATTGTCATGTAGAAGCTCTGGACAGATCATTTATAGCCCACTGACATGGTTTGAGAACCTACTGTTGTAATTATCACAAAAGTCTGCCTGTGTGTCCAGCAAATGTGAATGGGGAACCTGCATGAAGGCAAATCACTGTCAAAATCCGAGAGCCGCAAATGAGATCCATGCGCGCACGAAAATCAAACAGCCGCGCCCGTATTTTACTCTGACGAGCGCTTTTACATCACTCCGCGAACAAAATTCCATCTCGCGCGAGCAGAATTCACTCTCGCGCAAGCTACAGTCGCTCGCGAAGCTTAAACCTGCTCGTTTTTCTTTTTGTCAGAGTATCACTCTGACACAGATTCTAGATCTGTTAGAGGTGGTTTTCAATCCGCCACTAAACACTAAACACTACTCCACTACATCGCAGGATGTTCTACATTTGTCTGACAGGTTTTGTAAACTTTTCGGGACCACTGTTTGTATATTAACTGATAAATCAAAACAGTTAATATACAAACAGTGGTCCCTAATCTTGTCTCCAGATCTTTGAGCAGGTCCAAATTGCTGCTCATATTATATACAACTATATTATATATCTTCTGTAAACACAACAGTATGATTAAATATGATCACATCAATTAAGATCAAAGAGTTTCTTTGAGCTGTTTGTCACAAGAGGTTTGACTCAAACACACATTATCTGTAATAGAATGATCGAGTGAATTTAAACCAATCTGAGCAACTTGACTTTAACACATTTTTAATTATTGTATTTAACAACTCTATTAATATAATTTGTATTTCATCAGCCTCTACAGTCTGAAAAGTTTACAAAACCTGTCAGACAAATGTAGAACATCTTGTCGTTGGTGCTCAGGCCCTAATAATAATAAACATTTGAAGAACAATAGGTCCTCCGTTCCGACTACGTCGGTGCTCGGGCCCTAATAATAATAATACTAATAATAAACATTTGAAGAACAATAGGTCCTCCGTTCCGACTACGTCGGTGCTCGGGCCCTAATAATAATAATACTAATAATAAACATTTGAAGAACAATAGGTCCTCCGCTCCGACTACGTCGGTGCTCGGGCCCTAATAATAACTTTTAGAGAAAGCTGTATTTCCAGAAGAAAGAATTCTGAGGGCCACTGCTACAAGCATTCATTAGCTCAGGAGTATCTTCCCAACTTTGAAATCAGAGTCTCACCCTCTCTCCATGGGTGACGATCTTGTAGTCTTTAGCAGCTTTTGTAGCCCATTTCTTGGCCTCCTTAACCAGCCAGCCCTCTGCTTCTGAAGCACAAACCTCCTGTAGAGCAGACACCTGTACAAAAGAGAGACAAACGTGTTCTTCATTCTTAAGCTTTCCATGTGTCATCTTGTACCCATCTGCATAGTGCAACTCTACACAAGCCTTATATCATAAAGTTATTCTATGAATGTTATTATACCCACACCTTCACATGCACACACATGCACCCATGCTTATTTATTGTTTTGGCTTAATGGTGAACAATCTTGTCAATTCCATCCAATATCTAAATAAGTTCCCCCGGAGTTCCCACACAAACACTCCAGCACACCTTGTCATGTGGAGCTGGCTGGAAGGTGAATTCAGGGCTTTTGCTGAAGACGACAGATTCTTGAAGAAACTGCAGAATGTTTCTCTCTCTGGTCACCTGACAATACAGCAACCAATCAATGTTAATCATGAACAAACAAAACAATTCCTCCTACCTTATCCGTTTGGGAAAATAAATTCCACAATTTGTAAGAGAGGTTTTGAAACGTATGCTCTGACAACAGAGAAAAGGTCTGTGGGCACCTCAAGCAACCAAAACAGCACATAGCAGTCATGTTTCAAACCTAACGATACCAAACTGACCTGTATCACTTGGGTGTGAGTGGACAAAAAAACAATGTTTTCATCTGTGCCACCCTTCATACATCATACAAATGAAGACCCAGGTGTTAAAATGCTTTCCAAACACTCACATTTTGAAGGGAACAACTTATGAGATTTCACCAAGTTGCGACATTAGTTCAGACATTTTGTGTATGTGTTGAATTTTCTTCTGTAAACTTTTGTTTCTTGTACCTAGATGTACCAGTAAGCCTCTTCTAGCTATTGCCCCATTCTTTGTATGTACTTGTATGCTATTATCTTCCAACTTTTCTTGCGTCTCTCATTTCCCTTAAAAAAAGGAATTCTCCTGTGTTTAATTTGTTTTTTTACTTCTTTCTGCATTCCTGCTTTTTCCCAATCTGCCAACCTTGCCTCCACCCCTCTGCCTCCACCCCCGTCTTTCAAGAGACAAGGTGAGGAATGTCTTATGTCTGGTTTCACAGGAGCCACGCTGGACAAACACAGTCTCCGGCAAAACTTCCTTCCCATACAACTAAACTGCATTCTCAATTACATTCCGAGGCAAACATATTGTCTTTTGCGTTACGGTTGCAGTTATGAACATGTGGTTAACAAAGGAACTACTTGGTAGGTTGAGTAAAACATTAGAGCAAAAAGTGAGTATGTTTGGTTCTTAAAGGTGATACATTTGATATTCAGAGCATTAATATAGCTGGAAAACATTTGCTGTGTAAAGATAAGTAATGTGAAGTAATGTCTAGTGCATGTCTGTGTATGTGAGCGTGCCCCACTGTCTAGCTCACGACCACCGCTCTGCACTCACTCGTACGACAGGTACAGATGATGATGCAGTCCCAATCGAATGCGTTGACGCGGCAGCGTAGTGCCCACCTTTTGATTCCCCCTCAGGTAAACACTGTTCGCTGCGAGCTGTCGGCTCAGCCGTCAAAATGATGACAGCTGTTGAGAGGCAACAGAAATGCTTCCAATCTTGTATGTGGCACCTTTACGTTAAGTCAAAGATGACATTTGGCTTCACACAGGAGCCTCCTGGGTGAATGTCCTGTGTTTGCTTGACCCATCCACCCACCGTGACCTCCTCCTTAGGTGGACTTTTGCAAACTATGAAATTTAACTTCATTTCAACCGTCATTTACATGAGGTACATATATGAAAATGGGCCTGCATTTGACCCATCCTTAGCATGTTAGGAGCAGTGGGCTGCTGTGAAGCGCCCAGGGAGCAATTTGGAGTTCTGGGCCCTTTGGCCCAGGACTCGTAGCAGCCAGGGATCAAACTGCCAACCATGTGCTCCCCGGACGTCCCCCTCTACCCCATGAGCCACGGCCACCCCATGACATGACAAAACTACTGAATGCTTTACTGGAGACAGAACACAAGTAATACTTTATGCACATATGCAGACATACCTTGGCAACACTCTCCCATATCGTGCTGTATAGTTTGTGTACAGCAAGACAGGTGTCCATCTCTGCCCCACACAGCAGGGTAAAATGGCTTCTTAAATCATCGTAAACATCACCGTCCATTTGCTGATGAGAGAAATAGAGTACAAGTGACAGTTTTCATTATTTCAAGTTGTTTTGCCACCATTTTCAACACTCCAGCTCTTATCCAACAATGCCTGACTGGAATATCATGTCAGACGCCCCAAGCAAAAATTGCTGGTTGGGCCCCTTTTGAACGCGACCACCGCATCCGCAGTCCTCAGTTCATTATGTATATTTTCTATGGTTCGCAAGTTTCTACAAAGTATAGAATGTGCAACAGACTATACATGGCAGACGATGCATTCAAGTCCAATGCTAGGCTGTGCTGTGATTTTAGCATAGATGCAGTTTTTCCCATACACAATCTGTAAAACACTGACTCGTTTTGCGAAGCATTTCAACCCCCCAAAGTGACTCTTTATATCATCAGAATTCAATCCATTAGGTCTTGAAAGTCTGGAAACGGTAAATCATTAAATTATTTTTCTTATGAATCTTCACGTGTCTGATGCGTATGCTAATACCCAGTTCAGCCAGAAAAAATGATAAAGTCAACACTGACTTTTGGTTTTTAGACGGTACATGGACGGTCTCCTGGGTGAAAGTCCTGTGTTTCTTGTAATGGACATTCTCACTTGATTTACTCATTGTTACAGCAGACTTGTCACGGTGAGGCTGTGCCTCCTGTTGTCCCCTGTGTTCATGTGTCTCTGTGTGTGTCTGTGTGCTTTGGGCGTGGCTCCGCCCTGGTCTCCTCCCGGACTTAAATTAAAATAAGCCAACTTTGACTCGGTTTCACATACAAACTGCTATCTCCTGGGTGATTTGGTAGAAAATAAGTTTCCCTCGAGAAATGCAGTTTCATGTATGGAAACATCATTTTTTTGGAGACCTGGTTGGACATGTACAGATTAAGTGAATAAGGGGAAAGTAGGCTGTGTTTTGTGCACTGTACAGAGAAAATACGTCAGGAAATTATGTGGTAACCATTTCATCAGATACACGACCCAAACTGGCTTCCTGTTCTGTGTGTGTGTGTGTGTGTGTGTGTGTGTGTGTGTGTGTGTGTGTGTGTGTGTGTGTGTGTGTGTGTGTGTGTGTGTGTGTGTGTGCGTTTTACCTCCATTATATGTGGGAGGTCGTTTGTGTAGTAGTGTTGATGATGGCCGTTGACTGCTGATAACGCCAGCAGATACTCATTACGAACTTCAGTCAAGCGGTTGTCGCACTCTCTCAACCTGGCACTGAGCTGTTCACACATCATCTTTTAGTTCAAGTGAAACATGCATCGAACATCACAAACTTTAACATGAAAAGAGGAACAAATATATAGAATATAGACCACTGTAAACCACTTAGAGTTCTCTATTAAACTGCATTTATGACAACTTAGAGTCACCTAAAGTCAGAGTGTTTTAAGACTATTTGATAATGGATACTCAGTGTGTAATGCTGCGTTCACACCGGTCGCGTTGATTTTTTGACGCACTGCAAAATCGCGTCCAACGCACTGCAAAATCACGGCCAAAGCGTCGCCGGTCGTGTTCAGACCAGACGCCGCAAAATCTCGTAGCGCCGGAGAGGGGGCGTGGTTTATAGACCTGGATCCGTTCAACTGTCCGCCATTAAACATGGAAAAAATAACCTCTATATCTGCTTAGTACGTGTTCTGGAAGTCACAGATATCCCGGGAAACTAAACGCCGTCATGTCTGGTTCATAATATTGTTCAGAGGAGCTCCGTGAATTGTATCGAGCTGTATTCACTGTGTCTAGCAAGCCACCGGTCGCTGTTTACTACAGCTGTACGAACTAAATAAACTGATTTGGCTGTGATTTAACGGAAAATAAACCGACAAAAAGGGACTCTGAAATAACTACATAATGATGCCGATTTGTACTTGTCTTCTCCGACAAAAAGGGACTCCGAAATAACTACGTAATGATGCCGGGAGCGGTGCTAGGCTATGCTAACATCGTAGCAGCTCCACCAGCACTCAATAACGTCACGTAGACGTAAATACGGCAGCGTCTATTCATTGTTTGTACCGTATGGTTTACACACACACATGTATACACATAGTTTGGTCCGGTCTCTGTTGATATGAGGTATCGAAGAGCTCTGGGTGAACACAGACGGCTACAGGATTTATTTGTCCTCCATTGTTGTTTGCGATTCAGCACGGGCAGGAGGTACGGCACTGATGACGGGGGGAGCAACTCAACGCTGATAGGCTATCGCGCCACAACGTCACGCGATTATGTCGCAGAAGTTGAAAAATTTCAACTCGCGCGTTGGCGATTTTGCGGCGTCCAACGCGTCCACCGCGTCCACCGCACTGCAATAACGCGTCCAACGCGCCGCCGAATCGCAAAATCGCGGCGCGCCAGTCTCATCGCGTCTGTGCATAGACTTTGTATGTAATCTCGACGCGCGTCAAAAAAAAAACGCGACCGGTGTGAACGCACCTTAATTTGTAATATGCTGCCGCATAATTTAAACATATCCGACTCTGACACCAAATGTAGTCCATTTCAGTTTATTGTTTTATCTTAAAGGTCTGGACACACCGGGACTTTGAAGGATCCTTTCGAGGAGGAATCCATAGCAAAATGCACCATTGACCAATAGCAAGTTGTCTCAGCTGCGCTGATTTTCAAGACAATTGAGAGCTTTTTAGTTGCATCATTCACTTTTATCTCCTCTGTTCGGGTAAAAACTGCTCCACAAAACCGCAATGGTTTGCAGACAGTTTGACAATTCAGACACGTTTGCTAACAGTTAGCAATCTCCTTAGCCCTCTTTTACCTTTTCTTCAACTTGCAGTAACAGCAGTTCACCAATACAACTGCAACTAGTCTGTGACCGAGCTTCTGACCCTCACCTACAGTATTTCTCGTGGACGAGCAAATGTCACTTTGTAATGTTACCGCTGCATTACAGCTTACTGGAAGTAGTTCAGTCTGAGCTGCTCTCATGGACCCTGTCAGCAGAGTTTCCAGTAAAAACGACTGATAAAACCACTGTACACTACCTGCTCAGCTCCAAACAGCAGACCGACTCAGTCAGAGACTAGTAGGGGAATATAGTGGAGCATTTAGCAGCTAGAGAGACAGATGTGTCCCTCAGGAGCTAAAGGAAAACACACTAGAAACTCAAAGGAAAGAGAATATTGGACTCACATTAA
The DNA here is from genome assembly GCA_028022725.1 of Lycodopsis pacificus. Lineage (NCBI taxonomy): Eukaryota > Metazoa > Chordata > Actinopteri > Perciformes > Zoarcidae > Lycodopsis > Lycodopsis pacificus. The sequence goes on along the minus strand of CM051689.1, from coordinate 25,895,832 downwards.
TCAGGTGGACACTAGCACAACTCTGTTTGCTGACATGTTAGAAGCTGAAAATGTTTGGTGAGATTGTTTCCATGTTTTTCGATCCCTCAAGCTGTATTTAGCTTGACAACAAGCTGGGCCATCAAGTATATCCTGGAGGCTAGGTGAGGGCCCTGCTTTTGAACAATCCTCGATAATGTAAACAGCCGTGTACAACATTAAAATCAAATAGTGTGCTCTTGATGATGTTGAGGGTATTTAAAGAGGCAAAACTAAAAGAAAACTTAAAAGCCTGCTCACTCATGAGCATATCTGGAAGCACAGGAATATTTGTCAGACTAGTTCCCCTCATATTTCCTTCCAATATAAGGCACATTTGATTTTTGGCGAGACTGTATAAATAAAGCTGACTGGACTTATATCAGGAATATGTTGAGTTGAATGTTATTACTAAAACTTCCATTTGGGGAGAAACAGCAGAGTTAATTTCTGTTGTATAGACCTACATACACAATATATTATAATATAGTTCATTTCAGATTCATACCTTAGCAGTCATCTTATGTAGTCCTGCTTTAAAGTGGAAAATCCCATGTTCACTCTTTCTGGCTCTGGAAGACACAGTTAAAACATGTTGATGACATATAAGACACCTCTTCACATAAAAACATGAATCATGAGGAAAACATTGTCATCAACTTTGACTGTTTATGCACCATTGATGTAAACAGAGTCCATCTCCTCTCATGCCATAACACGGTCTCACATATTGCTTGTATGTGGATGGATGTGCCTGTTAAAGTAGCAATAGACTTGTTGTTTGCTTTCATTTATCATCATGGAGTAAATGTTGATTGCACAATGAAATGGCTTTAGAATATTGACACCAACTGCTTTTGGATTGGTTCCCAGGAGGCCTCACTTCACTATGCAATTCTGTCTGCCATAAGTCGCGATCTCCTGGGGAAATGAATGCTGGATTTACAGCACAAAGCTGTGACTTGGTGCTGTTGCAAACTCTTTTCCAATGATAGTAACTCGCACAAGCTCCAAAATAGCTAAAAGCTGCCAGATTATGTCATCTTCTCATTTGCCTTTTGATGATGTCACCACGCATTGATTTGCATAAAACTTAAGTTGGAGATCCACCAAATCCAACCAACACACAGAGAGAGACGCGACGGAACCCCAAACAGTCCGTTTTGCTCCGGCAGGTGGGCGAGGCTTGGTTCTGGCTCGACTGATTTAAATATGGCGGACGGGTCACAAACTCTCATTTTACAGTTGAACAGTTAACTAAAATATGTTTCTGAAAACATTTGAGGTGAGATAAAAGCAATGCAGGAACAGAATATTGATTCATTTTTGTTTGATCTGAGTTTCGCGAGCCTGCTGCATTGCGATGGAAGGACCTAATTTGCATAAAGTTGAGGTTGAGTAATGATTGTGCAAATGTAAATACGCTGAATGGTCAGTCAACTCCCCCTGTTGTATCCATCATGCGGCCGGCTCTCTTGCTCTCAAATTAAGGGGATCCGTCAACTTCACATACGGATTTGGTGATCTCCACCTTTTGAGTTTGGGTTGGTTGCAGCGGGGGAGAAGCTGCCTGTGCATGTTGCAAGTAGGCCCTGAGCAAATGCAACAGAGGCGCCAATAATAATCCTACTTAAAAACGCTAAGGGGGGGGGGGTTACATCATCATTTTTGTTTACCTGGTCTGCGCATCAGCAGCTTTCTCTCTGGCAACATTGGCATTGTGACTGAGTTGGTGGTAGCTCTTCTTGATCCCGTGCAGCTCCTGCAAAGCATCCACCACTTCACCCTGTACCCTCTGGAGCCGCTCCAGGCCCTTACACGTGCACACACAAACGCACGCACAGCAACAATATCCATTCAGCCAGCAGTATACTTTGGTAAAAAAGGCTCTGTGTAGTGTGTTACTATGTGTTTCTATACTGTCTGGCGCTCTCTCACTCTCTTAGCTCGGATGTCCTTCGCATTGCGATAACTTCTGGAGGCTTGCCCAATCAGCTGGCGGTATTCCTCTGCAGCGGCTAGTCGTAATGTGGCAGACTGAGCTGTAGCATCTACCACTGACCGCCACACAGCAAATACACTCCTGAAAACACACACAGACAAACGCTGATTAAGTTCACTTCACACTTCTTTCTAAAAGCTCAGTCAGTATCAGTGCACATCTAAGCACCTGCTTGTAAATATGTGTGAAGCTGGATCAATACTAACATGTGCCATGAAGACACATGCCTTTATTATATTCCTTGTATATTATAATGTAAATAGCCACAATGTACCTTTGAACATATTCCTGCTCATATAACACTAACCCAGTGCAAGGCCTTCTCTGCTGGCCTAAACAGAATCACAAAGCTATATCTATTTTATAATTGAATAAGTTTTCTTAAATACACTACATGTATTATAATTTATAAAAATATTTTCCCCATTATCTTATGTTCTCATTGCACAGCTCCTGTCTTCCTCAGTTGCTCTGCTTCCAGTGCAGCTTGTTTTAAGTAGAGCTTTTATCCAATCAGATCTCACCTCTGTGTCTCTAGGTAAGAACAGAGGCAGAGGCCTGCAGACTCTCAGGTGCATCATGTGCAGATTAAAGTAAATGGAGACGATATTGTTGATTGTCATATTCTTCAACCAATCAGGTCTTTAGTTTGACATGTTGGGCGTATTCTTTGATGTGTCAGCGCCTGCGAGCCGGCCTATAATGACGTCAGCATTACGTGCAGCTCAGTGTCCATGCAGCTCTGCCGCGAGTGCAGAGTGGGCTGTGATTGGTCAGTGGGCGAGCACGTGACTATCGTGAAACAAAACAGCAGAGGCTGTCGGGTAGTGAATCACATCACGTGATGCAGCTCAGTCAATCAATTATGGGCATTCTGACTGAGTGAGATTACCACACACCATGACACAGGAGGCGTTGGAAGTGATCAGAGTTTATCTGTTCTCTATGTAAGTAGCCTGGTTACAGCCTCCTAAACAGACCCCGATGTAGTCCACAGACCAAGAGGTGTGACGCTGACACAAGTGGCTATTAGTGGTGCAACGGATCATAACACTCACGGTTCGGATCGGATGAAAGATTGAATCAGCACAAAAGAAAAAAGGGAGCAAATATAACTTTAAGGTTTTTTTTGCCGCTGATATTAATTGCAGATCATTGACGATCCGTACTGGCAGATACAGATCCCTGTTTTTTGATTATAGCAGCTGGTCTACAAGGCATCAGACTTTTTTGCCACTGTCCCAAAAATCATTTCAACCACTCTGAAGTCTGTAAACCATAAAAAACACACAATTCCAATGATAAGGAATTAAAAGATTGTATTTTTAGGGATTAAAACAAATCTTGTCATTAATAGTTTGGTAGCACTTTATAATAACTACACACTATGAAGCATTAGTTAAGTATGAGTAAACACTTTATTCATCATTTATAAAGCATTGTTCCTACATTCATAATTCATTAGTATGCGTGTGTGTATGTGTGTGTGTGTGTGTGTGTGTGTATAGTTACCCAGATGTGATGGCATCTGTATTTCCTCTTTGCCAGTCTCTTTTCTGGTACTGGACTGCTAATCTCTGAAGAGCCTGAAAATGCACATTGACCACCGGATTATGACCTCAAGAAAAGACGACAAAATGTAACTCCAGTAGTGTCACTGGTGGGCTTTTCATAAAAGGTGCTCATTTAGCTCAGGATTTTACAACTAGCAAGGTCTCGTGATGAGACATGTTTGGTTTTCATGTTATTTAATTTTTTGACCTCTTTGTCTCTAAACTTGCAATAAGCTGTGTGCATCGTGTTATTTGTGGATTTGGTGACTTCTTTGACTTGCTATTGTCATGATTACATTGGCCTTGTTTTTGTCTTATTAAGTTACAGATGTTTGTAGCCACACACCATCATAAGGTCAAGTTCAATATGTCCAATATTTTGATTTATAACCAAATACCAAATAGTTTCAAGCGTCAGGCATTAAACAACTGATCAGTAGTTTTTTTAAATATTTGCTTCAAAGCTAAAGTTGGGTAGTATAGTTATAGTTGGGTACGCATTTGTAAGCAGTAGTGTGGACACTATACACACACAGTTGTGTTTTCATGACATTTGGGGATATGTACATTCACTTACATTCATTTCCTGGAGACTTATCCTAACCAAAACCCCTACCAGTCTTAACCCTTCCTTACCCTAACCTTAAACCAAGCCGTCACCCTAAGCTAGAATGATTATGTTAATGACACATGCATTTTGCCCCCAAAAAGGAACGAGAGTCCCCACAATGTGAGTGTGTAATCAGACTCATGTCCCCACCAGACTGGTAAAACTCGCCCACATGTATAAGATGTTCACACACACATAAGTGAAACATTCTCCACCAATGTGCAAACAACACATGAAGCTCTCTTCAGAGCATTCCTGCGAAGGTCAGAACTTGGTACAACAGGTAAGAGATTGCATTTAAAATATGCAATCTCTCACCAATTGATTTAAATGGACTTGTTCTTATTTAGTGCCTTTCTAGTCCTACTAACGCAAAGTAGCGTTCACCCTACATGTCATCACTCACACCCATATACATACTATTGGCAGGGGTTTACTGTAGGTGACTATCGGCAATTTTCCTTCAGTCACCGAGAGGCTAAGTAGAGGAGATTTAAACTTGCGGACGCGCTGGCTGTAACGTAAATGACTTCCGGAATCCAGTGGATGAGTTCGAGGGTTTATTTGTGTGCAACAAATAAACGTTGATTATAGATGGCATACAATCGTAACTCAATAATTTGCCAGTATTAATGTGAATAAACGTGTAAACATAACATGAAATAGCGTGAAAATAGCGGTCAACAAAAATAAGGCTCCCTCTCTCACCCCCTCTCCTTCCAATCCTTCCCCTAGTCTGATTCTGACAGTTGATAAACCCCCATTGTGACTATTCCCAGCACCACGTGACTCAATCACCGGACGTGTACCGGAAGTGACAAAAAAGGGAGGAAACTCAGTCACTGTTCCAGCAGTGCCCCAGTATTTTATCTGGTGTCCCCATTTCCCATGTGTCTCCTATGCTCCCTTTCTGTCTCTGTCAGTTCTTGGTGTTGGTGCGGCGCTCCCTCTCTCGTTTTCCTGGCTCCTGCTCAACCAGAATGCCCGCCAGTAATCACCTCTCCTGCAGATCAACCCTTCGCCACATCGTTGTTTGGCCTCTCAGGGCTAATTCTGAGAATGTCACAAACCGGGCCGAACGGCCATGACAAAAAAGGGAGAGGCATTCAATGAAGCAGTTTAACAATTATTTATTAGGTTTAAAGTAACATAAAAGACAAACATAAACTAACAGTGACATGTGAAGTCAGTAATTGCAGCAGGGTAAGTGAATGGGTGCGTGTAAAGTATATATGCAGTGTTGTATAGTGTAGAAACCAACCAAAATGGGTGTCTCAGGAAGGAGAGAGCGACCCACTGAGAATCCAGAGGGTTTTAATACTGGGCGCTCTGGTACACAAGGCTAGTGGTGTGAATGGCCTCAGGTGTTTCCACTCTGCCTGACGACCCTCTGCCACACCCACCTCCACACCTGCAAGGAGAGCAGCCAAACGAACAGGCAGAGGGCAGAGAGGGTCGTCACTAGAACTACTACTCATGCTGTTTCTCCAGCCTGACATTAAAGGGATAGTTCAGGTTTTCTTGAGCTGGGGTTGCATGAGGTACCTATCCATAGTTCGTTTCTTTTACCTACAGTACATGGTGGTCGACACGCCCCTAGTTTGGAGAAACAGACAGGAGTACCAGCAAAATGTATTTTAACCACATAAAAGAAAAGCCTACTTAAAAAAATATATATATATCAGTCCACCAAGTAACTTTTCGACAAAAATACAAAAAATACAGAATAGTTCCTATCAAAGAAGGCATCTGTGTATACCAACATACACACTGTACACACAGAGTCAGAGGGGAAACAAACAACAACAGCACTCAGGCACTGATATGGGATCTCAAATCAATACATCATGAGCATTTCCAGTAAAAAAGAAACAGTTCCAGATATAGGACTAATAGTGGACTAGAATAGTTTATGTGCACTCACCTGACCGTACTCTTTCTCTGTAGCTGCTCGTTGCTTACTGAAAGTCCTTGGGGAACAGGGAATAACACAACACACAGCATGTGACATGCTTTTACTCTCCGTCTCTCTGCTGATCTGTTCGCATATGGCCCTCTGTCTCATTGAATACAGGAGGATTTCATGCAGATATCAATTGTCTGGTAAATGTACCTGATCTCCTCCAGCAGTTCAGTGTCCTGATGTTCTTTAGTCTGCAATTTGCTGAGCTGCTCTGAGAACACCAGTTTCACCTGCTGGCTCTCCTTCACCTGCACACGTGGACACACACACACACACACACACACACACACACACTCACACACACACACACACACACACACACACACAGAAAAAACACTGTCTATTATGAAGGAAGTTAATAATGCACCTATAGCTTAATCTGAAAACTCAGAGCAGGTAGCCTAGAACAAAGGTGACAACACAGGTTACACATCCAGGTAACTCTTGTTTGAGGAGTCATGTGGGAGTGGTTACAAATGACGAGATTTTGCCCATCTTTGAAGACAGTACTTTATGAAGGTCAAGTTACTGCAATGTCTCATTTTCGTTTTTTGTTTCGGATGTCTTTACAATACATCACAATATACCACACATGTAAATGAGACTGTACATGTTAACAGACTTATTGTGTGACTATTAACATTGATAGTATTAAACTTGGTTGATCAATATCTGTGAACAGACTGCAACTTAATAAAAAGTAGGGATAACATGCAATAATTATCATACAGGTTATACAATTTACCATTATTCCACCTGCATGAAACTACTATAAAGCTACACTGAACAATTTCACTGATTCATGTCTACAGTCGTGACATTAAGCAATGATATTAAGCAAACAGTGCAGTAACTTTGCTTTCAGGTTAAGTAACCAGAAGCTCTCCAAGGTCTTTTTCAACAGGCAGGAAATAACAACAGCATTATTCTAAAACCTCGAAACAGAATTATTTGTTAAGACATACAGTCTGACTTCATTGATATTTTTCCATCCTCCTTTCTTTGTTAACAAAGAGTTTAATCTCACTGTTCAGTACATCCGTGTGTTTTAGTTCCAGTAAGAAGTCTTTCTCCATTCATTCAGTGAAGACAGTCGAGCCTCCCCAGTTGTATTTCTTGAATATGTTTTAATGCGTTTGAGGCTGAAGATGTCCGCTCCACAGAGGCAGCAGATTTTGGGATTGTCACCGCCCAACATGTTGGGCTAGCCCACTGACCAATCACGTGCTTGTAGGCCAGCTAGCAGCTCTGGCACGTCAAAGAATACGCCCAACATGTCAAACTAAAGATCTGATTGGTTGAACACTATGACAATCAACAATATCGTCCCCATTCACTTCAACTGCACATGGATGCACTTGTGAGTCTGCAGGCCTCGGTCTCTGTTCTGCCTAGAGACACAGAGGTGAGATCTGATTGGATAAAAGCTCTACTTAAAACAAGCTGCACTGGAAGCAGAGCAACTGAGGAAGACAGTAGCTGTGCAATGAGAAAATAAGATAATGGGGAAATATTTTTATAAATTATAATACATGTAGTGTATTTAAGAAAAAATATTAAATTATAAAATATTCATAACTTTGTGATCCTGTCTAGGCCAGCAGAGAAGGCCTTGAAGGCCCTGACGGCCGACCACTGCTGTTAAGTCACTAAACGCAAAGGCAGTAACACAATGGTGATTAAGCCTGATGAAAGTATTGCAATAAAAATTTGCGGTATTACGAACTTGGTGTCTGCGGCGACATTCCCAAAGAAAATGCTGTATTAGGGCCTGTGTCCACATAGTGCTTTTCTAACTGCACACAGCGTCTTTTCTCTGGACGCTCCGCCTTTGTTGTGCGGCCACTCCGAGCGAGATTTAACTGTAATAAATGGAGGAGAAGCTTGTTTTGGCCGAGTCTGTCTATCCCGAACGTTATATTTCGGACGGACACTATCATATCAAAGAGAGGAAAGCCCATTCATGGGATCGAATAGAAAGTCGCCCAAATAGATAATACAAAGCAAAGGTGCGATGCTAGTCTACCATACAACAGTGTGGTGATTTGCTATAACATGATATGGCAACGGTAGCGCATGTACATGCTGCAACCGGTAGCTCCCATGATTTCGCTACATTTGTTGATATTTTCGTGTTCATGGCATATGACAGAAAACATTCATCAACATCTGAAAAGGAAGCGTGGGGATTAAGTGCAGCGGACCTTGAGACGATCACCGCCCACGGCCGACCAACCAGCCAGACCTGCCGGACCAAACGCCACCAGGGAGGAGAGGGACCACAGCTGAGATGGAAGCTAAGCTAACCCAGCTAGGACCTGAGGCTACTCCACTACTCAGCCTATTGCTGGCTGTCTGATGCCCGGTCACAGGAAAATAAGATGGATGAACTCAAACTTCAGGCGAACACATCAACGGGAGGTCGGTGACTGTTGAGCCCACATCTTCACAGAGACCTGGCTCCATCGTGGTCCAGGATCAAGCTGTACTTGATAGATGGACAGCAGGACAGAGAGCAGGGCTCCGGTGGACCAGAGAAGGTGGACTCTGTTTATATCATGATGCTTGGTGCTCAAACAGTCAAAGTTGATTGACAATGTTTTCCTCATGTTTCATATTTAATGTGAAGATGTCAGCCATATTATCTGCCCGGAGAAGCGTTTTTGTTGCTGCTGTGATGCAAATTCAAAAAATGCACCGTTTTTGTTTTGTTTTGTTTGTTGTGTTACAATTGGGCTACAACTGTATTTCATCGTGCATCCCTGTGTTGCATAATGACAATAAATGATCCATGAATCCTTGAATGTTGTCAAGATTGTTGTCATAGAATTATTTTTTTATAAATGCTCGGAGGGCTTTTGGGTTGAAACGCTGTTATGTAGCACTACCTAGCGACCTGCGGACGCTTTTCTGTCTGACAAAGGTTCTATGTGTATACAGGCACTTATTGTTTTTCTCCATGGCCTACAAACAAAAAATGGAACTATAAACACAATTATGAAAAATAGCATGTTAGTTTGGAATTTTAGCCACAACCCAAGACTCTAGAACAGGGGTCTCAAACTCCCGGCCCGCGGCCACATCCGGCCCGCCACGAATCCACGCCGCGAATCCGCCAGCAAAAAAAAAATATATATTTTTTTATTTTTTTATTTTTTATAAAGTTAGACTTGATAATAAAAATATCCCCATAGTCGAAATTATGAGATAGAAAGTCGAAGTTATGAGATAGAAAGTCATAACTATGATAGAAAGTCATAATTCTGAGATAGAAAGTCAAAATGATGAGATACTTAAACACACAGTCACAGAAGCAGCTCTTTGGCTGGTTACTGTACACTTGGAATGGAAATGTATTGTGAGTATACTGAAGAACTTTAAACGTGTCTTTAAAAACACATGAAATACTTCATAATTGTGCAAATGCACCCTTGAAAGGATTTTAAGCTTTGAACAAAGTTAATGTAATAACTTGTGTTTGATATTTGTCTTTGATATTTAGTTTGATCTTTGATAGAGTAATGTGGGTTTCTTAACCCTAAATTAAAAGGATTTAAGTTATAACAGAAATGTGCTTAAATATAACAGTTGTATTAGCTGATGGTTGAAGTTCGTAAATCAAAGGCCAACCGTGGCATTTTTAACATAGTCACAGTCACATCATAGGAAAATTAGTTTTCTTCTTTCATCATTTTTATTTTCAATGTTAAGTTCTCTTTCAATAAAAAAAAGAAGTGTTTCTCTTTCAACCAGTGTTAGGTGTTCGTTTAGTGGATACTCAAACAGGGTTTGAGAGTCAAAACCTTCATTTTTTGAGAGGTAATATTAATCATTAAGCTTTACAAAAAAAAAGAAGAAAATCAATCCGAAAGACATTAAAAGGTCTATGGTAAAGGTTTTTGAAAATTCCTGTCGTGCTGCTGGAATTGTAAACTTTCCATTTCCATTTTACCAGTAACAAACAATTTTGAATTGCTTATTCTCCCAATTGTAAAATTAGTTATGGGTTGCAGACAGGGAAAATATTTGCTTTCACGAGAGTACGATGAACTATAATGTAGGTAACACTCCAACTAGAGTGCAAGATATAACGTCTCAGAAGTCATAGGGTCATAAATGCCTTATAACATACACGCTTAGCTTGTACAGTACATTTATTTAGAACATGTAACCAATACCTTGAAGGTACATGGACTGTTATTGGCATTCACAGAATGGGCCAAAATACATTTTCAATACTTGCAGACAGATGCTTTCATAGAAAATACATCCACTATCAAAAACAAAATATTTCAAATGCTATATGTATAGTACAGTATATATACAACATAAACCTCTCTCGCCTACTGCACCTCTTGAAAGCAAACGATGTATTGTTGTACAAGTATTAATTAGAAAGCTTTAAAAAGTGTGTTATCAGTAAACAACATTAATATTTATCTTCTTGCACAATAGTCTACGGTACCTTACCTTTCTGGGTGGTGGCTGCATAGCTGGTTGCTGAAAGTGTCCCCTTTTGTCTCTGTTAATATGTTACATTACTGCTACTTCCCTAATATTTGCGCATGCTGCATGCATGCCGTCTCTGTCTCTCTTTCTCTAAACCTCACTGTCTCTCTCTGTCTCTCTCTCTCTGTGGTGCTGTCTTGAAGAAAGCCTACAGAGGGCAGCAGAAGCCAATAGCTACATCATTAAACAAAAGGACAAGTCACAAAGTCACAATGTTGCCTTCAACACAAAACAGCACAGATATGTCAAAAGAATTTCATGTCTGTCCTAAAAACATCTCTTACATGCCCAGAAATACTTTTTGTTTGCTCTAATTATTTCTTGTAGTCAGTCTGGCCACAAAGACCGGTTTAAAGCAATTTCACTGTAATCGATTGGGCCAAACTCACCGCCCTCATTCAGAAGAAGTTCAGCTGAAGCAGTACAAGGCTTCAGCACTTGGACAGATTATGTCTTCCACTGGTACAGTTTAAAGAATTGCTTTTTGGTGTACAATATGTTAAGACAAACTTGAAAAAATTCAAATATATCCTCTGATGCACCACCTTTCTCCATAGAGCAGTCCCAGTTGTAAGTCTTCAATACCAACTACACATGGAATCATCTTTTTTTTGCACTCTACAGGCACAAAATAAAGAACTCCAATGAGACATCTAGCCCTAGATCAGGGTACCATCCATCTTCATAAACACATGAACACAACACAACCTTCAGTTTTTAACCTGATTCCCCAAACACCTCCACTGATGGCAATACTGATCCATACCAGTCACAGATTGGTCATTTAGACAGGAATGACACAACGCTAACTCTGGTGCAACACATTTCATTTCTGTTTGAAATATGAAAATAAAGTTGAAGTCAGAAGTGCTCTGTATTGCACACTTGAACTCACCCATTGCGCACTGACGCTTCCTCTGCTCTTCTGACTTTAGCTACTGATGCCCACATATAATGAGTGCCGTCTGCTGACAATGTTTTGCTTGGCAGGAATAACATTGTTACAAATCCCAATGAAAGTCCTATATAGTATTAGGGTTAGGGTTAGGGTTAGTCTGTGGCATTCTGCCACAGACTTAACACAGTCGTAACGCTACTGCAGATGTAAAAACACAAAAGCAGTTCACTTACCAAAGCTGCCGTTCACCTAAAGACAAAGTCCATCCTCCTTTCTTTGTTAACAAAGAGTTTAATGACGCGGTTGTAGAGAACATCGGTGCGGTTCAGTTCCAGCCAGAGATCCTCCTGCGAACTCGTTGAGTTGTAGATCCACTTGGGTTGAAAAAGTATTCAAAAGCACCGTAGCTTGTAAGTGTCCTGTCGTGCTAGGGTGTGTTGTTGGGAATGTTGCCTTGGTTAGGCAACTTAGGTTAGCAAATCCAGCGTAGCTCCAAACACCAAGACGCTCAGTGGCAAATGAAACGCATTCCCAGCCATAAAACTGCGAAGGCTTTGCTGGCCCTGACGGCCCACCACTGGTCAGAACTATACGTGTGTTAAATTTCACTATTTTATTTGATGTAGTTGAGCTGTTTCAACAGTCACTTAACACAAGGTTAACGTTTCAAATGGTCACAGTTTGGTTAGGTTTAGGCAATAAAACAAATTGTTTAGGTTTAGTTAAAAATCACAATTAGGGCTTCAATTAATGCCTGAATCGGAACAAAGCAAACGAACTGAAGGTGTGAAAACGCCCTGAAACACTGCAACAAAGTTTCAATAACTTTCAGTTACACAAGGCATTCACTTTTAAAGAGCAATAAGGATGGCGAGTACACACGCACAGACTCAGAGGCAGATTGCATCACATTTAATTTACAATTAACCCCACATAGTTGTTACATTAATCTGAATCAAATTACAATAAAGTTACACATCACAACTGATCATCAGAGGTAGGGGACTGAACTGGATACAGGAATACAATTATGTAAGACAGCAAGAGGCAACACCATGCAAAGTACAGTGTACATATTTACTGTGTAATTTGAAATGACTTAAACACAGTAAGCCACGTAAAGAACAAAGAGTGGCACATGCATAGGCTCAGAAACAGATATGGATAAAACAGGAGTAGTCCATTTGAGGATTTTCACATATGCAGCGCAGGTGGCTCAGCCTGTAGCAAGAGAGAGGGAGAGGGAGGGGGAGAGAGTATTCCCAGTAAGCTAGTAGCAATAATAACAATAACATTTGGCCACATACTTACATATATTAATGCGACGGATGGGCTTGCATCTTTGCACAAAGCTCTCCGATGTTTGGCGCAATTGAAGACAGTTTCAGCCTCAGATCTTTCTCAACAGCATCCAGTCTTTGCCGATATTTAGTCTTCACTGCTGTCAGAGCAGAGAAATCAGCCTCACACATACGTTGTGGTGAAGGGCATCAAAACTCTCAAGGCTTGCTTTGCCAGGACTGGGTATGCTGGCATTGCCTTGGTCCTAAAATCCACAAGTGGCTTTCGTTTGAACAGCAACTGCAGTTCTCCATCAGATGACAGCTCAATCAGCTGCTCCTGCCCCTGAAATGACAGCTGTGGGACAGGGAGGGAAGCTTCAAATGGGTTGCGAATCCACGTCTGAGATGTGTCCATAGGTGGGAAGTATTTCCGTAGCTGCTCGGCAAGTTGTTTGAGGTGTTCAATTATGAGACTTTTCACATGTTCACCCATGATCACGTTTGCCTCCAAGAACATGTGAAGCATAGGGAAACACAGGAGCGTATTCCACTCACACAGCTTGTCCCGAACCGTAGCTTCTTGATCACAGCTTCTATCTTGTCTTGTGTGTTGAACAAAGTAACACTGACTCCCTGCAGACTTAAATTCAGTTAATTCAGAACAGAAAAGATGGAGGCCAGATAGGTGAGCTTCTGCAGAAAGTCATGCAGATTGGAGGCCAAATGAAACGGGTTGTCCTCAAAAAACTGCTGAAGTTCGTGCCACAGTTCAAAAAGCGACACAGTGTTGTTGGACGCGGGATCATGTCCAACTTTTTTGCTTCTCTCTCTCCAATCATACATTCCACCATCTCTTTGGCAGCTGGCAAGCACACGTCTTCGGTGATTGTGTGAGGTAGCCCCTTTCTTGCTATTCTGTAACTGACCAGATATGAAGCCCGGAGTGCGTGTTTTGTAGACCCAACACATGAATGAGACTGCAGTTGTTTTGGGCTGTTTTGTAACTCCTCCAATTTCGATATAAAACTGTAAGGGGCTTTTGACTTGCACTGGCATGCTTGGTGTTCAGGTGGCGACGTAAATAAGAGGGCTTCAGACAGCTGTTAGCCAGAACCTCACTGCACACCACGCACTGTGGCTTTGGGGAATCTGCATTGCCAATCCAAGTGATGCCCAGACACAGATACTTTTCATCATATTTCCTCTTTTTTTTCCAGTCTGATGCTCACTCTCGTTTCCTATTTTTTCACCTTGACTCCGTGATGGGCCGATGTGCTCCCGATTTGTCTGTTACTGTAGATTTTGTTCTTATTATAAATGCTTCTATTGTTTCTGTTTTTCAACATGTAAAGTGTCTTTGAGTGCCTTTTAAAGCGCTATATAAATAAAATGTATTATTATTATTGTTATTATGCATTCAATACTAAGCTATCCAAATAATACACAGGTTCATATATTCATGTTTTTATTTGTAACATGCACATGTAACATGTGCAAGGTACAGTGAGTAGGGTGGTCGTGCCACTGCCATGTATAAACATAACTTGTCAGCTGATACCAATGCTAATATCAACACAGTCTGTCAATTGCATGATAATCATGCACACAAGCTATTCACACTGGTTTTCATTTTAAACATAAATGTGGAAACGAAAATGAGTGATGGCCTATTATTACCACTGCCATGCATAAAGATACCTGTTATATTTCATACAATACTGAACTATTAAAATAATGGACAGATTCATGTTTGGGAAAAAAAAAAAAAAAGTTTTAATTGTCTAACCAAACATTTCGTGGACCCCCTGCGAAATGTTGAAGACCTCTGCCCTAGAGGCAGCTTGCGCACCACACTTTGGGAATCCCTGCTCTAAACCCAACCGGAAGACAGCCATTTTTAATTTTGTGTGAATTTCTCGTGTATTTTTTGCCATTTCCAGGTGCTCTACTTTAACCAACTTCTCCTACGGAATTAATCAGATCAACTTCAACTTTGGGGAGTACAAAGACCTTTGTGATTAAAAGTTATCCAAAGCTTGTGGTTTCATGGAACGGTGAGAACGTGGTGTAGCGGCCATTTTACATGGTTCGCCAGCATACATCAAGCTGTTGTTTTAAAACTGTTCCAAACTTGACATACTTGATGACTGTCATGACTTTAGGACTTCTTCATGCCAATATTAATGCATAGTCAGAGCGCCACCTACTGATAACCATGGATGTAAGCAGGTTTCTATAATTACAGCGGCCCAAACACTGAACTTGCACACCACCAGAAAAAGACTCCTCTGATCTAAATATGTGCAAACTAAGATGTTTGGAGAGCAGAAATTGGATGAAAAAGGTTTCAAAATCGCACTTGTATGTGCAGTTTTCATTAATAGTAAATTTAATTGTTTTTGTTCGTTTTGGAGCAGGCCGTAATGTAAAGTCATTTCATGCAACGTGAAGTTTGTTTAATAAAATCAAGCTGCACCCAGCCTAATTTGTATGATAGACATGATGTTTTTTTTCTCCACATGGAACAATACATTCTCCTAATTCTCCTCAACTCTTCCAGCTTTGAGTCACTCAGCAGTGATTGTCAGAGATACCTGCACAAACAAACGACCCGCATTTAGTTGGACAGTCTGTTATGTTACTAACACTGAAGCGCGTTCACACACATTCAGTTTTTTGTAGATTTTTACAGGCTTACAGTTATGATTGTATTCGGACGTACAATTATAATATTTGAGGCATAAGACCTGGCAAAATGACCTGGCTACGCCATTAGTCGACACAGTAAATACCGTTTAACTGGTGCACTCAGTGTATGATGGTCACAGAAATGCATGGCCACAGTCCTGCCAGTACCCTCGACGTGTGTGAGGGCCCGATCAATGCTGCTTGCAACATTAATATTTATATTGTTGCTTAATAAATACAAATACATTTTTCCCTGTGTGACTCGGTTTTCTTTGTCCTGTACATATAAACTGTTCATCTGTTACTATGACTACATATTTAATTGCTTCATATTTCACTTTGAGCATTTCGATGTTTAAAAGACGCTTAAAAGTGGTTCAAAAGTGAGTTATTTCACCGACTATTTGAAGGCGTTGATTAAACGTTGAGACAATATTTCACCGGGACTTCTGCACACGAACAACAGTCTTGTGTTTGTTTCACCGGTGTATCCACCCCAACCACCTCCATATGCACTACATAAGCTGGCTTCCTCCTTTGCTCCCGTCATAATTACTACGGCCACTAGAGGTAGCTGCCTAGCAAGAAAAGTATATTTGGCCGGTAATAGATCACTTTAGGGATGGGGTGCTTTGGTAGGTCAACCCCGGAATTTAGCATCACATTAGTTCCCTCGACAAAAAAGCCAATGGGGTTTGTTCCGTTGGATATTGGGTTATTGCAGAAAACAAACTCTGTGACACAAACGTTTATAATTCTTAGCCCCTTTTCACTGCTGTTACGATTTATGAAGCATGAATGCAATTGGCAAAAGTAAAAAGCTAACGTTAGGCAATAAACGGACTACAGCACGGTCGCATGAGCGCAAGTAAACACAACGAGGCTGACTAGTCGGTGCGATGAAATGTTGTCTCATTTAGCCACTTGTCAGCAACCGTATTTTTAAGACATCAAAGTAAAAGCTTAAAAATTCAAGAGAGGCTTATTTACTGATGTATTTTATATCTTAAAACAAAACTTTAAAATCTCTTAAGCTTGTGTCAACCACAGACATTTTTTCAGGCATCTAACCAAAAATCACTTTAAAACCCATTGAGAAGTGAACCAGAAGTGCAAAAATGCTGGTTTTAAAACTCATTCCTGCAGCACTCGATATGCTGCTTATTATTTTGGAGAGGACAGTCTCTATCAGAATGATCACTACTATTCAATTATTATCATAAGTAACTGCATACAAATGTACATATATTCTCTTCTGAGATCAGCTATAATAGTCTCCTTCAACATATAAATATATAAATATAGTTAGGGTAAGAAGGGATTATACCAACAAACCAATTTACTCTAGAACGACAATGATCATTTTATTGATGTGGCACTGAGTAAGAGTTAACAAAGTGATACACAAAAACATGAAAAGAAAAGTTATATAAGAACCAATAAGAATGTACAGGGACATGGTCATCTGGGTGGGGTGGTGAGTCTGATAACATGGATCTGTGTACATTACTGCTCAGTCTTTATACAGCTTAATTAACATTATTTATTTTCAGTAGTTCAACTGTAGTTTTTCCACACCCATATAGAGACAAATAACGAATAGCTAAATCAATTGACGTATGCCCAACACAATGATAAATTAACAATAAATAACATAAATAAGAGGTTCAAAACAATACATTTGTCGATCGTGATCAGTTATTGAGTTATTCGAACAAACACTGGACTTTAAATTCAGGAGCTATTCCTGTCCTGTGCAAAACAAAAATATTACGTGACATCAGTCGTAAGGAGTGGAGTGAGTCGTTAGTGTTGTTAGTCAGGTGAGTCACTAGTCATGTGACTCATTAGTTACTCGGAAGTGACTCAAGTCATCAAATTAACTTTAACTACGCTCTTTAACTGAACCTAACTAAGAGGCTTTGCTTTATAATAAGTATGTTTGGCACCTTATCTAAGTTAAGGATATGAATACAAATAAGTCAACCTTGACTTTTGGTTTCATGCGGGACACCAACAATGGTCTACTGGGTGAATGTCTCGTGTTTCCACCCATCCGTCCAACCTCCTGCTTGTGATTAGAAATACATTTTATTACATCAAAAATATATATAATCTGATGGAAAATATGGATCCTTTGAAATGTAACTGGCAATGCGGTTTTGTTGGAGGGGAACATCATTTAAGGAGACCAGGCTACTCAATCTGATCCATCTGAACAACTGACTAAAAACTGAACTCATTGACATGGGAAGCGTTCTCAAATCAATGGGATGTAACTAATATGGTCAAAGCTGTCAACACGTTGTACTCGCTCTTTTTTAAACTGGGGTATTTCTTTACTTTGTTTCTTATGGGAGTGAAAATCCACCAACAGAACTGTCCATTCATATTCTGAATGATGCCTAATAAATAGTGAGAACATGTGTTCAGTAACCAGCTCAAATAAAATAGTGAAAAGAAACCAGCCAAATCTGCTTTGAAGCATACAGTGATCATACTGATGACTGCAGAATTCGGAATCTGTCAGAATATCTGTGATTGATGCAGAGTCATTGATGTCATTGCTGAATGTAAATGAAGGAGAATTCACAGGTCACCACAGATAACTGAGGTTATCGGCCTGAGTTGTACATTTCTGCCTGGAGTTCCAGTTTCCCACAGAGGCTTTTTGGTGAGAGGGTCACAGGCAGCAAACAGAAGTTCATCATTTTCTGAAGGGAGAAGCACAGTTAAAACATTAATTAGACATTCATGTTAACTAGCTCTGCAACCCCTCAGCTCATTGTTTTGTTTTCAGTATGGTTCAGTCTCACCCCTCTCATTGTTGTATTTCATCTTTTCTTAAATTGAAACATCAACAGGTTTATAGTACATGAGTGATTTGATCGATTAAATGGTCAACGTTAATGGTAAATTGACTTGCATTTGTATAGTAAGTCCACTTACCATTACCAAATAAATGTCTTTACAATCAACACTTGAAATCATGAAGGTAATTGCAAATGACAAGGTAGTACACAATACAAACCATGCTTTGGTGTTCCATTTGTACCTCTTAAATACTAAAACCTTGATCTACAGTGCATTCAAGTCATGCTGGCATGGTGCAAATCCTTTTCCATATGACAGCACGTCTGCGTAAAAGAAGGCTGTTGTTTTTTTCTTTTTACAAAATGTACACTAGTCCTCCGAACGCTCAAAGCGCTTTACACTTCATGCCATCATTCACACATTCATACACTGATGACAGGGGATACCATGCAAGGTGCCACCTGCCATTCACACCCATTCATACACTCGTGTTGTTATATTTACACACAGCCACAATCCTCAATCATGATCACTTACCGGACACATTTTACTCATTCTTCTCAGAGCCTTGATCAGCTGTCGGGCAGCATATTCCTTGTAAATACTGGGGTGCTCCAGGGCTTTAATGACGTAATGAGGAGAGGCACAGTCCTGTCCAGAGGGCAGACATGGAAACTTCAGAACACATGAATGCTCACATTTAGTTGATTGTCCAGCTATTTGATAGCTTGGCTATTGTGTGGCTTTATCTAAAAGAAACAGCCGTTCTGTACTTGAGTGTCTGGTGCTTTACATGGCTGTGGCTCTCATTAGGGCAACCAGATCACAATTTAATAAATTCAAATTTGACTGTTTATTGAGAAAACAATCTCACTAAAAGATAAATGTAGTATCTGGTTTGGGCTTTTAGTCATATCACACAATCTTAATCAGCACCACCTCTTGGACCAACTAGTTCTTAATCCCAACTCGTCAAATACAGATGCACCGAGGCACCCTTTAGCGTCTGCATGAGACGCACCGGGCTTTAAACTAACTCTAATGTGAACCCCTCCAAGTCATTATCAGATGGATAGAGCAACTAACGTAGAAAGAGCGAGACAGCCAGCATAGGACTGGTGGGAGGGGGGGATGGATCGGTCACACAAACACAGGACTTTCACCCAGCAGACAGTTCCTCATGTCCTGTGTGTAACCAAGTTAACATTGACTTATCTTCCCTTACTTCTGTGACTCAATTTACGTACTTAAAGATGCAAAATACAGGATTGGAATTTCAATTTCCTCTCAGTGGCTCTCAACATTTCAGCTCACAGCTAATAGTGCTAACTGCGCTAACAGTGTTTACCTGCGGGGGAACCTCAGTCAGTCGGGACGGAGTTATCAGCTGTAACCACCGCATGAACACAATGCAGAGCGCTGGCAATGAGCCAACCAGTGGGGCACAATCACGTGCACTAAAAGCACACACGGCCGGTTGGCTATGTCAACAAAGCAAGGAGAAAGTGTTTCGTACACACAGAGAGGGAACGACTTTATCCTCTGCTCAGGTAGACTTTACTCCACTATATCTTTATCAAGCAAACAGCTGTTTGCTGCTATATTCATGCCCTTGATATTGAATATAGCACCTTCAACTAATGCTGGTTGTGTAACAAAGGTACACTTTCTCATTTTAACCCAAACCACTATTTTTTAAGATCTTACTGTCGTTCTTATGTGGCGGTTAGTTGTTACAAAATGTTGATACTCAGTAACTGTGTTAGTCTTTTCATAGCTTACTAAATGAACCGACTAAACGTAGCTTCTTTATATTGATGAGTGCTCAGATTGTTCAGAAATCTGAATTGAGTCAAAATCTGACACGGGGGCTTCGCACAGCTCTGGCTCTGGCTGTGTCATATACGGCAGAAAATCTAGCTGTTGATATTTGTAAATAAATGTTTTGCAGTTTGAATTTTGAAAACTTCTGGGCATTGGTATGCTTTTAAAATACATTTTAGTAACAGCTGCATGTGACACATAATTGTGTTATGATATTAGAGACCTGACCAAATTTAGCAATTGAGGCTTTCAGGGGGTCTCAAGTGTCAATCAAAGGCCATGATGACCCACCTGTATTTCGCACACTGGTTAAAAGTCCTAGTTGGCTTGAAACTGTGAAATCAAACAGTGCGGACAGGACTTCTGAGAGGTTGTTATCTGCTTCCAGTCTTTGTGCTAAACTAAACTCTTTGCTGGATGCTGAGAGATTAAGATTTCCATTTTTACATCTGACTTTCTCTGGTAAATTGTCTAAAATGTCAAGACACTAAATACATAGGAAACAAGTTGATAGTAATCACAGTTACAGTGATCAACCTCTCTATGGCTCAAAAAGCGTGGGTCTAAATGTGCTTCTACGCTGCAGTGACACAGACACAACTGTAAAGCCTCACCCTAAGCCGGCCCATGTGAGGAAAAGCAAAAGAATTGGGAGTGAGCCAGTAAATAGCAGTGTAATGGTAAGTGGCATGTCATAAATATATACAAATGTGAATTAGATAAAAGGTAATCTGCATGAAAAATAAAGAAAAAATGAAGAAATCCGAATATAAATCATCTTCTAAAAGTGATCAATCTGAACCAGACATGTGATCACTTTAAGAGGTTTACACTTACAAATTCAACTCCCATTACGTTAATAATGATAATCATTTCTCACTTGTATACTCACACAGACAAACACACACTACTTACCTCTCCGGACTCGTTGAGGTTCAAACACTTGCAGGTTCCATTCTGAGGAGATAATATGAAGAGATTAGGTCAAAATGTTGCCAAATATTAAATCCAGTTTCATTCAACCAGCTCCTGTCTGAGATGTCTTGTTTGTTGGAATCAATTCCTTCTATAATTAATGATGACACTTTTTAGGCTTTTCTTTCAAATTTAAAAAAGCTATAACTTATCTTATTTTAAGAATGAATACACTACAAATGAATTAATGTATATGATGTTAAATGCCCATGGCATGGAGATGGATCAAGACGGATGAAAGAAAAGCATTATTTAGCTCTGACACACACGTAAGAAAGGATTAGAAACAAAATGCATCTACCAGCCGACAAAGCTATGCCGGAATAAGTCAAATTGATTCAGATGAGATAAAAGCAAAGTGAAGAGGAAGTGGTGAAGATGTCAAGGTGCTGACAGCGTGTGTGAACACTGCAGAATAGAGCAGTTTTACAAGCATAATACAGAGTGCAATTCCAAAGATGTCTGCATTTTTACATCACACACATTGTGAAAGTAACATTTCAGCTTGTTAGCTAATTCTTCCAAACATTATCCTCGGGTAGAAAGGACACTTTCCTGTGTTTTTACAAATAAATTCCATTGTATTCATATGTGTGTGGCTTCTTAAGGCATAGTAGACATACATAACAATTTTAATGGGAAAACTATCTGTGCGCTGTTCGCACCCCTTTCCATTTCTTTTTAACACTTACAAAGTCATTGAGCATGATATGGAATGACAGTGTGATTCAAAAATATTTTCTTTAACTAAAACACAACAGCTGTGTTTTACTGGGCTGACTATTTTGTGACATTTTAAGATACCGCACAAAGCAATTTGCTAGAGAGCGTGCATTGAAGGACCAGTGTCTAGGATGGAATCTAGAAGAAAGAAGAAGAAGAAGAAGAAGAAGAAAATCTAGTGGTAAGGTTGCAGATTGCAACCAGCTAAATACCCCTCTGCTCACCCCTGATATGAAGGGCTCCTCCCAAGATAACAAAAGGTTTCAGGTGATTATATGCCATGAACAAATGGTCATGAATACTATATTCCATTTCTGTTAATATATCCCCCGAAATGCGACACATTGGACCTTCAAGTGAATATTTTCTCACATGCCCTTTCTTCCCAGCAATAAAGGGCAGAATTAAAGATGGACTATGGTTCAAAGTGACAAGAGTCAGTGAAGAGTTACAGAAGCAACAGAAGATGGCAAAGGGACACAATGCAGAACATCATGGTAGACTTACAGTAATATGCACTGAGCTGCAATTCTCAGAACAGTTCTGTCAATTCAAACAAGAAACACAATTAAAGAAATAAACATCATCAGTTTAGTCAAAAGATGAAGTCCCAGCAGCAACAAGTGACAGGCTGCTCGCACATGGTTAATCACTTATCTATAGCCTACAACATTATCAGTTTTCCATGTTGCCTATATGACGTGAGTTGCTTAATGAAGGCAGAAGGGTACGTGTATGGAAACAGTCTTCAGTGTTTGTCAATGATATTACAAGGGGATCTTTTACCATCCAGCCACTGCCTTAGATTGCTTTAGTCTGGATTCACCACTGACCTTACACACACACACACACACACACACACTATACCAAAACATATACACTATATGTATATAAATACAACCTATTACAATCTATACTACTATACTGCACTACTTTATAATATCAAATAAACATCAAGTCAAAATGGAAATGAATAAATTATTACATTTGTGCTGTGATGCAACACCTGTTCATGTCGAGATGTGATTCTTTTTTTCTTTTGAATGCTTGTTTTCTAACCCATCCATTGTTAACGTGATGACTTTGTCAATCATGAATGAGCTGAAGATCATAAAATACATTCAATGACTTACTATTCCCTGGCCTGTATGGGAGGTAAAAGAAACATGCAATATCTGATCAGAATAATAACACCTTACCTGCACGCTCTTTCCTAAGTTCTTCACATTGATCCTGAACTCGTGCATGCTGATGCATTTGTTTGCAGAGGATGTCGGAAGAAAAGAGATGAAAAGAGGCAGCAGCAGTAGAGACAGCATCTTTATGGAGGAGGTAGAGGACCCAGTTATGGCTAATAGTTGTCAGGATGAATACAGAAGTCTTTGCTCACAATGCAAATACTATAATAATATTATTATTCTAAAGTTTTTCACTTGATTTGTTTTTCTGGTCCAGATTAGTTTACTGTAAAGGTCCAGCCAATTATTTATGCCTAACCTGTATTAACTTTCTAAAGCTTGTCCTGCATCCTGTGGTACACGCCTGAGGCTTTGTCAGAGGATGGGCAGCAGGTTTGCAGCTTTTAACACGTCAGGATGTGACATTTGGGGAATCCCGACACTATTTGTCCATGGTTTGATGCTCCCACACACGAGGCCGTCTTTACTCAACAGGATCCTGACATGGTGGCAAGAGTGATGCAGCATGTGTGTGATGTTGCTAGCCACATATCAGTGAGATCTCACAGCGTATGACTGTCGCGGCATTTCCTCCCCTCTCTGAAGACCTGGCCGTCACTGCACAGAGGAAAGCAAGCCAGATATTTCCTCCTCTGCAGTTTATTGGCTGTGGATAAAACTCAAGTTGTGTTTTCATCCAGCCAGTGGCAGGGTTTCCACGTTAGCTTCAGGTGTGATGGAAGAAGAGTCATTTGCAGTGGCGGCTGGTCAATAGAGGGCCATGGGGCATGGCCCCACCATGAGCCACAAGAAAAAAAAAAAAAAAAAAATTATAATAATCATAAATTATACAAATTGTCAATATTTGTGTTTTTTAACTATGGAATGTACCCAGTAATGTGTGTACAATATGATATCTGCGCAAAATATATGCTTTTCCTGCTCGTCCTCTCCCCCTGTGTGCTCGTCTGCTCGTGCTCTCTGCCTGTGTGCACGACACGTCTGAGAACGCGCAGCGAGGGGGGCTTGATCGTTTTAGCCCAAAAGAGACGGGTCTATGAAGCAGTTTAGCCAATTGCTGATTCAAGATATAAATGAGTGACATACAATTTAGCCAATCAGCGCCCTCAAATAGATTCAGCTGTGGGCCAGAACGATCAAGCCCCGGAGCTGCGCGTTCTCGTCAGGAGAAGTCTCGACAGGCGCCCGCGCCAGCGCGAGCTCTCCTCCTCCAAGACCCGCTTGAGAGGAGAACTTTGAGGAGATTCTGCAGCCAAAGAGCTGATATCAGATCAGCCTGACCTCACAACCAGACAGCAGACTACATGCGAAGCTTCACTACTTCGTACAAGTCAGTCAATCAACTTCCTTTCTTCCTAAAAGTACGCTGATTACTTCGACATACCATACGTATCCACAGGCAGGGGCGGACTGGCCATCGGGGATACCGGGGGAATTCCCGGTAGGCCGACGGGACTGTATTATATGCTTCACAGAACACGTTCAATTTACTCGAATACCGAAAGTCAATAATCAGTGAAAACTGTATCAACAGTATAAACTGACATTATACTACTCCTCGTGATCCGAGGACGCCACAGCACTGCTGGACACTACGGTGCTTTTAAAAACTTTTCTCCGTAACCGCGGTCTGCGCCGTGCGGTCGTGCCGGGCGTCTGTCGGGGCGGGGCCGGCGGAGGTGCGAATGGCCGCCGTAGACTGGCGAAATACATTCCGTGTATTGAGTGGGCAGCGCGCCGTGTATTGAGTGGGCCGGTCTGACAGTAACTCCCGGGCCACTTTTTCCCCCCTAAATTAACAGTGAAAACTCATCATAGCTTAATTTCACATCAGTATTCATAATTACACTTCATGTTTACTTCTCCTGATCTTTACCTCCTATAACAAGGTCCATAGGACATCTCAATAAATAAACATGTTATATTATATTGTATTATATTATATAAGTGTTATTTACTGCTTTTTTTCATGTTGGAATAAATGTTAAATATTTAACTGCCAAGTAATAATGCGTGTTTGATGCTAAATTTTTTTTGCATGAAATCATACTGGGATGTTTGCTGAAATTGATAGGATGGCCCTCCCTAGAAAATTTTCCACCAGCCGCCACTGGTCATTTGTGTGTTCGCCATAAGCGCTAGAGCTGGGAAAGTCATGTGAGACCCTTATGTTAGGTAACAAATGTCATCACCGGGCAACTGTGGCTCAGTGTTGGAGCGTGTCGTCCTTTGGCGATCGGTGGTTCGATCCCCGGCTTTGAATTAACCATAAACAGTTCCTGTTCCTGTTCCTGCGGTGTATGGATTGGTGTGGATGTTAGTTAGTCCTGATGGGCAGCTGGCACCTTGCATGGTAGCCTACCATCAGTGTATGAATGGGTGTGAATGGGTGAATGATGACACGTAGTGTTAAAGCGCTTTGAGTGGTCGGAAGACTAGAAAAACTTTACTTCAAGGAATTCCTAGACATGTTACAGCCCCCTCCCCCCTCCTTCATAGGAGCAAGCCACTCAGACTGAAAGGGTCTGAGTGGGTCGAAAGGTCATTTTTGGTTAAAAGAACTACATTTGATACATAACATCTTACATCATTTAAAGTAACTCCATGGCCTTTGGTTTCACAATGCACACGAACACCAGTCTCTGTGGTGAACTTCACGTGTTTGACCCATCCATCTACCACAACCTCCAATCTATGCAGACTTTGATTGAAATGTATTTCTTTTGAACCTGGGAATTTGTGTGTCTTATATGATGTTCCATTGTTTCAATGATGCCGGCACGGAATTTTAACACATTGCATGGCCACCACCACGTAATGTGCTGTTAAGAGGTCATAGTAATTTCATGTATTTCTGTGAGGTCAGAGCAATATCATCTAATTGATATAAGCCTCACTGTTTAACCGTTGACTTTTGTCTATGGAGATTACATGTATAATGACACATGAAATGAATGCATGTGCTACTTTCCACTGTAAAATGTGTTCGTTGATATAAAAAACTAAATGCTACTCAAGTTGTGCCAGCATTGCTTTGTGAAAGATATAACAGGACTAAAACTCAAAGATGTCACTTTATTTCTCAAGCTGATAATATTGTTGACCAAAACAGCAAGTCTTACTAATTTCCACATTAAACAGTAAACGGAGCTTTCCCCACATACTGTTATTAGGTAACTAGACCCAGTATTGATCACTGCAGTCAGTGGGAGGCTCAGAAAACGAGAGTGACGCAACAGATGAATAACTGCAGTGTCAAAGTGATAAAAGCACCCTGCCACATCTGAGACTTGATGCACATAGCGGGAGCTTGGTGCAGACAAGAACATCACAAAGATGAAAATAACATTCCAGATCTACACTCTCCTTATGAGATTGTGTATGAAGTCAAAAAAGCAGTTTGTATTGTCTCTGATTATTTGGATTTTCAGGTTATTTAAATATTACCTGCGTTTTACCTGAGTACCCTTTGTAAAAAAGTGAACATGAAAAGCAAATAAAGACAGTGGAGACGGCGTGATATACTGGTGTTGCTCTGGTGTACAGGTGTTGCTGATGTTCTTTACAGGCCCACATATTGGCATATAGCTGTGGAGTCAACATAATGGCTGGAAAACCATCCGTAACTAGGTGACTGAGTATAATATATGTCGGTTTTTAACGAACCGAACAGACTGTTCTCATTCACTTTTCATACTTTCTGTTTTGTACCTACGAAAAGTAATGCACTTTAATTTGTATATAACTGGTGAGCCAGGACCTGCAGGGCTGCCTCTAACGAAGTCAGGTGACGTGGTATAAAGAACGACCACGTCTGCACAGAGAGGAGATTGCCGTGGACGGATGTGGCTCAGTGGTAGATTAGGGTCGTTTTTTAATCAGCAGTTCGATCCCCGACTCCGCTAGTCCATGTCGATGTGTCCTTGCAAGACACTTAATCCCAAATTGCTGCTGTGTATGAATGGGACAGGTGGCACCTTGCACCTGTGTGTGAATGGGTGAATGACATGTAGTGTTAAAGCGCTTTGAGTGGTCGGCAGACTAGAAAAGCGCTTTACAAGTACAGTCCATTTACCATTCACGGATGGGTCAAACCAGGGGTCCCCAAACATTTTCCTGTGAGGGCCACATAACTTTTCCCTTCTCTGATGGGGGGCCGGGGTCAGTTTGTAACAGAAAAAGTGTGACGATCGCAGGGGTGCCTAAACGTAAAAATGTATTGTTTTCCAGAAAGCCACACATAACCAAATAACCCTTTCCGGGTTCTTCACAGAAAAAAAGTCCATGGAACATTAACTTTCTGTTGTGCCATGCACAATCTTAACAGGTAAAAGTTCAGCTTAGTTGTCCGAGCAGAATCTCTGTTAAAAATGCGAGGTGCCATTTCCATTCTGGGTCGATCAGCTCTGGGACCGTTTTGTCTTTTGAATGAAGAAATGCGTTAATTTCGGATGACTGGTTCAGCTGAGCTTGGCATACAAATATATTCTGCTGAGCTAACAGTCCACTTTTTAGCTTTGAGAGTTTGTCTGCTCGCATTTGGCCTTGCAAGCTATCATACTTGTCTTTGTGACGGGATTCATAGTGTCGGCGCAGATTGTATTCTTTGAATACCGCCACCGCCTCTTGACAAATGAGACAAACAGCCTTTTCTTTGCATTGAACAAAAAATAATCGTTTGTCCACTGCAGGTTAAATACCCTGCATTCTGAATAAATTTTTCTCTTACCGAACCTGTTCGCCATTATTCCGTTCTCTCTTTGACAGGGGCGGGTCTAGGATTTTTTTTTTAATATTTTTTTTTTTCTTTTTTTTTATGAAGTTTTTTCAGGGGGCCGGGCCAAATGTGGAGGCGGGCCGTATCTGGCCCGCGGGCCGTAGTTTGGGGACCACTGGGTCAAACAGAGGACTTTCCCCCAGGAGACCAAAAGTCAACATTTACTTATTTTAACTTACTTTTGTTGGGTAACTTATGTACTTATTAACACATACATGATCCTAAACATAATCAAGGAATTTTCGCAGGAAGCGTTGTATGAGGATTCGTTAAACTTCAAAGTCATTTACACACAAGGGCATGGTTGAATAAACAACACCGAAATGCAAAATACTTTGCATCAAAACTAACTCGCAGTTGTAGGACATTTTGGTTTAGAAGGGTGCTTTAAGATTATAATTAGAAGTGTTTTAGGATTCATAGTTAGAAGTGTGCTTTAAAATTCATAATTAGAGGTGTGTTTTAGAATTTATAGTTGGAAGTGTTCCTTAGTATAATTTGTAGCACCTTAGAGGTGTAAAGTAAAATGTTAGCAAGTACTTGGGATGTTCCAATTATGCTTGTAAAACTTGTGAAGTTTTTGCCAAAAGTTGCAAATCATTATATTTATAGAGTATGTTTACCATAGAAGTGTTAAGCCATAAAAGACAGTCATTGAATGTATTAAACTGTGAAGAATAGCCAAGGGTCAGACAGGGATTTCCAGACAGCCAGACAGACAGACTCTACTTTAAAAAACAGTGGAGCGTGTTCTGCGGCCCTCCCTCGTGAGAGGAAGATTGAAGCCTCCACACAGTGACGCAAATTTGCGACACTTTTTAAATAAAACGTTTGAATGGATTTGTGCAAGCTAGGACCAACTGCCGAGATCGTATTGACCCAGAGCTGCGTCTGGCAATCTTTCAGAGGTTCATTTTCCAAGCAAGTATAGGCTGAGATCCCTCTGATAAACAAATACACAGTGATATCGATAAAGGCTTTGGTTGAATGCAGGTAAACAGGTAGTGTGGAGAGCAAACAGGGTGGAACCCATTGGCCAAAATGCAATGTCAGAACCCGATACCACTGAATCCATCCCACATGAGACCACGCTCTGGACAAACTTTTCTTAGTGAATGCACCCTTTACCTCCAGCCATTGCCCCGACTGCCCATTTCTGAAAGCCCAATAGCCTAAAAAATGTCTCATTGGACCAAAGCCCATTTTTCCGACAGTCAGTTATCGTGAACACAAACGCCCATTGTTCCAAAGCTATGACTCACCATACGATGCCCTCATTGGTTGGGTTGGTTAGCTTAAGGCATTAGGAGGAATATTGCAGTAGTTACTTTTAGGTTAAGAATATCAGGGTAAGCCAATTAGAGGCACAGTAGGGGGGGGGGGGGGCATGCCTTCGCCATGGAAGTAAAGAACAATAGTAATTAAAGCTGCAAGCAGCGATGTACGGGCCCTCGCATCTGGGGGGTACTGGCGGAATGCCGGCAGACACGGCCGTGAATGTTTTCGACCTTCGGACAACGCATCTCGGAGTTTAATGTATTTTTCCAGCGTGGACTCTGTGATGCTGGAAATTATATAGTGCAAATATTCCACCAGTTCTTGTATCCACTATGTGGCTCTAGCTAACGTGCGCAAAGATGCATTATGTTGCTCTACATCAAGTGCAGACTACATCATGTAAATCGGATGCCGTTTGTCTTCCTGTTGCCAGTAGGTGGCGCTATGACTATGTATGAAAATTGGCTTGTGGACATCCTCAGGCCATGACTGTTATCAAGCATGGCAAGTTTGGGACAGATTTGAGCAAGTCCAGTGGAGATACACCAACTTGCAGTTTCATGGGGAGTGACGTAAAATGGCCGCCACGCCACGGCTACATCAATCAATCAAACGTAAAGCTTTTGATAACTTTTAATGACAAAGGTCTTTAGATTGTACTCACTAAATTTGAAGTGGATCTGAAACATTTCCTGGGAAGAGTTTGTTAAAGTATAGCGCCTATACAGAAAATTCACACAAAGATCAAAATTGCAGAGTTACAGTATGGTTAGAGCAGCAGTCCCCAAACTTGTGTGCGCCACGGACCGCTTTCATGTAAAACAATATTTTCACGGACCGGTATTCAAGGTGTGGCGGATAAACACGACGAAATACAATGATACGATCGGCATAAAAACAAATCTAAAATGCATACAAAATCCAACTCACAATAACGCTGAATCAGTGGGAGCCCTGAGCTTGTTTCTCTGCAACGAGACGGTCCCATCTGGGGGTAATGGGAGACAATGACACCCGAAGTGTGTTCCTGATGTCCAGTTTACTTTGTAATTTTGTTTTGATTGCTGTCACTGCAGAAAATCCTGCTTCACAAAGAGGATGTGTGAAATGGAAGCAGGGTTTTCAGTGCTTTTGTGGCGATCTCAGGATATTCAGCCTTGATTTTAATCCAAAACACCAGCAGAGTTGTTGTCTCAAACTGTTAGCAAAATGTATTCTTGCAAGAAGGAGACAGAGTTGATTCACATGCAGAATATGCATCAAGGCTGCTCGGAGTTATGACCCCGAGCCTCTGATATTTATACTAAGTAAACACATGCAATGGGCTGGCACAGGGTAATTTATGATAAGACATTTACCATTAAGGAAAACACACACGCAGTGTAACTATCACAAAGTCTGGAACATCACTTTAACAATTCGTTCTAGTACAAAGGTCACTTTCTCGTAAGTCATGGTCGCAAATCAACCAGGCGTAAGTATTGACGCCTCAACAGGTTTATTATGGCTTATTTAGGGTAAACAGCTTGAAGTGTTCTTTCGGCCGTCAACTGCTTCTTAATAGACTAAACATTTGCTGAGACTGGTGTTACAGAAAGTTCACACAAAACCATTTGAGGACACAACTCGAAACACTTACAGAGAGTCATTAGCTTATGTCAAATGTATAACATTCACTAATTATTAAATGCATGATAATTAGTCATTTAGATTTCTCCCAACACAAACATACTTTTAAGGCCATCGTCATTTACAATCTCCAGCAGTTGATCTTCTTCCGTCGCCACATATTATGCAGAGCGGACTTGGCACGTCAGAATTGCTCCTGATATTTAATTAGACTCCTGATATTGTCTGTTGAAGCTTTCTTTTTCTTGGAAGTTGTCGGCTCTTCTTCTTTCTCCTTTGTGGGCCTTTCTCCCTTTGCAAAGAATCTCTCCAAAAGTACTAAATTTCGCTAGTTTGTGGGCTTAATTTTTGAGGAAACACGTGATATGTGACCGAGACAAGCGTCAAGACATGTGTTAGATTGTTCTGACCAAATTCTTAGTTGATCTAATTAATTCCCTAGGAGGAGTTTTGTACAGGAGTATAGCGCCTGGAAATTGCAACGACACTAAAAATTCATACTAAATTCAAAATGGCTGACTTGCGGTTGGGTTTACAGCATGGCTCCAAAAGACATTTTTTTAAGTCCACATGTGATACATTGTAAATCTTGTAAATCTATGTGAAACGTACTGCGAGGGCTGCTTCGTCAAAATGTTGTAGGGGGCGCTATCGAGCCGATTTGCCACTCTGAAGCAATAAAATCATATTATATAACTACATTTTTTACTTCAATTATGTACCCCAAGTTTGGCTATGTTTCAAGCATTTTTATCCTCTCAAAAACACCTTTGTTTTTCACGGCGAAGACTGCGTCACCACGACAACGGCCTTTGACGAAACATTAAACGCTTCATGAACTGCCATTATAAACTTCTTACATTTATGTGGAACTAATTTGATGTTGATCATATTTACCAACTAAGAGAAACAAGCCGAAGTATAAAGACTTTAACTTACTTACCAGTAGGTGGCGCTATGACTATGATTCAAAATTGGCCTCCAGATGTCTTCAGGACTGGAGTCTAATCAAACATGTGAAATCTGGAAAAGTTCTGATGATGTGGAGTCGAGTTACATCAGTTTATTTGTTCATGGCGAAGGATCGAAATTCGCCGAGCCGCCACGTCGCCGCCCTTCAACAAATGTTACAATCTTCACAATGAAGCATTATCAAGGTCTTAAGGCTTTTCTGAAACAATTTGAGAGGGATCTGAGTAATCTGTGAGGAGCAGGATGTCAAAGTACACAACTAGGCCTTAGCTTTAGATCAAAGGTGTGTGAGATAATGGTTAAAATGTGTTATCTGCTAGAGGGGACGGTGGTCAAGAAAGGTATAATTACTTTTACATTGCATGTTCTATCAAATGTTTGTGTAGAGGTTGCTTTTTGTATGATGTATTGTTTCTTTTTAGTTTTAAACAAAGGCACTAGAGCCAACCACTGTTTTTCCCATGCTTATTAGATTTAGTGGGTATTTTTTTTAAATAAATCAATTGAGTGGGCCATTTTTGGGGCTTTGCATGCATATCTTATTGTGTTGTTTGAGTCACCTTAAAAAAAAAACTTGCATTTTGAGGACCGCCTTAAAGATCCTCTAACTCTCAGCTGAAGAAGAGTGGTGATCAAATCTGATTACATTTTTCTGATTAAAATCAATCTTGATTTTAACTGTTCTATATTATATGTAATTAACACTTGATAGTACCCTGTTTGATGAAAATGTATTTTGAAAAACATTCTGTAAAGTATCAGATGTTAACAGTACTTTTTTGATCCATTTCAGATTTCCTCCCTGGCAACCATCGGCGGATATGACACAAAACGGGTTACATGGAACATCCTTGCCCGCATGTTCAATGATGATGTTGGGAAGAGAATTAACCGGAAAGTCTTTTTTTTAAGATTATTTGTTTTGGCTTTTTGCCTTTTATTAGATAGTCAGGACAGAGAGTTGGGATTAGAACCCAGGGAGCTGCTTTTTTTAATAGAGGGTTTTATTGTTACTTGCAGAGTCCACTGTTGGATATAAATGCACAAGGGATTTTACACAAACTATTCATTTATGTTCTCCAGCATAACTGTAGATTTTAAGTCTTGAATAAATTCAACATTTTGAGATATTTCCGTAGTTAGTTTTGAGTAAGGGATCTGCTTTATGAACGGGTCCAAATCAGACCCGGGCCAAATTAGCCGCTTTATGAACGGGTCCATATCGGATATGGTTGGACAAGCTGCGTCATGAGCGGATACGGGTCGGATCTGTGCCGGATCTGGTCTGGATCTTTGACGCGTATCCGTTCCAGGTCCATCTATGTGTGTTCGAATTTCAATAGGGCCTTCGCGGCCCGAAGTTGTCGGTGCTCGGGCCCTAATAATAATAAACATTAGAAGAACAATAGGTCCTACGCTCCGAATACTACATAACATTAAGGAGCAGTTTTTGTTTTTTATGCTTATGTGTTGCTACGAAGACACCCCAGAAGATGGGTCACTCAGGTATAGTTCCATCATTGTTCAAAGTCAAAGAATAACTTTATGATGTTAGTTGTAATGAATAAATATATTTAAAAATCAAGTACATTTCTCTGGCATTTATAGTTTTCTACTGTACCGAAATGTACCGAACCGTGGCTCCACTGTATCGTACCCAACCCAACCGTGAATTTTGTGAACCGTTACACACCTAGTCCTGAGGGATGTGTCGACTTAAAAAAGGGCAGAATGATTTCTCCTGAAAATGCTCAATAAATGTTACAGCAGAATCTGACAAAGACATTTCTTCCATGCGAGTGGAAAGTTTGTCCCGATGTTGGTGACAGAAGACGAGATCATTTTTTTTAAGATACCTTATTGTTGACTGAAATGTTGATCACAGTAATACTTGACCTGATGGTGGTGCTAAGAGAAAGATGAGGGGGTCATCATAATGATTCATCATGATGAAGAATTGTATCACTTTTTCAATGAGGCCTATCAGTAACTGGCATACATTTATCAGCTCAGTGAGGTTAACCAAACATGAAAATCATATTACTAAATAAATACAAGAGAATGTGAGTGAGTAATAAGGGAACATGTGATCTCTGCCCTGACATCTGGGGATGCACACTAGCATGACATTCTTGTCCAGACATAAAAGAAAAAAGCATGACTGAGATGTAATGCAAGATCAAAGGCTACTGATGGGCAAAAATGCATTCAGTATATAATACATTATATTCGCTACTTATAACAAAGTTCAAATAGTGAATCAATAAAAGTATATTTTGAACTAGCATTGAGCTAAGGAGATACTTGAATTGCAATGCTTCTAATTTACCAGCAATTGAGAAATGATACTTGTGTACAGATGACACTTAGACATTTTAGGCAGCTGTCCCGTTCAAATCAAAGCAGGAACAGTGGGTATAGTTTAGTCTTTGTGCTTTTCGGGAACACACTGGTCAAACGAAGAGGACTATACCCCCTGGTCTGATGTACTTGCTGTGATGGATAGCTAGCCACAGGCGTCTGAGCAATGGAGCAAATACCCTTTAGGGGGAGTAAAGGAATAGTTTTGCGTTGCTACCTCAGTTTTTGTCTTTTAAAAATAAACGTATCATCATACAGCCACAGCCACCTTGTCATGTTCACCAAAGAGCCTAATCAGAGAGTCAGATCTGTTAAGTGTAACAGGGTTATTCATATGTTTACCTCATAGCCCTGTTGATTTTATTGTTTGGGTTGTAGTGGAGAGTTAATCAAAGAGGAAATTAGTTTTTGAATTCGTTTTAAATCATGCCCATGTAGCCACGAGCTAGCCTACATTCAGGAACCATGGCTAAGCTAGCTCTGTTCAGTAAATTCCTACAAAAGATAGCCAGTGAACATAATTAGTTCCCTCCAAAATATTAGGCCAAACCTTACAGTAGGATATCAAAATTGATGGAATTCATGCTTGAAGAAGCTCTGCTGAGGAATAGTAAGTAATGTAAAAGTTTGTAACTTCTAACATCTGCTGTGAGTAATTACACAACGAATGTAAATGATTAGTAACTAATTACATTGTCCAACAAGGCTTATAATTCTACAACCTGAAAACATAGACGACTTAGCTGGAGATTAATACGGTAGACTACTTCTAAAAGTTTATTGTCTCAACTTTCTTTCTACATTTATACTTCTTACATTTAAAGCAAGATATAATGTGCGAAGAAGTCTGTGTTGGGGCCTATCTACTTCAGTACTGTTACAGCTCTGGAAACACAGATATGAATCTGATATCAATAATCTTGTTTGACTCCAGACATGATGTGGATTTAATTTGCAATAAAATATCTTACAAAGATTACAGTTTAAGAAATTAAAAACATTATTTTACGGACAGAACTATTGTTAAGCAGTGACTACATAATACATTATGACATGAAACATGAAATAAGTAAGCCATCCTAAGTTCCAAAGAGTGAAAATGAAATTTATTTAGAAATCATTCAGCAATTACAAGATCAGCATTAAATCAAAACATCCTCTTTCATTATTTCCCTTCCTTTCTCTCCTCTCCCGCCCATCTTCTTCGTCTCTACTCCAGGAGCTCACTCCTCAGACTCCCCTCGCTGTCTGAGAAGTTGATCAGCTCCTCCACCTCATCACCCTCCTCATCCTCATCTTCCTCCTCAGCCTGAGATAACTGCACCTCCCCCTCTCCACCTCCCTTTCCCCCCAGCTCAAGGTAGCCCTTGGCTGTTTGGTTGACTGCCCCGCCACTCTTTGTCCCACCTGCTCCTCCCTCAGCTTTGCTTTTGACAGGCTGAACCATCAGGATGCCATCCTCCAAAATGGGGGTCCCTTCAGGGCTGACTCCCTCCCCCGCTGCACGGCTGGCTTGGTCTGCACTTAGGGTGGGAGCGCTGGGGACCAGGGTGACGGTGGACTTGCTTGTGCAAAGACCCATAATCAGGGCCTTCTTGGGAGTCTCCAATTGACTGAATGACTAATCCTGAGATCAGCTACTTCTCACAATTCTCGCACATGGCTTGGGGCTGTCAAATTTGTAGTCTATAACAAGAAAATTAAGCTATGAAGCAAGACAAGTAATGTTGATTCCTTGCTTGATTTGCAGTTCGAAGGCAGTCTCCTTTCACTTCCCTTTTTCAGGTTGGTCGTGCCAAAAGATTCACAAGCTTCGGCAGTCCTGGTGAAGATCCCTCATAAGCCTCGCTCTTTGATGATTGTTAAAAATAAGTCAGATGAAAAGCAAAAAAATATACATTTCCCTCTTGAAGATCGCAGTTACCAACACTTTTGTGAATTAAAAATGAGCCTCTTGATAATGTCAGGAGATTTCCCCAGGCCAGCGAAGATGCTCCCATCCACACTGTCTGGTTGAATATGTTCATCTGGTTTGAATGACCATCCCAGCCGAGCTGTCAGAGACAGACTTCTCTATGCTTGCCTTCAGTCCATGAAGAGGTTCGAGAGAATGGGTTTCACCTCATCTACTGTCTCGAGCTATAAATAGAGCCAAACCCATTAGATATATCAGTTTATCCTTGGACTTTTTGGAAAATGTGGATGGCGAAAGTGAAAAGTACCTACTCACCAACTTGTACTGAAGTACTCTTGCGCAAGCGACTGATCCAGTCCATAGACTTCCATGTGAAGCATGTCAGATCTGAGAAAATAAAATTGACCAAAGTCTGTGTATAGCCAACGCGGCCTGAGACCTGTTGAAGACGAGTATATGTTCCTTCTCCAAACCGTGTCAATGTGGGCTTCGACGTGCTCTGCCGCAGAAGGTTTCAGCAGCCTGCAATTGTTCTCTCTGCCTCAGCTGGTCTTTTGAGGGTCCTTAACCCGCAAAGCTCTCTGTCTGTTTGTGGCAGGTCTGCAGATATTATTAGTCAACAGTCGACAGATAGTCCGGTTCATTTGGGCTGTTGGGAAAGCTATCCATGGAACCCTGGTGCTGACAACAACCAAACTCTGTCTGAGTCTATATATATATATATATATATATATATATAACAAAAAGTGTACCTTTTGGGTCTGCGGGTACCCCAGTTGGATTAAGGTTTTTAATATTGTCTGGCAGAACAGCCAAATTTCAAGTATATTAATGTTCAAGTTTAGCTTCCTTTGTACGTTTGTAATGTAGTGAACAGTTCAAGTGGTCCTTTAAAATGTAGACTTCTTTTAAATTTAATTTTTAAAAGAAATGGAAGTGTTAAGACTGATGATTTGTACATGTTTATAGTCTCTTTGGTTGCATGATAACTAAGTGGCTATTTTTTGACCTGTAATCAATTTAAAACTCAGCTTTAAAAACAGTCAATGTGAAAAAATGTCTTTATTTTTCAACTCTGAAAGGCTGACTCATCTAAAGGGTAAAAGGGATTTATGTGGCCAGAAACAATATGATGACTGAGATAGCCATCATATTGAGAGAAGCAACTGGCTTGTCTTATCTCTCTGCCATGACAAATACTGTATCTGAACACAACACCTCACACTTTCCCCCGGACTGTTTATGAAAGGGAACATTCATGGTGTTCCTCCAAAAATCCACAGTTCAATCAATTCTTTCTCTTTATGAGAATGTCTCTTTTTTTCAAAGAGTGATTGGACTTGTTAACTTCTTAGGTGTTTTAGTCTTCTTTGTGTGTAATTTTGTATTTTATATTTTGTATGTTTTGATAGATAAACTGAAATTACAGGGAGTATTGCATTGGCGACAATTTCTTTTCTTTCATGTTATCTGAAACTACTGAAGTTGAAATGAGCGTGAAGGAATGCAGCTTATCTTACTGAAGGTCTTTCTATGAGTGTAATGGGGCAACCACAGCTACCTCTCTGCTGCGCTTGCTGTAAATCACGTAGATGATGTGGAATCGGAGGATTCCCCTTCTCAATGATGAAGTAATCCAGCTGGGGGAGTTCCAGTGTCGTCACAGCATTGAGATAGGTCATTAAGCAAAACATATGTTTATTGTAGGGAATATTGTTAGAATACATTTTAGTTTTTACAATTCTAAATATAAATTATAAGCTGTTTTTATCTTTCAACCCCAGGCTCTGATAGCAACATGATACCATACAACATGATACCATACATGATACTAGATTGATTTCAAATGGTGAAGTAGAAGTTGGAATTTTATTGTCATATACATTTTTACACATACACGAAATTTGACTACTGCATTTGACCCATCCCTGCATACAGGGAGCAGTGGGCTGCCATTGCTCGGCGCCCGGGGTGCCGGGGGTTCAGTGTATTGCTCAGGTACACTTCGACACATGACACGTCCCAGTCGGGGATCGAACTGTTGACCTTCCGATTCCCAGACGACCCTCTTAATCCAATGCGCCACGGTCACAAAGTGTGTGACCATAGCACACACTTTGACATATATTAATAAAAAGTAGTCCAAGTCTTTGTCTTGGACCTGGAAAGTGTGATAAAATGGCTGCCTTTCCAGATTTACATGTGCTGACACTAGATGATACAACACAGGCAGTTGGTGAAATAGTCCCGAAATGGTTTCACATACAGGGACACAAATTGTCAGGTTTTTTCGTGTCCCTCGGCACAATATTACGGTAAAAAAAGGCAACAAAACCAGATAGTAGATGCTTTATTAGGATTATTGAACACTCTTAGTGATAAGAAAAGTGAATATATAGTTAATATTTAGTTATATAGTATATAAAATTATAATACAGCAATGCAACTGCTGGTTCCGAAAATCTAAATTTAGCTTGAATCAGACCATTTACGCTGGCCTGCTTCACTCAATCGAAGTAAAATATGTTGTGGGGACATGTAAAACGTGTTGTTCTGTCTGTGATGTGTTTTTAGGCTTCAATCTGCATTATTT
Source organism: Lycodopsis pacificus (assembly GCA_028022725.1). NCBI lineage: Eukaryota > Metazoa > Chordata > Actinopteri > Perciformes > Zoarcidae > Lycodopsis > Lycodopsis pacificus. The sequence continues at coordinate 25,857,248 of CM051689.1, read as the reverse complement.
TTAAAAACAAAGTTCAATACAAGTGCTTTTTTTCAGGCGAACCTGGAACTTTTTCAATTTGAGCTGTGCCATAAGTGTATCACTTATTAACCAGTAACATATACACAATATTTACACAATTGAACACATCTCACAAGTGTTACCTGTATTACACCATCAAAATAGACCTTGTAGTTAGATTTCTGGACTCTCTTGAGTATGGGTATGCAATTTTCGTGCAGAGGCCTAAAAATAGGGCTAGGAGTTAAAAGGTTAAGGAAAAACATCCTGGTTGGCCTTAAAATAACTATGTAAAGTTAGGTTTAGGCAACAAAAATCACAACATGGTGTCGAACACGAGTCTTCTGGTTGAAAGTCCTGTTTGTTGGACCCATGCACCCTCCCACCAACCAATAATCTTTTTTGGATATTATGAAGTAGGTTCCTTGCTCAAATTGTTGCTTAGTCATTTAATTTGTTTAATTCCAAATTGACTTTCCATTGGCATCATTTTTGGCTGAGCAACACAAAAAAACTGACAATTTGTGTCCCTGTACATGAAACCAATAGATTGCAAGACATGCCTATGTCACAACCTGTCATGACTCTGGGCTGGAAGATAGGAAGGACAGTGGGAAATCCTGATGGCACCTGAAAACAAAATCATTGATATTAATTAGTGCTGGGCAACGATTCAAATATTTAATCGCGATTAATCGCATGGATTTTTTGCGATTAATCGCATTGTTATGGCAAAGTTCAATAATGAATTCAAAAGTAGTGTATTGTGCACTTTTATTTTAAAAGTACTGCTATATGAACAAAAGTGCAATAACATTTGGTTCACGAGATGCAGGCACACTGTTAGCCCGAACTAGTTGACTTTACTAGAAAACCGCGTGGAAACCCGTTGCCTCAAACCATTTAAGTTTTTACAAATGGAGGAACTAAACAGATCTAGTTGTGTTAACATAGAACCTTAATGAATGCAGTAGACAAATTTAAGTCCACATTAGTAATCTTTACTGAAAATCATTAGCTCACTTGAATTATTTCTTTTCTTAAGTGTAAGTTTAATGAAATAACTATTTTAAGTTCAACATACATAAGCATATATAAACAAATCACTAATATAACATTATTTATTGCTACTTAAGACCATTAGTTTATTTAAGTAATGTCTTTACTTTTAATTAAATTAATTATACTATTTGATTTTGAGATTTAATATATTGTTTTAAGAAAATTGTACAGAAGGAAAGAAATTAAACAATACATTTGAATGTTCCAATGTGTTTTATTTTTTCAAAACATTGCAGAAATGCAGCATTACACAGTAACTGCCATGTGAATGGCTATTCACATGCAGACATTTCAACTTGACTGGATAAGGACAGAGGAACTGGGTTAAACATATCGAAACAACTGAACACCAATATGCAGTCCTGAGCATACACTGTAAAACACAAGTGGTGGAACATTCCTACTCCTCATTCAACAAACTTACATAATTCAAAATAAGTATCTTAGTAGTTAAACATTTCCTGAGAGTCTTTGGTGACAAAGGGGGATTAAAACCATGTGAGGCTTGGTTTGGAGGGGCTAGCAGACCCCAGTTAAGGTGTCTCTGCAATGAATAGTATCAAAATCAGGATTTTAAAACATCGCATGTATCACATGTATAACACATACATGTTTAGGCTTGTTCAGTAGGGATGCTGACTGTGGCACGCCTCCTGGAGCTTCCCCTGTCTGCTGCCAGGTTGAACCACCTCATTGCCGTTTCACACTCATCATCTGTGGCGGCACGTGAGACATGATTCTTTCGACGGCATCTGTAATCACAAGCAGATCATACAAAATCCCATGAGCCCTCAGTGGAACATATAGCAGACATGCAGTCTAAAAGCTAGTGGCTGTCTGGCATGTAAAGGTTTGCTATGCTATATTCAGAGCTAATATATCATATAACTATTATGTGAAGATATAGTCGAGTAATATCTACCTGAGCAGAGAATGAAGTTGAAGTTGCAAAGACAATTTGTAAGTTTGAACACTACCTAAGACCTCTGGGTGACTTCAAATTGTTTTCATTAAATACTAGTTACTTACACAGGAGCAAAGTCTTCGACTCCATCTGGCTGAAGGACTTTTTCCCATTTATCCCTTTCCAGTTCATTCTCTTCCCAACATCACCGTTGAACATGCGGGCAAGGATGTTCCACGTAACCCATTTTGTGTCATGTCCTCCGATGGTTGCCAGGGAGGAAATCGAAAATGGCTCAAAAAAGTACTGTTAACACTTCACAGAATGTCTTTTCAACTATTTCACTCTTAAAATCATGCTTTTAAACATATTTAAAAAGGAAAGAGAACTTACCAAACAAAGGCTGGCCTCGAGGTAGATCAGTTGCTCTCTCAGGTTTGTCTGAGTTCAGGAGGAAAGGTGAACCTCCCACCCTATTGTATGCCCCCTGTTGCCTGGGTCCTAATGGTAGGCTGCCTGTTACCTGCCTGCAGTATTTGAACGGGGGAAAATGGCGCGTTTGATGTGCAGATACCCCGGTGTTCGCAGTGAGTCCGCTGTTTTGACGGTGCGCGATCCGGGGGCGACCTGAGTCGACTTATGAACTCACAATATGTAACGTACACTTCCATTGCATCTTCACAAGAACCTGTGAAAACAAGAAGAAAAGTATTGGCTCAACTTTCAGTTCAACAACCCAGTTCCAGTAACATTAACTCCACTGCAAAACATTACCCAGCCTCTGCTAATAACCAACTAATGACCTCGTGCCTTGAGAAGCTAGCTAAGTTACTGCTATAAATGCAATAAATAACTCCTGTGCAACCTAACCAAGCACCATTTTGAAAAGCTAACGTAACGTTATCATCAGCTAGTTTAATACACAGCACATGCAAACATGTGTTAAAGTTATAAACGACCCACAGAAAATCGTTAGCATGCTAACGTTAGCGTTTAGCTTACTTGTTGAAATAAATGCTCCCAGAATGATATCTAACGTTACAGTCAATATGGTGAGAGTACACACTCACCATTCCACTTGGTTCAAAGTTGTTGCACAAGTCCCGCAGCTCAGTCAAAGCCAGGATAGGTGTCGCGCTCAGACGCAGGACAGCAGACTCCTCTGGGCTCGTCACAGCATATATTTTGCGCAGATATCATATGGTACACACATTACTGGGTACATTCCATAGTTAAAAAACACAAATATTGACAATTTGTATAATTTATGATTATTGTAATTTTTTTTAATTATTATTTTTTTTTTTCCGTGTGGCTCATGGTGGGGCCATGCCCCATTGCCCTCTCTTGACCAGCCGCCACTGGATCTGAGTGTCTGCTGACTTTACCTCAGCGATGTACAGTAGTCTCCAGGGAGAGCAGCGGAAGTCGCCTTTTATCTACGGCAACCCTGAAGGGACATCATATCTCTAATACAACACGATAAACATGAGACAGTCTGTTACAATAATAATAAACTGACTATAGGATATTTGCTGGCTTTTATCCCACTGTTCTTGTCATCCTCTTGTTGTTATGTATATGTATTGTCTCTTGTCTTTCAATAAAAAAAAAAAAAGATTTATAAATTATAATAAATTTTAAAAATGCGTTAACGCGCGATAAAATAATTGTCGGCATTAATTAATGAATGCGTTAACGCGGAATTAACGCGTTAACTTGCCCAGCACTTACACACATCTATATATATATATATATATATATATATATATATATATATATATATATATATATATATATATATATATATATATATACATATATATATATATACATATACATATACATATATATACACATATATATATATATATATATATATATACATATATATACACATATATATATATATACATATATATACATATATATACACATATATATATATATATATATACATATATATACACATATATATATATATATATATATATATATATACATATATATACACATATATATATATATACATATATATATATATATATATATATATATATATATATATATATATATATATATATACATATATATACACATATATATATATATATATATATATATATACACATATATATATACACATATATATATATATATATATATATACACATATATATATACACATATATATATATATATATATATATATATATATATATATATATATATATATATAGATGTGTAAATGTAATAACATGTAAAATAGCCCAATATTGTATGACCCACAAGATATGTTGCCAAGACAACTTAAATACAAACTTATATTATACAGTATTTTGGTTTTATATCCACTAGGATTGAATTTAGAATTTTGGAAATGTCTCCATCTATCTTTTCAATAAATGTTGACCTTTGAACTGAAGACTGAGGCAATTACAGAGACAAGGAGCACCAGGAGTAAACGCTAGAGCACAGCGCAAACACGAGGGAGACAAAATACTGGGACAGACCGGGGAACGAACAAGGACGACCGCACAACCAGGACAGGGAAAGCAGGGGAGTATATATGTGTGGGGTGATGAGGAGATTGAAGGCAGCTGGGTGGACTGGGCAGGTGAGTAGGATGAGTGTAAGCAGGGGAAACACACACACACACACACACAGAGACACAGGAACACAGGGGACAAAGCCTGAACCGTGACACTAATAGAGTGTGTGTATGTGGAGCGATCTGGGAGGATGTAGTTGAATACGATCGGAGGATGGCTGTCAGTGGTGGATAAAATGAACAGTTGAATAGGTTAAACGACCATACTGTTTTACCACTTCTATGCTGCTCTGCTATCTGCTGTCTGCTGAATGAATGCGAATGTCAGATAAGGGAAAGGAATTGAAGTTTGGCGCGAGTTGGGAAATAATCGTCGAGTAGATGGGTGTGTTGTCACAGTGTGTGCACATGCTTGAGACAGAGAGGACAGAAGAAGAGAAGGTGGACTACTGCACATATTTTAATGGGAGTTATTAATAAGTAATAACAAATTGAACATCAACGTGTGAATGAAGCTTCAAACTATTCGGTAGGCTACAACCCTACAGCACTGCCCAGACAACACTGTTTTCAATATGAGGAACGTCGAATTCGGACCGACCAGTCAGTTAAATTTTTTAGACAGCTTCTTCATTTAAAACTTATTTTCAAGTTATGTCAAATGTAGGCTACTACATTGCTATTTGAAACATGTCTGGTAGTTGTTCTGGAATATTAACAGCCAGGACACCTCAACAACTACTTCCTGGGCAATGCACACACAGCCTTGCAGAGAAATGTTAATATGAATCACTTACAACTAAGCCAAAGGAAACACCAAACTAATTCTGTTGTCTAGTGTAGAACCTGCTCTCACAAAGGTGGTTTGGTAGCAAGTTGGGTGATAAAGACACCAGATTATCCCAGTGAGCATTCTACCGTTGAAAACTAATATGGCAAAATATTATGAAATGTTATGAAAAGAAGTTCAAAATTATTTCAAAAGTGAAAGTGACCATATTTCACCGGGATTTGCAATAGTGAATTTGTTCATTCTTTACATTGTGCTAATAATAGTATATCTTCATTTAAGCGTCAATCTAAGAAACCACATCCAAATGTCTCTGTTGAAAGGCAATATTAACGTCTTCAAAGAGTACGTGAGACAACTTTCACTTTTGAACGTCTTCTAACCATCACCGTATTTTAAACGTCTTTTAAACTTCAAATTCTCACAGTAAAATATGTAGCAATTAAATACGTAGTCATATCAAGACAACAGTTTCCACTTACAGGACAAAGGAGACCATGTGACACAGGCAACAATGAATTTGTAGATATGAAGCAACAATATAACATGAACAATGTTCTACTGATGAAACTGAAATTACTCGATTGTTGATCAAAATCTACCTTTCCTTCTTTAAATGTCGTTTTCAAAGCCACCTAGGAGCGGGTTTCAGGTGGTCTGCCATTTTAAGGTGGACATCTGTAAATAAAACAAGTACTAGAAAGAAATATTCCCTTTTAGCCGACCCCTGGACATAAACAGTTCGTGCCCCTTCCATCTGGCAGGAGGCTGCGGTCCATCAGGACCAAGACCTCACGCCACATGAACCGTTTCTTCCTGTTGGCAGTCGTGCTCATCAACAAAGCCCGGGACCCACGATTTCCTACTGGTCACTTCCCTGCGCATCCCTTCTCTGTTTCTTTATTTAAACACACTCCACACTTTTAACATTACACTTCATCATACTTGTTTATAGTACTGTTATCTGTTTGTTGTGCACTTTATTTTATATTCTTTTATATTCTATTGTAAATTTTAATATTTTTCGCACTGCGTTGATTGTTGAATGTTATTGTTTAATGTTATGCACTACGCACCATGACAAATTCCTTGTATGTGCAACATACATTGGCAATAAACGGTTTCCGATTCTGATTATGGCAAAACCACAGAAGTGGTTTTGAGTGCTTTGCTAGGTGTATATATTTCTGTGTGTATGCAAACAGATTTGGTCAACGCAATAGCTGCGTAAGATGCAGTCATGTAACTTTACAGGTGTGTAGCTGGGATCAAAATGAAGGCCGAGTCTGAAGATGGCTGTGATCCAAGCAAGGACACCTTAAGTAGGGCGGTAGCAAGTGGGGAAGGGGCCAATGGCACCACAACTTTACACCCCTGGTCCAATTTAGCGTCCGGGCTGGTGTGGTCCCATCACAAGAGGTCTTTAGTTGACATCTCGTTTGCTTAACCCAAACACAAACATAAATATAATAATAATGTCACAATTATTGGTGGTTTTAGAGTGAATCATGTGCTGTAGTGACTGATCAGGTAAGCTATTTCCCCCGGCCTCCAGTCTTTATGCTTAGCTAGGTTAGCCGCATCCTGACTCCAGCTTTGTACAGAACCCACAAGACTAGAAAGAGCGGAAATGAGGGTTAATGGCCAGTAGGCAGTGTAGTGAATGCACATGGTGAATGTAGGTAAGTTTCTATTCTCTATACAGCCCCGCCTCCTGATAAGACAGATGATTTGTATTGTCTTGTACAGCTTTAAATAGCCAACAGTGTCCATGTACTCAGCAGCGAGGCAGCAATAACAGATGTTGGCCTGCCACCAAGAGCTCCATTTTGGCAAGTGCATGTGGTCCAGATGGGTGTACCTTTGTCCAGTATGTCTTTATGTTTATATCCATGTCTGTCCTTTCTATGGCCCCCCCTCCTTCCTCCTTCTTCCTCCTTCTCTCTCTCCTCCCTCCATGTCTCCCTGAGCTTCTGTCTTCCTGCAGGCGGCGACAGAGACAAGGAGAGGTCGTCCACCTCAGGTGTGGATGGGGACGAGTCAGGGCAGTCCAGCCAATCCGCAGTGGAGGATCGTGGGAATCCGTCATGCAATGATGAGCCTGGAAACGCAAACTTCCAGTAGGAGCCTCCTTTGAAGAGATAGACAGAGCCTGGAGAAGAGGGGGAGACCTTTTCAGAACCAACAACCTGCATGTTTTTGACTATTTTGCAGCACTCTATAACAAATGTAATTTTATCCTGTGTAACAGTGACAACAGATTCAAAGCGCTTGCTTGCTTTTACACCCTCTTCCTCCCTTTTTTGCATCTCATGATTCATCTTCTTTACTTGATCTGAACTATATCAGACATTGTTCACATGTGCTCTGATACATACTTTCCATTGTTATAGCTATGTTCAAAAAACTAAATCTCTTTAAAAATGCAATCAGTGTAGACAAAAAGTAACTGTCAATGGCCAACTACATACCATCCTGTGGTTGCTTTCTAATTTGTCAATTATTAAACTCGAGAATAATGATAAAGATAATGCACAACGTTACTGTGGGTCCTATGCTGAAGATAACACCCTTCTTGTGTAAAACCTCTGGCCATGTTAAACTTATATTGACACGGTGAACTTGTCAGCAAACAGTTGCTTATTTACACATACAGCAGCCTCATTAGCATTAATTTGGAGTCGTGTTTGTGTCAAATGATCAACGTAAGTCAAATATATGAATTTTTTAGCTCTGTTTTTGCTCTCCACCAACTTCTGAGAAACATCTGTCTCTTTAAAATGTTAAATCTTTAAGATAAGATAAGATAATCCTTTATTAGTCCCTCAGTGGGGAAATTACAGGATTACAGCAGCATTGCTCACAAGTAATAAAATTAAGTGAAGATAAAAAATCAAGTAGTATAATAAACTAAACAGTAGTTCTCTGCATTTGACCCATCCCTATGTAGGGAGCAGTGGGCTGCCAATGACAGGCGCCCGGGGAGCAGGTAGAGGTTCAGTGTCTTGCTCAGGTACACTTCGGCATAGCACACGTCGCAGCGAAGGATCGAACAGGTGACCTCGCGGTTACGGGACAACCCTCGCTACCCGATGCGTCACGGTCGCCTCTGTGTTCACCAGCTAGTCTCTAACTGTCTGTCTGCTGTTTGCTGCTGAGCAGGTAGTGTACGGTGGCTTTTTGCAGCTTTGTCTCTGAAAACGTTGATATGCGAGCGGTAAGAGTGAACCAGAACAGTGAAGTTGAAAACAGATAGCTAAACAACGACATGAAACTCAAACTTGTCAGGTCATCTGGTCCTTATAAGGATAGACGTATCAAAAATGAAACACCACCACGAACATGATTGCTGTCCTCACCATCGTTGTCTGTGGTTATACCACTGACACCCTCTCTGAGCAACTGAGTCCAGTTGTCTTCTTGCTTCTTTTCCTCAGCGTCTCCTATGTCCCCCCACACGGGGCCCTGCTCTGGGTCCCAGATCAGGCCCCACCTCCCTGCCATAGCCTCATCATCCTCATCTGCTGCAGCTAAGCTCACCCCCATCCTGAGGGCAGACAGGGGCTGAGGGTAGCCTTCCTGCAGGGACAGATCCCTGAACAGCCAGAACTGGGAACCTGCAGGAAGACCTGAAGAGGTTAGAGGTCAGTTTACATCAGTGACTCTCAACTGGTGGGTCGCAGACCCGTTTTTAGTGGGTCACGGGCCTTTGAAAAAAAAAAAGTCTGTGCTTTTATTTTGAAGGGGATTTTTTTTGCAGCGGAGTGCCGTCTATTCACACTCCTTAACAATATTTGGCATTAATGTCTTGTAATGCTAATATCAGCAGGGGATAAACTGAAAACTATACCTCTGTCAAATGACACTAAAAGTATTGAATTGAAGACATCAAACTACAGACCACAGCTCGTATTAAGGCAAGTGGTCATTTTGCATTACAAATGGCCGAATCTACACACATAACAAACAAAACAGTTTTACTGGTTTACGTGAAACATGTGTGGGACGGGGACTGACAGGAACAATTTGTCTGCACAAGAGAGCTCCTACACTACGATGCAAAGGACATGTTCAGCTCAGGTTCAAATTGCTCCATCTTTACATTAAAGACATTTGAGTAGTTGGAAATTTTCCTCGATTTGGTTCGCGGCTTGTCATTAAGGGGTGATGGTGGGTCCCGCAGCCAGACCAGTTGAGAACCACTGGTTTACATGACTCACTCCACAATCATAAAATACAATTCTAGCTGTGGGTGGATGGCCAATACTGTTACTTTGGAAAATGTATTGAGTTGATCCAGATAGTTTCAGAGAAACTAAAACTGGGTAGCAAACAGCTTTCAACATGAACACCGTTTTGCTGTGTCATTTCATGAGTCAGTGGAATGTATTATCTTCTGGTCTTTATTCAATCTCCTGTGAATAGTCATTTTTTCATTCATGCGTAACTTTCATACTGGAATAACATCATTGGATTATACCACTGATGAAAATGATGGCATGATCTGACTGTCTCTCCAGCACAGCGTGAAGCCGAGGGAGGTCAGGAGGTAGACCCCTCCACAGCCGTCTGACTGAAGCGCCATGACCAGATACCAAGCCCCCACCATTGACTCGCCACATCGTCAGACCTGGAGGACGACAGAATGTAGTGGACAGCTTTCACCTTCACAAAGTACTTATTAATGTCTTTTTTCTAATTTGACATGCCAAACGATTCAATTTGTGGTGTATGCAGACCTTTGAAAAAGAAAGTCTCTCCTCGGATCCTAGCCACAGCATCAAAACTGGTGTTACAGCGATCAAGGAAGGGGCTGAAGGGAGAAAACATACAGCAAACCTTATTTAAAGAGCTTCATGCCGTCATTCGGAAAGATAAGAACACCTTTAGTCAATACTTACAAATTAATACTGTCTGATTTTGAGCAAAGAAACAATAACTGTGACTGAATACATAAAATATTGTGACTAAAACGACTATACAGATTCAAATCTATAATGACATTCCTTTGCTATTTTCAATGTCGATTGGATATCGATACAATGGGGAAGATCTATGCAATTCCTATTGTTTACACTATACACATTATATGCTGGAATCTTATTTATGTTTTGCCCAATTTGTTGCTGAAATGAAATGTTTTACACTTGAATTGTAATTTGAAGATATTTTATGAAGTTGCTGGTGCACGATTAATTATTCTAATAATAAATAAAAAATCATGAAATGTCTATGTATTTATTTGTTGTATTTTGTTTTACAAAGTTAAGAAAGCAGTGTTTAAGTCAAGCCTGATGTTGCCTTACACATAAAAGAATGATTCCAGTTACTTCCACAAAATGAAGGATATATCTTATCATTAATTATTAATTATTATTATTAACACTAGCAACAGATAGCCAGGTATCAGAATTGGGACTGAAAGAGCTGGATCGGTGCAGTCTTATACAGTATGGCTCCAAAGTGAAAATATCTCTGAATCTATTGACGCAGTCTTGTAAGTCATACTCATATCTGTGATGGTGGCGGCTCAGCTGAGGGTCTGGGGCCAGGCGAGGAGCATCAGTGGCCAGCAGCTGTTTCCTTTGACCTAAATCAAAACATCTATTTACATCTAATGGCAATGAAGTAGCTTTACACTCTGACAGTAATGATGAAGCAATAATTTGTGTTTGTTGTAGTGACCACACACCACTTCTTTTCTTTTTTGCAAAGCAATTTCAAAGCAAATTTATTTCATGATTTCTCCAAATATCTTAAACTGTCTCTCAGTGATCAATATATTAAACGGTGTCAGATAATGTCGTATTGATCTATAATCCAAGCCCCCAGAGAGAGCGCAAGATTTTGAAGTTAACTTTACATATTGACCAAACGGTGGAATTACAATTTCCAGGTCCATCATGTGGTACCATTGGGCTCATGTATGTAGCTCAGCACATTTTCTCTTTTAGGTAAATCAACTTCCCAGGAGGACACTTGAATAGTCTATAATTTCATGATTAAGTTGTCAAGTTGTAAAATGCACTAATAGCCGAATGCAGAGTTTTCCTTGCTCCATTCATGTGAATGAGCCCGATGACGAGGCTAGACCCCGCAGGGAGGCGGGGTTAGGAGACAGGCTTGTGTGCTTGCTCTTTGGGACCAGTGTTCGCCAAAATCTCCCGGTATTTTCATCTGAGTTCTGTACTTGGAAGTTGAACTTTTTTTTGCTTCATGGTCTTCTGAGCAACTTTCATATGAACCAGGGCCCCATATCCAGTTCCTTTTTGTACATTCATGAAGACGGTGAAGACATCTGATGTGTCTACTGATTATCGATGACCACCAGAATCAGTTCGTATCTCTTTATTACAATAAGAGAGTTTAGTCAAATAAGGAGCTTTTTTTCCATCTTTAATCAAGAGCGAGGTCCTTTAATCTGATTTCACTTCAGAATTTGTAATGCTCTCCCTCAAAACCCCCTCCTCAAACTCAAATGGCCCCTGCTTGCACTTTCTGTTCAAGCTGTATGCTTGCACACAGATATATGATTGCTTTGTGTTCCAGCTTCAGCCCTTCTCCTCCCACTTGTGCTGCTTCTGTGTGCCTCTACTCCCACATTTCTTCTCTGCTAAGATTATTTCTCCTCTGCTCTTCGATTGTTTTTGTGCAACAACTGTCAAAATTCCCCAACCAACAGAATGCCAGGTTTAGTGTTGACCAATGAAATGATCCTTGCTTCCGACAAGAAATAGCAATGTCTGTCTGAACTTACTCAACAACACACCAGAGGTCAGTCCGATCAATTGGTTGACAGAAAGCTCCAACTGTATGCATTTTGTGGCCCTTTTTACTTTCTGAATATGTTAAAGCTGGGATGGGTAACGAGTTTATAAACATGTTTTGTTACATTTGTTGACATCTAGACAGAAATCAATAAATCAAATCAAATAATTCAAATTCAAAATAAAAAAAGCTGGCGTCTATGGCTGTCACAGGACTGTAATAAGTCCATCCAATCATTTTAGCCCCAATGAAATGATTAGACTGGCCTGTCCACCCTTCCACCTGAGTCTTCCACATGCTGTTAGCTTGACAGCTGTGAGTTCTAACAATAGCCATATCATTCATTATGATGTGTTTACATTCATAATGATCATTTTGGGAGAGTAGCTTTGGAGGTAGGCCTCAAGGGACAGGCTCAGTGTTGCCGACGTGGCCACTTTCTCGCAAGATTCATAAACTTTTAAGCTAGTGCTGCTAGCTACTTTCAATGGAAAAGAGTTGGCAACACTGGGCTGGGTGAAAATCTAGCTTACTCTTGTTGATTTCTCCAGTGTTACCTACCCCAGCTTTAACTCATAACAATGAAGTCATTATGTCTTCTTTCTCTGACCATGTTGGAATGCAATTTGGTTCATGCCTCCTCACATACTTACCATGAAAAGGATTAATAATTATGTGACCAGAAATGATGTTTACACACTAAATTGTCATAGTGGAAATTCAGACTTCGTAAACACAGTCGTAAGAAAGGTCGATTGTTGCTTGGACAAAAAGCCTTACCGTAGAGCTGGGTGATGTGCTCCAGATCATGAGGTCCCAGGTGGTAGTGGAGAGGGTCTCCTGCAGGACCCTGATAGTACGGCCTCATCACTGAGTGGCGAGATGAGGAGTGGGAAAGGCCCAGTGAATGGCCAAACTCATGGACCAGCACTGTAAACAGGTCAGTACCCTCAGAGGCTGGGGAGGAAGACGAAGGGAAGACAAAAAGGCAGATAAAGAGAACAATGAGCACATTACAATACGTAGGTGTGCGTAGTTCTAATATACAGTCTTATCTTTCACTTTTGGTCAGGGAGTGATTGTGATGGGGGCAATGTCTGATTTCACCAAAAGCCCTGCAAGCAGCTACTAAAGGATGCAATGTCCATTACTTCCCACAAGGTAGAGCTGTTGGATAGAACAAACAATATAATGACAGCGTAGCGTTTCTTAGATGTGACCTCAGGGTACCACTGCCAAACAGGTTGGAGTCACCTGAATGTACTGCGCAAATGTCATGGCAACTGATCTATTACATCATTTAGCGTGTTGTGCAAGTGAAAAAAAAACATGAAAAGGTGACAATTCTCTGGGGACCATGAATATCGTCAGCAAATTTCATGGCAATCCATTAGTTATCCGTTGGACAAAGTCCATAGAGCGTGTAATCACTGTAAATGTGACAGATGTGGCAACAGCTAGCAGCAGAGTCTAGTTAGAGCCTGGACGTCACTGCGCAATAAAGATGTAATAATATTAAAAGATGCAGGCATTTTCTGAACATTGTTCCACCTGGCTGTCTGAAGGTCCACTCCTCCTCTGCATCCAGATGAACTCCTCCTGCCCGGGCAGTGTCTGATGGGAAGAAAGCATGGCCGACTGCACCGCCTACCCCATCGAAGGGATAGCCATCACCGTGATAGCCCTGGTGGAAGTCTACCTGTAGGTCAGCTGTTTCTGGGCTTCCCACCTGAAGAGAGCAGGCAATAGAAAGGATGCCTGACAGTTAGCCAGACGCTGTAGGAGTCCCCCTGTAGGCGACTCATTTTGACCATCTTTCCCATACATCAATGATGCAGCATCAGTCAAATGTACGAACCTCGTGGAACTCCAAGGCGGTTGGCTCTGCCCACACTCTTAGAGCATAAAAGACCAGCGAGCGGATTGTTTCCCGGGACAGATGGGAAGAAGAGGGGTATGAGCGCAACCTAAGAATGCAACAGCGTGAGTTTGTGTATGTAAGAGAAAGACGGAGAGAAAGACCCTACCGTTTAAGATGACTTGAAGCAAATAAATGTGCGTCTGTTAAAATAGGGCTGGGTATCGGTACTCGATAGCCCTAAAGGTTTTCGACTCAAATACCTCTTATACCTGCATTCAATCCCTAGAAAAGATCTACTGCAGCAGCTACAACCCATACAGTTTGCACTGTGGTGAAGTTCGGTGTATTTGACACACTTGGCAGTTCAGCGATGCCACCAAAATGTATGGCTGCACCACACGCCTGAAACAAATGCGGTGTATTGGTGGCAATTTACTTAACTGAATGCTTCCATTCACATGATGGGTATTGAATAAGGTAGCCTACTCTATTGGTATGGTATCACTTTAAAGGTACTGGTAATGGCACTGTATTGGATATTTTTAAACAATACCCAGCCCTGGCAAAGAAGTAAGGTGACCGTCCTAATTGAATATGGAAAATTCTCAGATTTGTTGCAGTTTACCAGATCATAATCTGGTGTAGATTACAAGAAGTTAAACTCATCCAACCTCCAGTTAATGTTCTTGCGGGTCCACATGGGGATGGCCCTTCTACTCCTTCTCATGTTGCTCCCTTCTTGGTTGGCCATTGATTTGGATAGGTTGTCCTGGTCAGGTAGGGAGCAGCGTGGACTGTTCATCAACGCCATTGTCTCCTCATCTAAATACACCAAAGCACAGAGGAAGCAAGAAGGAGTAGCCTGAACATGAGGGCGTTTGATCTTAAAAGCAACGATACAGCTTTTCACAGCCCCTGTCTGGAACTCTTACCTACAACTCCAGTGTCTTTGAGGCCTGCAAACCTCTGCATGGCCTTGACGGCGTTAGTGACAGCTGTCCAGGCCTGCAGCTGACCAGTGGAGGGGTCTGAGGGTGGGAGGTAGCCATACTTTATCAACCAATCCTATGAGTGGAGAAAAGCAGGTAGTCATCTAAATATAGTGTTCTTGTAAACCTGAGGAAAGATACATGGAAAGATTCTTCAAACTGTTCACAGCAAACACAAAATGATCAGACCGACCCCATGTGCTTTTTAAGGTTAGTCAACTCAAAGCACTTGATATGGTAGGCTAAGGCTACATGGACACATATGTATGAACACAGGCCCTTTGAATATTGACGAAGAGAGGGAGAGAAAATGTTATTAATAGTTTAGCTTCTGCTAACCACAAACAAAGGCTCACAGCTGTGGCTACAGTTAGCACTAGCGTATTTGCAATATTTTCACCCCATCTCTCTAATAGTCTAGCCTTCTGTCTAAGCAGCAGCCATGACGGCTACGGCTCACAGTTTGCACCTCAAAGCTATTCATTCACATTTGAAGTTGGAGCCATAGTCTTTTAATTCTGGTACCCAACAGCACAGCAAGATTACTTTCTTGAGATGTAACTTTAGTCTACAACTCTGAGGTGATTCCTATTAGCCTTGAGTGTTTCCTTTGTTTTCCCTCCAGCGGACACTGTGACGTTATCGGGGGATCCGAGACCCATTGAGTGACACCCACTCACTGTCAGTTATTTCTTTTGTGTCTCTGTTCATTCACTGGTTTTTATTTTAATTTTATTATAGTTTATTTATTTTTTTAACTACGGTATGTTTTAACTATGGTTTTTACTATGTACTGGCTCTGTGGCACTCTGAGATTTTTTAAAAAATGAAAAGTGCGTTATAAATAAAATACATTATTATTATTATTATTATTGATTGACACCTGCTGAAAGCCTACACAGGAGGTCTCTAACATCTTTAATCGCTTGTAATTGTTGTAAAAATAGCTTTAAAAAGCATAGGCTACTATGTCCAGCAGTAGTCTATTATTTATTAAATATCTTACTGTTTATTATAAATTGAAAACATTTCTTCAGAAATATTAATAATGAGTGTAAGAAAGGATTTTCTGCCATAAATAATAGCCAGCTAAATAACATAAATAACAGCGAGCTGCAACAGGTTGCACAGAGTTTCACTTCTGTCTGTGGACCCAAACGGACACATTTGATTCTGGGCGTTTCGTGAGAAACTGGATTAAAGCAGGATGTCGTCTCTCCTCTTCTTGGATACCAGAGCAGCAAAGAGAGCCACGGTCTGTGTGTCGGGGTCAAGTGTGTGTATGTGTGCGTGTGTGTTGTGTTAGTGAGAGGCCTGTGTGCTGTGTGGGTTCTGTTGCAGGGTATACTCGTTGTGCAGACTGTATCCAGACTCACGACCCAATAATATGAGCCAGATAGTCAGCTACCTCTCGTGCTGCTTCTGTTAGTGCTAATTAATACAAAGGCTGTTTAGTATGTGTTGTTAAAATGAGTTGATATAAATGAGAAGAGGTTTTTTTGAGGCGATTCACACCGATGTATTTCAACATTTGTTTTTCATATAAATGTACTTGCAGTTTATTTTACCACAAGTCGGGTGCCCTCATCTTGAGTGGGTGTCACTGATGCAGGGGAGGGTGTGGGGGTTGTATCAACAGAGGAGGCTGTTTGCACCCATCCAGTGCTCAGGCACAGAAAAATAATCCACATCTTCATCTTGAAGAAAAGAAAAAGAAAAAATTGGAGACAAATTGCAATTACAGCTGCTAACAGTGTCAGAATACAGCACAATGACATATGTAGGAAGGTGTGAAGATTAAGGCTTGAACCTGTCATAAGTGTAATAATATTATCATTCATTTGAATTTGAGCCTTCCTGACATAGTGTAATTCCAATTGTCTCGACCAACTCCTGACAAAGACATCTCTCTTTAGCTGCTAAATGCTGCACTGCATTCACCAGCTATAGTCTGAGGGTGGGCGCCCATATAGTCTATTAAATGGCAGAAAAGCACTGACAGAGCACAGGGGGTGCTTCATCTCAACGTTTCATCAGAAAAGGCTGAAAAAAAAAAAAGTTCCAATGTAAACAACATCTTGACATAACACCAGTCTAACTGCTGTGGTATGATTTCATGAGAGTAATGCACTCTCATGAAGGGTCGTTCAGATAGTTTTTCTTGCCATCAAATACATTTTTGTCAATGTAGACTCAAGAAAGCCACGCTCACAAGCTGGAGCATCACCATCGCGACGCGCAAGCATAATGCTGCACCGCACATTGAATATCATATGACGAGGAACAACCAATCCCAGCTAGCAGATATCTTTTCTTTCTTCTGTAAATATCAGTCGACGGTAAATATTTGGAAGAGAAGTTAACCATTTTAGTACAGGGCTGTCCAGAGCTTCAAGGTCTTTCCCACAGAGGATTTGACCTTCAGTCCAAGGACGTCACAACATCTGGTTGAAAGGTCAGTCAAATGAATGCAGATAAATAGAGCAGTGAAGCATCCATTTATCTTAATTCCGACTTTGTTGAGTTTAGTCAGTGAGGCTTCTGTCTAAAATGACCACACTTTCATCATTGGCATTGCAGCGTGCAGGTTTTGGTTACTGAGTAACAGGTTTTGGTTACTGAGTCACAGCTGGCACGGCAGGACCGCAACTCGCCGAGTACCTTGGATAAAAGGATGAAAGCATTGTTAAGGCCACAACTTCTGGACACAGGGAGAAATGCCTCCTCGGTGGCCAGCAGAAGATCTGAAAACCCCCAGAGTTTCAAACCCTTTGTCCCCTCAAAGTTGCATTCCTCAGCTCATCGATCAGCTCACTGATTGGCTGAAGTCCAACAAGCCCCACCTGGGCCTATGCCCCATTGTCATAAACTTCACACCTCTCCCTGCCACTTTCACACCACCCCCACTCCAGCACATTCCTCAAACCCCATCTCACAGACACTCAATGCATGAAATAAAACTTAAAACCCTCACAGCATCATGGCTGGCATTGTTCTCGCATTTCTAGACGCAGCATGTGAATTGCCCTTACTTTGTCTGTACAAATGGGCTTTTCAGTCTTTGTTGTAATACTGTCTGTCGGATATCCAAGGCTCAGGATAGACAGACAGCCAAATCAAGCTTCCCCTCCATTTTCTACTGAGACGTCACCTGTCAAGTTCAGAGAGTTTCAACTAAGAGCACTCGGAGCAGCTGCCCAAAAAAGGTAAAAAGATGCAACACTTTTTCTCCAGGCCTCTATATGCACATATGCTCTCTCCTCATTGATAAACAATTGTATAAAAAAAAGCAGTAAATTGTATGGTTTTGATAAACTGAGTGGTAAGAGTAAATAAGATAAGATAAGATAAGATAAGATAAGATAAGATAATCCTTTATTAGTCCCTCAGTGGGGAAATTACAGGATCATTGCTCACAAGTAATAAATGAAGATAAAAAAATCAAGTAGTATAAATAAACTAAACAGTAAACAGTAGTAAAAAATATGACAGTAAAGAAGAATACAAAATATACCAGTATGTACAGACGGAGTAAAAATGTGAAATGTAAGATAATACTTAAACGTATTTGATATTGCACAGGATTGACAGTAAAGAAGACTATTAAGTATACCAGTAAATACAGACGGAGTAAAATGTAAGTGTAAGGTAAATACTTAAACGTATTTGATATTGCACAGGATTGCACGGATTAGGTATTGCACCAGGTGAATGAATTAAAGTGTTCAGAGTGTTCAAGTGTTCATGTTCAGTCCAAATGTTCGTGTTCAAAGTGTTCAAAGTGTGAGTGGTTCAAAGTGTTAGTGGTCTCCCGAGAGCAGCTTGTTGTGCAGCCTGACAGCAGCGGGGAGGAAGGACTTGCGGTACCTCTCCCTCAGACACCGGGGATGAATCAGCCGGTGACTGAAGGAGCTGTGCAGAGCTGCCAGAGTGTCCTGCATGGGGTGGGAGGCGTGGCTCATCAGGGATGAGAGCTTCGCCATCATCCTCCTGTCTCCCACCACCTCCACAGTATCCAGTGGACACCCCAGCACGCTGCTGGCCTTCCTCACCAGTTTGTCCAGTCTCCTCCTGTCAGCTGTCGCGATGCTGCTGCTCCAGAAGACCACTCCATAGAAGATGGCTGATGCCACCACGGAGTCGAATAAGGTCTTCAGGAGTGCTCCCTGCACCCCAAAAGACCTCAGTCTCCTCAGCAGAAAGAGTCTGCTCTGTCCTTTTTTATAAAGAGCGTGAGCGTGGTCAGTCCAGTCCAGTTTATTGTTCAAGTGAACACCCAGGTACTTATATGAGTTCACGACCTCAATGTCCAGTCCCTGGATGCTCACCAGTGTCGGAGGAGGGCGTTTACCCCGACGGAAGTCCACCACCAGCTCCTTGGTCTTGCTGGTGTTGATATGGAGGCGGTTCCGCTGGCACCATCCTAAAAAGTCCTGGTTTAGTTCCCTGTACTCTCTGTCATCATCTGCAGAGATGAGGCCGACGATTGCAGAGTCGTCAGAGAACTTTTGCAGGTGGCAGTTGGCAGAGTTGTGTTTGAAGTCCGAGGTGTAAATGGAGAAGAGGAATGGAGCCAGAACGGTTCCCTGTGGGGCCCCTGTGCTGGAGGACACCCGATCTGACTCACACCCCCGTATCCGCACATACTGTGGACGGTTGGTGAGGTAGTCCAGGATCCATGTAGTGAGGTGGTGGTCCACCCCGGTCTGCTCCAGCTTGTCCCTCAGAAGCAAAGGCTGGATGGTGTTGAAGGCACTGGAGAAGTCGTAGAACATGACTCTCACAGTGCTACCAGCCTTTTCCAGGTGAGAGAGGCATCTCTGCAGCAGGAAGATGACGGCGTCATCCACCCCGATGCCGGACTGGTAGGCGAACTGAAGAGGGTCCAGGGATGAACTCACCAGAGGGCGGAGATGGGCAAGTACCAGCCTCTCCAGGGTCTTCATCAGGTGGGATGTCAACGCCACCGGCCTGTAGCTGTTGAGGTCCTTGGGCCGCGGGTTCTTTGGTACCGGTACCACGCAGGACGTCTTCCATAGCTGTGGTACTCTCCCCAGCCTCAAGCTCAAGTTGAATATGTGCTCCGCTATCCCGCACAGCTGGTCTGCGCAGGATTTGAGGATCCTTGAGCTGATGCCGTCCGGACCCGTGGCCTTCCTCGCCTTGATCCTCCTCAGTTCCTTCCTCACCTGGTTGAGGGACACTCGGGGGGGTGGGGTGCTGTGTGTTGGAGTGGGGAGGTGTGGAGGGGAGCAGAGTGCTGTGGGAAGGGGGGAGGTGGAGGGGGAGGGGGGATAATAATCCACAGGGGATGCAGATGATGGGGGTTGCAGCAGCAGGGAGGTCTGGGTAGGGGGAGGGGTGGATGGCTGGTCAAACCTGTTAAAAAATAAGTTCAGCTCATTCACCCACTTTTGGTCCCCCTCAGGCTGTTGGTTGGGCCCCTTCAGCCCAGAAATCGCCTTGAGGCCCTTCCAGACCCCGACGGTGTTATTCTGCTGCAGCTGGTCCTCCATCCTCATCCTGTAGACATCTTTCCCCTCTCTGATCTTCATCCTCAGCTCCCTCTGCACAGTCCTCAGCTCCTCCTTGTTGCCAGATCTAAAAACCCTCTTCTTCTCCTTGAGGAGGGCCTTTATCTCCAGAGAGATCCAGGGTTTGCCATTTGAGAAACACCGTACAGTCCTGGTGGGTACGGTGTTCTCAACACAGAAGTTAATATAGTCCGTGATGCAGTCGGTGAGACCGTCGATGTCATCCCCATGGGCATCACTGAATACCTCCCACGCAGTTGTCTCAAAACAGTCCTGCAGAGCCTCCTCGGCTCCATCGGTCCATCGTCTAACTGTGCGGGTCACAGCTGGCTGCTTCTGTGCAAGAGTTGTGTACACAGGCAGGAGGTGCACCAGGTTGTGGTCAGATCTGCCCAGGGGAGGGAGAGGTGATGATATGTATGCCTCCTTGGTGTTGGCATAAAGAAGGTCCAGTGTTTTATTGTCTCTGGTGTGGCATTTGACATACTGGGTGAATGTGGGCAGAGTGGAGGACGGAGGGGCATGATTAAAATCCCCAGAGAGAAGGAGGAGGGCATTGGGGTGTTGTGTCAGCAGCCTGCTTGTCGCCGAGTGGATGACGTCACAGGCCGCTTCGGCGTCAGCAGAGGGGGGGATATACGCAGCCACCACGATAACGTGCGAAAATTCCCTAGGCAGATATTGTGGCCTCATGCTAACCGCTAACAGTTCAATGTCTGCTTTACAGATCTGCTCCTTAACAGTGATGTGCCCAGAGTTACACCATCTATCATTAATAAACACTGCCAGGCCTCCTCCCTTCCTCTTACCGCTCTCCGTTGTCCTGTCCGCCCGTATGATGCGGAACCCGTCCAGAGTAGCGTGTGTGTCCGGTGTTAGCTCGGTTAGCCACGTCTCCGTGAACACCATGAGGCTAGACTCCCGGTATTCCCTCTGATGGCGAGTTAGCGCCGCTAGCTCGTCCATCTTGTTGGGCAGAGACCTCACGTTTCCCATGATGATGGAAGGGAGAACGGGTGTGTAGCGTCTTCTCCTGGCGCGACGTTCTGCCCCCGCTCGGCATCCTCGTTTCTTCCTCCTCAGCTCGCGGGGAACAGTGGGTCTCTCGGCGGTTAGCACCGCCGCGTCCCGGAATGCTAACAGCTGGTCCCTATCGTAAACAACAAGTCCATGGCTGCACGCTGGGTCCCCAGACACGGAGGTGAAAATAGCAATAAACAGCAGGTAGACCACGACAAGCTCGACGTGTCTAGCTGCCATAATGCACCGATTAAGAACGGTAGCTAGTGTAAGAAAAAAAGAAGCGAAAGAAGTACAAAAAATAACATAATATAAGAAAAACGCTAAGTAGTGAGCGGAGCTGCTGTAACAGGCAGCCACTCGCGCGGCGCCGGAACCGGATTAAATATGATGTTTGGTGGTAGAATATAACAAATAAATAAGTATATTAGACTGTATATACTGTACAGTTCAAGGTTCTTTACTTGAGTATTTCTATTTTATTCAACTTTGTACTTCCACTCCACTACATTTATCTGGCAGCTTTAGTTACTCGTTACTTTGAACATTATCATTTTTAAAACCTTTCCTAACTACACAAACTGAACAACAGAGTATAAAGGAGTTAAAATGAGCTCCACCGTAAACATCTGCAGAAGGAATAATGATCCAAACAAACATATATATATGTACTATCCATATATAATAGTACAACACTGACAGGGATGATGTTTCTGCATCACCCACACATTCACGAACATACTAACGTAGGTAAGTTAAGAAAAAAACAGCAACAGGCGCCTTCAAAATAAAAGCAATGCAGCTGTATTCCGATTTATGATTTATTCATGTTTTATTCCAAATTTCCCATTGATGTCCCATGGGCCGGTCGGCAGCAGCCAACAGGCCGGATGTGGCCGGATGTGGCCGGCGGCCCGTACAATGCCCCGGTCTGCTCTAACGGATCTCCTCCTTTCTCCTTTCTCCAATGTTACAGCTGTCGCATGGTGCTCATGGTGAAAAAAAAGTCTAATAAATTGATAGTACGCCAAATACATCATAAAAAGCAAAAAGGTGATGCTAGTCTTATCATACAACACTTGTTGTGCTGATTTGTTGTTAAGCTATAGTTGTCATATAAGCATTAAAAACCCCTTTTTTGATAAAACACTGAAATGAAACACTTCCCATCGCCCTGCAGGTTCTTTTCCCCTCTAAAAACAGCTGCCTGCTGCTGGAATTGACCCCATGAGAGCGGTTCCAGTGACCCGGTGCAGTAAAGTTGTAGCTGGACAGCTAAACAATGAGCTGACACTGTGTACAGCTCTATACAACCAAAGGGAGCTGCAGATTCCAGTGTTAGTTATCTGTAGGTGTAACACATATAACATATTGATTACACCTGCTTATAGTTAGCAAACTCAACCAAACCTTAAAAGGTGCTGAATTCCAAATCCAGGCTAAGCACGCCAGCAGAAGCTAACGGTGCTAACAGCAACAGAGCAGCTTTGATAAAAACACACAGAGGGTGACTTCATTCTCTGCTCAGGACCACATCCACGATATCTTCACAAAGCAAATAGTTGTTTGCTGCTACATGAATGCTTTGATTTTGCTCCTTAACCATAGAGGTGGCAACTCTGAAGAGCTCTCTATTCTCCCACAGCAGAATCAGGAAGAAACACCTTGACATCCAATGTCACAATCGCCTGAATGAGCCAGCAATCAGCGAATGAAGTTAGCGGGAAACATCCATACTGTATTCCCACTGGGGAGATAATATACAGATGCAATCACAAGATGGGCGGAAATTAACATAAAACATGGAGGGGAGGGCACCACTGACGGGACACTGGTGGATGTGAGTGTGTATGTGTGTGTGTGTCAGTCAGATGCTTCATTTAATTAAGTTAGAGGGTATACCATTTCAGTTAAAGCATGGGGGCAGAGCAGAAGGGTGAATGGAGGAGGAGAGTGTTAAAGCAATTACATTAAAGCAGCAGAGACAGTATAGGGCAAGAGTCTAAAGGAGTACAGCAGACATTCCCCCTTGAATTGAAGGTCATATTAAATGCATTCTGGAAAATACATTTTTATAATAATAATATTTTTGTGAATAACTTGCTTTTGAATCATAACACACATCAAGTAGGCACAGGTTGTCTGGTTTGGTTTTGACTGTTGCAGAGCTTCCTCTGGACACAGACTAATGAATCCCATGTGGAGGTCATTTTCTTTCATCTATGCTGATTTGGATGTGACCTCTTTTTGAAAGTTCATGGGGATCCGAGTGAAGAATACAGCATAAATGACCATTGTTTTACCTATACAGTATACTTTCAACGTGCAACATGCAGCTTTCTTTCCCAGAACATGTGAACCAGAGTATACTTTTATAATATTCAGAACACATTCAGTCAATGTGTTGGAAATGTGCTTTGACAGAACAGAACAGTCCACCCATTCATGACTGTGGTTTAAAAAAGCTGAACCTTTACAGGCTGATTCCAGACTTGTATTTAGTCAATATAGTTCAATTCAACATGTTTTAGACAAGGCAATTCAATTAAAAACAGGAATCAGCAAATCTCATTCCAAGTTTGATTCTCGGCACTTATCTTTAAAAAGATTAAAAGAAAAGCTTCTGAGGACGGTTGGAGATGCTGAGACTTATGACCTAATTATTTTTTAAATCCTGGCTACTGTCCTGCACAGATTCTACAACATGTACACACCTTTTTCCCCTTGAGACTAAACAGCTACATAGAAGTACATGCCAGTAATTCAAATTACTCTGTCACATGCAACATTGTCAGCATGTGGCACTGGCTTCCAACATCTAATGTCTATACAACACATGCATCCAGACTTCACATGGCATTTAACAAGACAATGCTTACCTTCCTCCTCCTCCTCCTCTGTGTCTGTCCTCCTCCTCACCCTTTATCTGCCACTATAGGAACAGATGGGTCCTTCCTCTTCTCTTGCTTCATCTCTCAAAGCTCCTAAGCCCCCCTCCCCACCCTCTACCCCCACCCACTGCCATGACAAATGTAAGTTTGTCTCTTTTTTCACTTCAGTAGATTCTGCCTCAGTTGGCTCACTCTGCTGTGTGGCTCTCTTTTCCATCAGCTCCACATCCCAAAAAATATTTGAAATGTTTGAAAATAAACCCTTTGATTTTACACGATTTGCTCTGTTCTAAAACGAAACTCTCGTCTCTCTGGAGAGAGTCTGGAATCCTGCGTTTTGACCCAGGGAGGATTAGTGAGTGTAACAGCAAAGATGGGTTTAGATTCTGTGCGTGCGTGTTTCCCTCTGTGCAACATCTGCATGTTCATGTGTAATTTATCTTCTCTCATGATGGCATTAACATTATACACACAATCCTCTTAATGCAAGGATTAAAAACTAAAATGAAGACGAACAGATTTGTGACTCTCTATCTTTCCTTTTCTTCTCGTGTCCTTTCTTTATGTTTCAGCCATTGGACCAACATTGGGACCTCTTTCTTTCTTTAAGTGCAACTGACATTCTTTCACTTAACTCCCTCCATGAAGACATTAATCCTTATCAAGCTGATAACATCAAATGGAATCACCTGTTGGAGAGAGCATATTCTATAAGTGTAGGCTGTACTTATTCATATTTTCCATATTGCCATAGACTGATTCATCTCAATAATAATATAATATTCTTTCTTTCCTGAGTCCGGTTCCTTTTCTGCAGCTGAGGTGTCCCAGTGGGATCGTTGAGTTCCAGCTCATCTGCTCTGTCTGCCGAGGGACGATGGCTGATATGAACAGCACATGTAGGACACCAGAGAAACCTGATTCCTCTGATGAGTTCCTCTCTGGACTGACTGACTGATGCACTTCAACAAAGCCTTCCTCAGTCTAGATTTACTTGTCATGAGATTAAGTCTAACTTGATTTTATGCTCCACTGATGGCTGCAGCCCAAATCCATTTGCTTACTATATAGGCATTGCTATTACCGTACTTTGAGGGAAGGGGTATTGTAATCTTTTCAATGAAACCCAGCCCTAAGATTGTCAGATTTTTCAACAATTTGATTTGAATTGATGAGACTTTCGATTTTAAGGTCAAGATTCTGTTTGATTTTCCATTGAAACTTGTTTTACAGCACTGAAGGCGACGTCATTGTTCAACGTATCCTCATACAACAGTTCGTATGATATCCGATGAAAAGTTACTCCTCATTCTCCATGCGTTTTCCTATGAAAGCCTGCAACACATGTCAAAGTCAGCTTCAAAATGAACTTCTGTCTCCACAGGAAATTAGAATTAGGCTCCAAAGCGGCTTAGTTAGGTTTAGGAATAGATCATCGTTTGGGTTAAAATAACCACAGTACTGAAGTACACAAGTTACATGACGTCAAGGCACACGATGTGTTCTTGGTGAGTAACACTAAATGTAAACACTATTGAGTTATTGTTTCTTGACAAGAAAACTCTACGGAACCCTCCTAAAAACATATCTATCATATAGCTGTATATGATGAAATGAAAGGCAGATGCATTATCTATCAGTCCATCTCTATGCTTCTTTCAAATAAAATAAAAAGAAGTTCACGTGAAAACATAAAATCAAAGATTCTGGGGTAAATGGAGATTAAACGTTTCCTCTGTTACCATAACAACAGGCTACTTCCTCATGAATGCAGTTGCTGGGACAGGTCAAAGGTCACTTGGTGGTAATGGGTGATGGATGCTGGGTGGGTGGGGATCATGGTAAATATATGAATGGAGCTGTGTGTCTGAGACTGTGTGGGGTTCCTCTTGCTGTTGTCCATAGCAACAGAAATGCTCTTTTTGACTACATGGTGTCTGTTAACGGTTCTGAGTGACCGTTTCATAGGATCCTTGTATACACATCTGCATTACAGAGCTTGACTGAACGTGGCTTTTAAGGGCAATACTTTGTGGTTGGAGCTGCAACCTCAAAATATATTGTTGCAATATCCAATATTTGTAAAGTACAGAAACAGTTAGTGATTCCATTAGAATTCTATCTTGGGTGGAAATGTCTGTGGCTGTCTGATGATGCAGTATCTGTTGAACCATTAGCCCAGGGCTGACAGATCTGTACACCGAATAAAGCTGTTACTGACAATGGATCGCCCTGACGCTGGTCTGACACAGCTGACCTGTGGTGACTGGTGATCACATGGTAAACCGCCAGAGGAGCCTTGGGTGGAGAAGAGAAGAAGTTGAGGCAGCTCCACAAAGAGAGCAAGTGTTAAACTGTGAGTTTGATTCTCAATGTCAGACCTGGGAGGACAGTGATGATGTGCAACTGTGGTCTCATTCATAGAATGACCCAATTCTGACTTGAAAATGACTTAAAATGAAATTTGATCATATTATGAACAAACTTTTTGATGGCTTTCATTGATTTTCATGAAAACAAGGATTAAAGGGATAGTTAACCCCCAAATTACAAGAACAACATTTTCTCGCTTACCTGCAGCGGTATTTGTCGACTGTTTAACGATGAAGGTAGTGCAGACCGTAGAAGGAAAAAGTCCACATCTATGCCATGGAAACATTCGCTTTACGTTAACGTAAGCTTAAAACACAGACCCAGCCTGCAGTGAAGATGTTGTTGTTCAGTTATACGTCATCTGCAGTAACATCACTGCAAGTAGCTAATGTCCTCAAGACCTCGACAAATGCTTGTTGGGATCAATAGGGGCTTGTGTTTGAGTTATCAGCTTTAAGAAACTGAATTCTTGACATCAATAGAATTATTAATGTGAATAACAATTATTAATGATTATTAATAATAACGGGGCACCACCCTGCGAACAGGGACCGATAACCAAACGATAAAACTAAGTCTCATAATTAGTAGTCACTCATCAGTGACAGTGAAGGTGTGAATCCGAGCGCAGACTACTACATACAGATCATCACATACATATGCACCATTAATCACAGACGACTGCTCTTTAAAGTATAATAGAGTTTATTAAATTAGAATAATAAAAGATCAGATCAATTAATATCGCAATCAACAAACGCCATCATACAATTTTATGTACCTAATATCTAAAGAAATGAAATAAAAGAGGAGGAGGGTGTGTATATAAGTATGTGTGTATGTGTATGTGTGTGTGTGTGTGTCTGTGTATAAAAGGAAGGGGGGTGAGGGCCCTTAACACTCACAGTCAAAGACTACAAAGATGGCCGCTGGCCACCAAGCAGAAGGGGGGTGAGACTGTGGGTTAAAAGGGGAAGGGCTTAAGGTATTACCGCTGAACACCACCAGATGGCGTAGTCGAGGGACTTAGACAAACTGGGGGGGGGGGGGTAAACCTTAAGGTGCTACCGTGACCCACCACTAGATGGCCTAGTCGAGTGACTTGGGCAAACTGGCGGAGGAGAAGGGGGGGTCGCTGTGTGTGTGCGTTTACGAGAGAGAGAGAGAGTGGGGGTCACCTCCTGCTGTGTTGGCAGGAGGGTGAGCCAAGAAAAGGTGGAGAGAAATCGTAAGTCAACATAAATCAAACTTCTGCTGCGATATCCTGAGGAGCATAAGTACGTTATTCTCTCATGCATAAGCATACCGTTGTCGTCTTGAACTGTCGGCAGCTTACACAGTGATGAACACGGCCCTCCGCTCACTCACAGAGTCGAGTTAATGAAGAGAGAAATATCCCACAAAGTTGAATACAAATGAATGAAAATAATCCCAAAGAAAACAGTCAATGCAGTTAATACACAATACAAACGGAACTTCTCTGGTCCGTGATGTTTGTGTATTTACCTCCGTATACTGCGACGGTGTCTTTAACGCGAACAGAATACGGGCAATGTACAGTGGAGCGGAGCTGGGGCCCGCTGAGTGTTGCGCAATACCTTGATATTACGCAATAGTAACGAAACACACAAAAACACGGGAATATCAACATATACATGAATTAACTTGAATGAACTTTAAGTTAATTTAAGCTAAGCTAGCCCAGATGCACAATGAACGCTTACTGTTTGAGACGCTTCTTTGTGGCGGGGAGAGTGGCCGCTGAGAATCGTGCTTTCTTTGTCCTGAAGGAAAAAGTGGGGCTGCTTGTAGATCAGCGCGGCTGTTTAAGCGGCGGCTGTTTCGGTCCGTTGACGCGGCTCGTTCTGGAGCGGGCGCAGGACGTGATCAATCCTCGCTGCAGAGAGGATGATCTTACTTCAGCTTAAGACGGCGTGGTCTGGAAGGGAAGTCATCGGGGAAGAAGGGAGGTTTCAGCTTCTTTCTGCCGGAATGTGCACGCAAAAGAAAAACAACAACACGGGGAGGAATCGTGGAAGAGATTCGTCCCGGTGGAGTGAGAGGGCCTTGACTCAAAAAGAAAACACGGCTATCTTCGGCCAGCGATGATAGCTCTGTGACCTGACAGGGTTTGGTGAGGGTTCGAGGCTTTCTGCGGGCCGTGGGTTCCTCGTGGCTTCCGTCGCCAGCGCGATGCTGGAGTTAGGAGGCTGGTGTCTTCTATAGCCAGGACGGGGAGTCCGAGCGAAGATGGCGATTTCGTTGTGCACTGGGTTATAACCAGTCTGCCCGCTCAGCGGGAGACTGGCTGTCGGCGAATGGCGTGTCCGCCTCAGCTGTGAAAGGAGGGGGTTAGGCCGAAGGGGGCAGGGATCAGAGTTCAGGTCAGATGTTTCACTGACTCCATGCCAGAGTTTGCTCTGGCTCCATGTCGGGTTTTGGAAAGGAGGACTGAGCATGTGAGGAGCTTAGCCAGCCAGTAGGTGGCCGCCAGACCCCAACATCCCCCCTTTGCGCTGAAGAGCGGGATGCAGGTTACGGTCTTTAGAGCAAACCAAGGGCTGGCACGTGCATCCATATGGTGGGGAAACCTGAAGAGGTGAGACAGTCCAAGTATTCCTGAGACAAAAGCAGTGGTTAAAACAGGCAGTGTTCAAGTTCATAGAGTTCAAGGTTCATAGTTCATAGCGTTCAAGTTCATGGTTCATTGGCATCTGGGCAGATGACTAAAGTTGCATCTGGGCAGATGACTTTAACTACTTTTACCTACATCTACTATCATACACAATTCAAATCATAGGTGAGCAACACATTATTCCCAAATAATTAAATCGCTATTATGATGTCGTGATAATCTAGCATTGCGGCATAGTGTCAAAGAAAAATAACCCAAATAAAAACAAAACAAAACACAAACGAGATAGAAGGAAAGAATAGAAAGACAAGAAGCAGGTGAGGGGAGGGGGGACAGTGGTTACTGGTTCAACTCCTAGACAGGACTGGAGTCCGTCGGCGGAGCAGTCGTAGGTTGTCTACGTGGTGTTATGAATAGGAGGGAATCAGTTTAGTCTGTCATTTCTGGATCTATGAGTGCATGATGTGTGGGTCTATCTCTCTCTAATCGGTAGATTTTAGAGCGAGTCCTGTGTCTAAGTTTTGAATCTATCGATATTGGAGTTGCGTTGCTAAGACTATAGGCCAGGGGTACCTGTGAAGGTTGCATAACAGTAGTGGTAGCAGAATTACAGATCTTGATAACACGTCTAGTGTGACCAGCTAGGCTGGGATTTTCGCTGCTCCAGCTGTTGACAGCTGAGCCTTCTCGGATGAGGTCCTGGGATAAATCTGACTGCTACGGCCTAGGTTATGTCTTCTTTGGTTACTTCTGGTAGAGTCTATAAAGCATGCAAAGGGTTGTTTATGACAGTGGAGCATCAGGTTACAGTTACAATGAACGTTTTTCAGGTCATGCAACTGTTCTGGTTCAAGTTGGATGTGTTAGCAGTTAGTGCATGTCTACAGGGTGAGTTGAGGCATGCAGCTAAATGTTAGTAGTCAATAAGTAAGCCGCCATTCGGCCGGTTGGTTTCGACACTGGCAAGATTAGAGTGTACTTCCTGTGAAGTGCATCTCTCTAAGTTTCTGTTGACAGAGCCCACCCCCCTCGTGCTGTTCAAGTGGCGAGGGTGCATATACCCCAGGTTACCGTCAGCACTCAGGGAAACGTCGCGAACAGTTTCACTCTGGAGTGTGTCATGGCAGGCTGGTGATATTTCCCTCCCCCCACCCTCCAAATTAAAGATGGAGACAGGTCTGGTGCGCAAGTCAACTTCAGTTACCTACGGCACTGGCTACTTGACAGGCCCGGGCGATGACTCGGCTGAAAGAAGGCGGTGGCTTCGTTGAACAAGCTGGAGGTGGATCGTGCTGACAGAGCAGGAGAACAAGGCTTAGTTGACGAAAGATTTTACGAGCGAGGGTGCTCGAAGGGCCTCTGAGGGTGTGGCACCCTAGAGGTGAATGCGAAAAGGTGGGGGAACACATGAGGCTCATTTCTGACCCGGAGTCGGGTAGAGCAAGAGTGTTATGACCCCCCAGTAAGACTGAAGAATCTGTATAGATATATACATAACGGGCATTGTCTTTGCTGACAAGGTCGCCCAAGAAGGTGGAAGAACGAGGTGCGAAATTGGGAGTGGTCGTTTCCGGAAGTGGGCTGAGTTCTCTTCCCCCCCCCCTACCACGTCGACTTGGCAGCAGGGGGAGAGATCACTCGGCTTAGTCAGGTGGGCTGCGAGTCAGTGTTACCTGATGTTGCCCTTGAGGGCGTCTTTCACCGTCCCGTGGGTCCTTCGACCGCCACGGTCGTTTGTTCCTCGGGGGTGACCAGGGCTCGCTAGGCCAAGGCCTCTCGTCGTCTTCCAACGCTAGGTCGGGGTCGCTCGACTGTTGGATGCTCAAGACTATGTCGGTGTCATCGTGCTGATTCATCGGCCGACCGCGTGTCTCCCATGCAAGTTGCGCATATTTCCTAATCTCTGGCATGGTGAGGTTACTCGTTCTGCAGTGCATGGTAACGTCGTATCTCACGTTGTCGTGGAGATTGTGCAGGAATAGCGACTTAAAGGCATGGTCTTCTTCTAGACCTGGGGCGTTACGTCCCTGGAAGTATGCAGACCTCAAGCGCCTGAAGTAGTCTCTCGGGGACTCTAGCCTTTCCTGGGAAATGGCGAAGGCACTGAGGGTGGCAGAAGCTGGGTCGGTGTACGTGGAGTACTCCTCCCTAAGGGCGTGACAAAGGGATGAATAGCGGTCGCGGATGCTCGGCTGGAGCGTTTCCATGAAAACGTGGACGTTTCGAGTCGTGGTTTTCCACACTAGCTTGAGTTTTTCGCGCGCTGAGGGGCGTGATAAGTCGAGGAGGCAGCGATCGATCTCCCTTAGGTAGTCATCGATGCTCGAGTCGTGATTATCGGGATTGAAGCGCTCTACATCTTTTGCAAGAGACTCAATCTGCCGGGTACGCAGGCCTCCAAGGTTGATGGGGCCTGGGCCGTCCGAGTCGTCTGAGTCTCCATACTCGCGATGGTGGTAACGACGGTCATCCTCCCTCCCTGAGGGGGATGAGGTCAGTTCTTGTCGCGCGCGTGAACTGCGTGGAGGATTGCGTTCGCCTGAGGTGGGTTTGAAGCTACCTAGGCTGGCTAGGACCTGGTGTTGATCCTCTCTACTCCTAGTTGGGGAACGCGGTTTGTCGAGACGCAGGCTGGGGCGGCTCTCGGGGAATGAGGGACCTGAGAACAAGAAATGACTGGGCTGAGGGGCTCGATAGGAGGTAGCGGTACCTACCGGGGCTGCTGGAGCACCTTGAAGCGCTTTCAGTGTGTCATTACTCTCTAACGCTTTAGATAGTTCTAGGTTGACCTCTCTGAGGTCTCTGCGCAAGCTACTATTTTCTAACTGTAGGGCTCTACAGTTGCGTGACAACTCCTGAACCTCTGTTCGGAGTGTGCAGATCTCGCGTTGCTGCGCGTCGCTCTGTGCCCGGGTGCAGGCAGCTTGCAGCTGCATTTTCTGATGATAGATGAGCAGTATTTCGCCGATTACTTCCTGAATCAGGCGCTCTCGCTTACCTGATGGGTTATTTACATAAGCCACCAGCTGCTCTAACTGCTCGTCACATAGGACAGCAGTGTATTTCGCAAAGTACTCTCTTTCGCTTGCTGAGAGTCTGAGGACATCAGCCACCGCATCTCGCAATGCGGTGTCTTCTGGAGCTTTAGCTCCAGGAATGGGGGATTGCTCGTCGGTCATTCTCTCTAATGAGCGCGGCTCCCAATGGTTGTTAATTCCCTGGTGTTAGAACGGAAACTGTTAGTGTTTACGGTTCTCAGTGGAATGTCTAGTTCTGTGTTGAACTGATTTCTACTGTTAGGTGTTAGTTGTTGTTAGTGTTACTATTCATGCAGGCGCACAGTGAAATGTGTAGCTCTCTGATTTCCGTTTCTACTGCTGCTGCTCTGAGGTATCACTACTGCTTTGCAGCCAGAGGTGCGAAAATGCTAATGTGGTTTAGCACTTTGGGCCTGTGACAGCTGTGTGTACTGCTTTGAGGGGATTTAAGAAAAACAAGCAAAGTATTGGTATTACAAAATAAACGA
This sequence comes from Lycodopsis pacificus, assembly GCA_028022725.1. NCBI lineage: Eukaryota > Metazoa > Chordata > Actinopteri > Perciformes > Zoarcidae > Lycodopsis > Lycodopsis pacificus. Next base: position 25,824,344 of record CM051689.1, on the reverse strand, counting down.
TCAAATCTACTACACAGCTGGCTGTTAGTTTACGAAATGAAACGAATAATTAAACCTGGAAAGGAAATTAAAGTTCAATTAAAATTAAGATTAAAAATCAACAATTACAATCAAAAATTAACTTACAAGAAGAAAAGATTTTGAAGATCAAAGCCTACCTATTTTGGGAAATAAGTTTCAGGACTGTGGATCATTCAAAAGAAGGAAAAAAAATAATTTTTCGAAAAAAAATATTTTTTGAAAATGAATTATTCAAAATTAATTATGGATTAATGTGCATATATACTGTAATAACTGTAATAACGTAGCCTCACACGGGGCACCACTTTGTTGGGATCAATAGGGGCTTGTGTTTGAGTTATCAGCTTTAAGAAACTGAATTCTTGACATCAATAGAATTATTAATGTGAATAACAATTATTAATGATTATTAATAATAACGGGGCACCACCCTGCGAACAGGGACCGATAACCAAACGATAAAACTAAGTCTCATAATTAGTAGTCACTCATCAGTGACAGTGAAGGTGTGAATCCGAGCGCAGACTACTACATACAGATCATCACATACATATGCACCATTAATCACAGACGACTGCTCTTTAAAGTATCATAGAGTTTATTAAATTAGAATAATAAAAGATCAGATCAATTAATATCGCAATCAACAAACGCCATCATACAATTTTATGTACCTAATATCTGAAGAAATGAAATAAAAGAGGAGGAGGGTGTGTATATAAGTATGTGTGTATGTGTATGTGTGTGTGTGTGTCTGTGTATAAAAGGAAGGGGGGTGAGGGCCCTTAACACTCACAGTCAAAGACTACAAAGATGGCCGCTGGCCACCAAGCAGAAGGGGGGTGAGACTGTGGGTTAAAAGGGGATGGGCTTAAGGTATTACCGCTGAACACCACCAGATGGCGTAGTCGAGGGACTTAGACAAACTGGGGGGGGGGGGGGGGGGGGTGAACCTTAAGGTGCTACCGTGACCCACCACTAGATGGCCTAGTCGAGTGACTTGGGCAAACTGGCGGAGGAGAAGGGGGGGTCGCTGTGTGTGTGCGTTTACGAGAGAGAGAGAGAGAGCGAGAGTGGGGGTCACCTCCTGCTGTGTTGGCAGGAGGGTGAGCCAAGAAAAGGTGGAGAGAAATCGTAAGTCAACATAAATCAAACTTCTGCTGCGATATCCTGAGGAGCATAAGTACGTTATTCTCTCATGCATAAGCATACCGTTGTCGTCTTGAACTGTCGGCAGCTTACACAGTGATGAACACGGCCCTCCGCTCACTCACAGAGTCGAGTTAATGAAGAGAGAAATATCCCACAAAGTTGAATACAAATGAATGAAAATAATCCCAAAGAAAACAGTCAATGCAGTTAATACACAATACAAACGGAACTTCTCTGGTCCGTGATGTTTGTGTATTTACCTCCGTATACTGCGACGGTGTCTTTAACGCGAACAGAATACGGGCAATGTACAGTGGAGCGGAGCTGGGGCCCGCTGAGTGTTGCGCAATACCTTGATATTACGCAATAGTAACGAAACACACAAAAACACGGGAATATCAACATATACATGAATTAACTTGAATGAACTTTAAGTTAATTTAAGCTAAGCTAGCCCAGATGCACAATGAACGCTTACTGTTTGAGACGCTTCTTTGTGGCGGGGAGAGTGGCCGCTGAGAATCGTGCTTTCTTTGTCCTGAAGGAAAAAGTGGGGCTGCTTGTAGATCAGCGCGGCTGTTTAAGCGGCGGCTGTTTCGGTCCGTTGACGCGGCTCGTTCTGGAGCGGGCGCAGGACGTGATCAATCCTCGCTGCAGAGAGGATGATCTTACTTCAGCTTAAGACGGCGTGGTCTGGAAGGGAAGTCATCGGGGAAGAAGGGAGGTTTCAGCTTCTTTCTGCCGGAATGTGCACGCAAAAGAAAAACAACAACACGGGGAGGAATCGTGGAAGAGATTCGTCCCGGTGGAGTGAGAGGGCCTTGACTCAAAAAGAAAACACGGCTATCTTCGGCCAGCGATGATAGCTCTGTGACCTGACAGGGTTTGGTGAGGGTTCGAGGCTTTCTGCGGGCCGTGGGTTCCTCGTGGCTTCCGTCGCCAGCGCGATGCTGGAGTTAGGAGGCTGGTGTCTTCTATAGCCAGGACGGGGAGTCCGAGCGAAGATGGCGATTTCGTTGTGCACTGGGTTATAACCAGTCTGCCCGCTCAGCGGGAGACTGGCTGTCGGCGAATGGCGTGTCCGCCTCAGCTGTGAAAGGAGGGGGTTAGGCCGAAGGGGGCAGGGATCAGAGTTCAGGTCAGATGTTTCACTGACTCCATGCCAGAGTTTGCTCTGGCTCCATGTCGGGTTTTGGAAAGGAGGACTGAGCATGTGAGGAGCTTAGCCAGCCAGTAGGTGGCCGCCAGACCCCAACATGCTCCAACAGAATTTGGGTGATTTGATCTTTTAAATGCAATTGTTTTGTGACAGAATACAGTGACTCAATCGGGGATCCTCTAACATAATCGTTTGTAAAAGCCTAAATTACCTTATTGCTCACTGATGATGAGTGGCTTTTAAGTCACTTTGGTGTCAGAAGTATTTTGTTACATTTACACCGCCCGTTTTGAGAAAAGCATATACTAGAACTGTGCTATAACCACACATCAGTCATAATACCGGTACTCTTATCACCTCCTGAAATCACTGTCTGGCCAGCGTTAAGGCCAATTCATTATTTCGAGGTCCGCTCATCCGCACGGGTCCGCGTGATGTAAATGTCATCATCCGCCCGCCAATTTCCACACTAGACTGGCACTCTGGCCTCATCAAGCATCGTGCCACAGAGTTGAATTTCCTACAGGAGGTAATGTGAACTGTCAAATCATTAAACTATGAAAGATAAGATGCCATAATCAATTCTAGCTAGCCACGGGGTGGCTAACGTTAGCTGTTAGCAGCATAGCTAAAGTATGCACACATATGATTCGTATAGCATGAAATTATCCTGTACTTTTGAGTGGCTGGTGCATATGTATTACCGATGTTATCATTGATGACTAATTGGTCTTCACATAATTCATAAAGCAGACTCTGGTGGCTTCAAAGTATTTGATTTTACCATCCTAAAGTACTCCTTGAAAATCGAATTGCTCAGAAAATTTCTATGTAACCCATAATCAACAAATTAAACATTTTCTAAATTAGATTTTCTCTTTTTAACTTAAATCCAACAATATCATTGAAACATTACCATTAAGTCTAATTAAGCTAATTTCCACAAACATATGCATTGTGCTTAGTCTCTTATTTATAAATATTGTGTCTCAAATTTGGATTAAGCGTGACATACTTTTCATTAACAAATCTATATTTTTCACGAATTAATAATATTCCATTTGTCAAAAACTGTCAGTCTTCTAATTAGTTTTTCTAAATGTTTGTCTTGTAAACATGCCCGAGTGGCCATGGAGGCAAATGAACAGTTCAGGAGTCCAGAGAGGCTTCAGAAGACGCTCCAGTTATTTTAAAATTCCACCATCGCACCAACGTTCACACCAGTGTCTAGTGGCCTCCACTACACAAACCAAATGAGGCCCTTTTATACACCTGGTCCATCTAATCGGACCAGCCCTGCCATCTACGGGTAAGTATATTGCTGAACATATATGTATAATAACTATGTACATGATTTTACCCACACCACAAGTATCCATATTAATTAACATCTAATTATAATGCCTATGAATAAAGTAAATGATAAACACCTCATTTCTCTAAATAAACACAGCAACACATATCTTCACTTCCCCCTACCCACTTCCTGTAGTTGGTATTTCCCGGCGCTCGATGGGTGCTCGAGCCCCCGGGGAAGAGGAAACAGGCAGAGGTCAGTTGTTGCAATATATATATATATATATATATATATATATATATATATATATATATATATATATATATATGTATGTATGTATGTATGTATGTATGTATGTGTATATATATATATATATATATATATATATATATATTACATATCACAAATTCCACGGTTGGGTTGGGTACGATACAGTGGAGCCACGGTTCGGTACGTTTCGGTACAGTAGAAAACTATAAATGCCAGAGAAACGTACTTGATTTTAAAATATATTTATTCATTACAACTAACATCATGAAGTTATTCTTTGACTTTGAACAATGATGGAACTATACCTGAGTGACCCATCTTCTGGGGTGTCTTCTTAGCAACACATAAGCATAAAGCATTTTTTTTTTTTTATTCAAACGTATTCGGTTCGTCATGCGTACCGAACCGTGAGCCTCGTACCGAACGGTTCAATACGAATACGCGTATCGTTACACCCCTAATAATATATATATATATATATATATATATATATATATATATATATATATATGTATATATACATACACACACAATATTGTTCTGCCACATAACTAGACATTTAACACAGTCAAGTCTGTTCACTCAGTCACTGACTGCAGTTGTCCATTTGTTTGTTGGCAGGAGAACAGAAGGACCAGCTCTGTGTCCCAGCTGTGCACATGGCTCCCAGCATCCACAGTCCAACAATAAATACATTCAATAAACTTGTGTTGTCCTTGACTCCATCACACGGCGGTGCGTCGTTACATGTCTTAATATCACGGTCACCCCAAAGGAATTTGCGAATATAGTGGATGCCATTCACAAAATTGTTTTGATGTTATTTAAGGGAAACAAAGAACCACTTCTCTTTCCTTGTCCGGTAATCTTGAATGATACTATTATAGGAAAGATATGTCTCTTATCGAGCTCTTTAACCTGGAACAGAAGGATCAGATCCCTCTTTCAGAAAGACATTGTCACCATCTGTTATAATAATAATAATAATACATTTTATTTGTATAGCGCTTTAAAAGGTACTCAGACACTTTACTTAGTAAAAAACAAGAGAAGTAATTATTATATAAACAAAATAAATGACATAACAGTAAGGAACAACACGAAAAACATACATAACTAGCTTCACAGGTTAAAAGCAGATTAAAATAGGTGAGTTTTAAGTGCAGTTTTGAAAGCGGTGAGTGACGGAGAATGTCTGAGGTGCTGGGGAAGAGAGTTCCAGAGGGAGGGGGCAGCAATCTAGAAGGCCCTGTCCCCCCAGGTCCGATGCTTGGACAGGGTAGAGGGGGGTACGGAGGTTGGGAGCGTGTCAATGCAGGAGGGGCGAGGTAGTGAAGGGCTTTGTATATGAGGAGAAGAATCTTGAACTGGATTCTTTGCTGTATGGGGAGCCAGCGGCTGAGGAGGAGAGGGAGGGGCGGAGACGGGCGATGTCTTTGAGATGAAGGAAGGCGGTTTTGTGATGTGATTGACGAGGCGTTCAAAGGAGAGAGTTTGATCATCAATGACTCCAAGATTATGGACATGTGTGGAAGCAGGAACAGTGGTGCCATCAATGCAGAGGGAAAACTTGTGGTGGGAATTTTTTAGTGATTTAGGATTTCAGATTTGTCGCTGTTGTGTTTGAGGAAGTTGGCTGCATCCAGGTCTTTATGTCTTTGAGGCAGTTGGTGATGGTGGAGTGGGTGGTGGGGATGATGGATTTGGTATTGATGTAGAGCTGAGTGTCGTCAGCACAGCAGTGGAAATGGAGACCATGGTGGCGTATGATGTCTCCAAGGGGGAGTGTGTAGGGCAGGGATCTTCAACGTTTTTCAGGCCAAGGACCCCCAAACTGATAGAGAGATGGAGCAGGGACCCCCAACTATATATATTGTATAAAATTGTGTTTTATATTAAATGGGCCTAGTACCGTGTATACCTCTTCATAGTGCATTCAATACTAAGCTATTCAAATAATACACAGGTTCATATATTCATGATTTTATTTTCAACATGTGCAAGGTGCAGTGAGTAGGGAGGCCGTGTGTCAGGATCCAGGATCCCTGTCTGACCCGTTGTGTGTTACCTCTGTTTCCCCTGATCTCCTCTCCTCATGTGTCCTGTCATACTCCTGTTTGTTATTGTGTGCCATGTGCTCTGTGTTTGTCCTCTGCCTCCAGACACCTCCCATGGCCACACCCCTGATTGTGCACAGCTGAGGACACTCCAGCCAATTACCTCCCGCAGGCTGACGCACCAGACGCAGGTCCCACTAACCATTCCTCTGGCACTATATAGACTCTGGTCCTGCAGCCTGGGGTTGTTAGTTCGTACCGTCTTTCACCTGCTTCAACCCCGTATCACCTTCTGCCTCGAGCGCCTGCCTCCGGTGACCAGGCGTGACCAGGGGCGACCGTGGCTCATGGGGTAGCGAGTGTAACCGCGAGGTCAGCGGTTCGATCCTTGGCTGCTACGTGTGCTATGCCGAAGTGTACCTGAGCAAGACACTGAACCTCTACCTGCTCCCCGGGCGCCTGTCATTGGCAGCCCACTGCTCCCTACATAGGGATGGGTCAAATGCAGAGAACTTTAACGAATTTCCCCCTGGGGATGAATAAAGTATCTATCTATCTATCTATCTATCTATCTACATACAGCTCTGCCTACCCTCTGGTGTCGAGCCACGGGACTCGCACCGTGGATCTGCCTGCCCTCCGGTGTTGGACCACGGGTTCCACACCTTCCTGTCCTCGTTATTCTGGCAAATAAAATCAGTTTTACCGTACTCTGTCTCCTGTGGTCTTGCTATTGGGTCCTAACCGTGAACTCCCGTGCCACTGCCATTTATAAACATACCTTGTCAACTGATACCAATGCCAATATCAACATTGTCTGTCAATGGCATAATAATCATGCATACAAGCTGTTCAAATTGGTGTTTTCATTTTAAACAAATGTGGAAACGAAAAATGAGTGATGGCCTATTAGTGCCACTGCCATGCATAAAGATACCTGTTATCTTTCATACAATACTGAACTATTAAAATAATGGACAGATTCATGTTTAGAGAAAAAAATATATATATTTCTTGGGGGACACCTTGAGAGACTGGGGCTTTTGTCAGACTTTAATTTGTTGATACTAATGAGCTGTTCACGGTCGGAGAGGTATGATTTGAACCAGGAGAGGGCTGTGCAGTAGTGTGGATGGAGGAGACGGGAAAGGAGGATGGAGTGGTTGATGGTGTCAAAGGCTGAACTGAGGTCGAGTAGTATTAGGATGTTGAGGGAGTGGTCATCAGAGGAGAGGAGGTCGTTGGTGAGGTCGTTGGTGAGGTCGTTGGTGAGGTCGTTGGACTCGTATATGTCAATTCTTCACATGGGCAGTTTAAAACCAGGATGTCTCATATGCTCAGAGACCGTGGCGATAATTAAAAGCAGTAATGTGAAGCGCCACTAGGAGACAAAGCACAACTCTTTTTAGCAAACGTCCCCACTCACATCTGAAATGAAGTCACAGATAAACAATCTAAGAGCCCAATATGATCAGAATCCTAACTCATGAATTCACTGACCAACAATGATGTTAACAGAGAGAATAGGACTGGTGCTTTTAATAACCACAGATAAAGTCCCTGCTCACATATTTCTCTTTTTAGAAGATGAGAAAAATATAATATCGTAGCTTTTTTGGTTCACATCCCTTCACACCTGAATGAACTGAATCTAAAGCTGCAGGGCAAACATAATTCAGAGAAATACATTTTTCAGGAATGAATTACTTTATTTTAAGATGCAACTGTTTCAAAAGCTTTCTGATATGTAGTTTATTCTTTCATCCAGATCTTATTTTACTTGAAATGAGAGAACATGTATTTATTATTAGATTATGTATTATTTATAATTCATCTTGTATAATTTGAAATTTGACAATAAATATTGTTAAGATATTATTCAATTGAACTTTCTTTATTTCATCTGACAGCCAGTTGTTGACTACATACAGATGTTAATACAACTGTTGGCTAATTCAATCTATGGGACTAAGTCATCACAAGTTAGACATTATTATGATGTTCCAGACCTTTGATGAGGAAATTCTCTTTAAATGGACATCGTTGAACTTTAATTGAACAGCCCTGGTGTACAGTATGGTATATGTAATATCCCAGTGAGCATCTTTCCGTAGAAAAAAACGACTAGTCACCGGTGAAAAGACTGATTCAAAATTGAATATTTCTTTCTAATACTTTATTTCCAGATGTCCACCGTAAAATGGTAGACCACTTGAAACCGGCTCCAGGTGGCTTTGACAACGACATTTAAAGAAGGAAAGGTAGATGTTGTTGTTGTTGTCAACAATCATGTATTTTCTCTTTGATTGTAGTTATATTTAAAGAACATTGTTCATGTTTTATTTAAATGATTGCTGCTTATTAATTGTTGCCTGTGTCACATGGCAACAGGTTAAAAGACGTTCACCTTTACACCATATTTCACCTGAATTTGCAATATTGGCTTTCAACTGAGAAAAGTGTATGTGGTTTCATAGTTAGCCTCTAAAATGATGATATACTATTATTATCACAATGTAGAGAATGACAAAATGTGTGTTTTGTGACACGTTGATGTAGTTTCTGCAATTTAGCCGGTTGAAAAGACAGCAAAAACAGGTCTGAAACGTACAGACCGAATATCTCCCATTTTTCAATTACAAATCAATGTTGAAATCCCGGTTGGTGCTTAATGGGATAGTTGAAAAATGTTATCCACTGGCCTGAGAGCGCATAACATAAATACACCTGAGAAAAGATATCGTGGAAATGCCGGGGATTGAACCCGGGGCCTCATACATGCAAAGCATGCGCTCTACCACTGAGCTACATCCCCTACGTCGGTCTCAGCGTACACTATGTAATTAATACCCGGTAAAGGCGAAAATAGCATTATATTTAGTGATCGAACCGGTTGGAAGACCTGAAAATGGATTATATGCAATTAAAGGGGAAGAAACGAAGCGTTACACATAGTAAGACAGTCTATTTCTATAATCAAACTTTCATCTAAAATGTTGTTACGTCACACAGGCTTTGTAATATATAACAATAATATTGGAAATATAACGTTGGGTTATAAAACAACTACTAAAGTTTTTAAAAAGCATTTGAATAATTCATATTTTTTAATTTGTTTCTAGTATAGTCTTCAAGTCACGCCTGACAGGACACGCGTTCTCTCAATCCACCAGCAGATGTCGCTGTTGCCCGTACATTCCTTTTTTACCTGGCGATTGGTACAGCAGGAAGTTTGACGGCATATTAACGTGAGCTGTACTTGATGTAGCAGTTCACACCCCGGAAAGGAAAATGATAGTAAAGGGCATGCTTTGCTTTTGTTTGGTCCTGGTATCGGGTAGAGTCACAACTGTTAGCATACAGCGCAACATTACCTGCACTTTACCTGACACGCTCACATCCACCTGCTGCATACTGGGAACCGGCGGCAAGGCGGTAGACAAACACGGACGGACTGTCACTGAGCAATGAAATGAGGCTTTACTCCTTCAGATTTGGATGTCTGCTGGTTTTTGCGGGTATTGCGTCAGTTACTTGGATTAAATCGATTCCCAGTGATGGAGGTAAGCTGTCAGTGTAACCTGCTGTTACTACTAGCATTGTTGTTCTGGAACAATTTGTCTTCATCTGTTCTCATGAAAACAGTGAGAAACTAGTGACGTTACATTGATGAACGTGTTTGTACCGGTCGACACTGTGGGTTTTTGAAATACGTTTCAACCCACGCGCAATTTTTAACTGCACGCGGCGCATTTACTCTTAGAAGGTTAAAGTCTCCAATATAAGCATCTTATGGAATCTCGGCAGGGCACTTCTAGGTCCACCAGTCATAGATCAATATTTGAGCGTTTGAAGCTGTCTTCACATCGCACTGTTTGTTAGTCTGGGCTGGCTTAACAAACTATAATCAGGTAGACAAGCTTCGAGTAGTCTAACAAGACCTTTTGGTGTCAGCCAAGATTTTGTGATTATGAGGATATGGAGATTAGATCCAAAAATAAAATTATAAGATACAAAATAATTATTTATAAGTGATCTCACATTTAGAAGAGCCATTGGAATTGTTTGGGCAGAGTTGACTGGTGCAAGAGATTGTGATCTGATTGGATACAGTCTCCCTGTGTTTGTGTGCTGCTTCATCAATTGCACTATGGTTGTTCTTCTACCCCAGTGGTTGTTATCGTGTTTACTTGAGAATCATGTGAATACTGACCGGGGGGGTTGTCACCATGGACAGGTATTGTCCAAAATTAGCTGTCAGCACATTAGTTTCCTTTTTGTTAGGGTGAGCTTATATAGACCATTCTCCTATACAAGTCTGTCCTATTCCAAAATACATCGAAGTGATCAATAAAGCCAAAACCGGTGGCAGAACACAGCCCCTGAAGCCTTTTCACAGTTCAAGCAGTTGTTGTTGGAGTTTGATTGATTGCTTATACCTGATGCCATTTGTACGCATGTGGGTGAAGACTGTATGGGCAGATACTGGGATATAGTGAGCTATATCCAATCTGTTTGCGCCAGAGAACCAGAGAAACACTATGTTAAGCACCTGGGGAGTTCCACATAAGGAACAATTGAGTCTCCCAACAGCAGATACTCCTGATCTGAGACATTGCATCGATACATGGCAAGATTTTTTTTTCCTGACATTGATAACAGGTGCATTTTCAACAAGAGGCAGACCAGACTGCCATGCCACTTGGGAAGGTGACTGGACAGGCAGACAGACAGGGCCCAGTCTTTCCAGATGGAAGGGGTAGAGGGGGCCTCCAGACGACGGGACCCTGGACCTGGAGGGGACGACCTCCTCAGACGTTTGGGCTGGGAAGAACTGGACATTGCGCCTCTTATGGGGCTAGCCGTGTGCTTCCTTCTCATGGTAGATGTCAAATTGGCACAGGAGCAAATTAACTATTGTCATGGTAAATCACCAAGTGGAGCGAAGAAGTCTGACAGCGGGAGGACACTGTCAACCTCTAGAGATTGGAAAAGAGGGAGGGCCAATCTCTTTTGTCCTTTGCCCACTCCTGCCCACGATGACCCAAATGAAGACTTTATACAAGGGCGACCTAAGTTTTCTTCCTTGTTTTGAATGTCTTAAAATGGTAATTATTGAAATTAAATGTTATAAGTAAGCACTGAAAGCAGATGAAAACAGTTCACTTCAAGAGATAGAGATGGAAACAGCGGATTACCAGTTGAACTGAGAATTGAGATAGTTGAAGTGTGTGCGCACTGTCAATAGTGTCAGTATCAGTGTTCGTATGTAAACAGTGACAGCAGTTGGAATTTCAGTTGTAAACAGGTTAAAATGTAAATTATTTACAAGTGAAATACTGCATGCATTTGCAAAATAAAGTGAAGCACATATGACTGACCATCTGGAGTATTGGGAGTGCAGCTAAAAGTTTTAAAATAACTAATTATTCATGAGGCGCCATTGGCGTAAATCCTCCCACCCTAGTGAACCTGGAGGCACTGGACAAGAAAAGCCTGGTGAGCCCAGCAATACAAGTCCGTCAAGATTCTGCAGCTGACGCGGTGGGACAGCAGACAATAGGGTCAAGATAAGAAAGGTTTGAGTTTGGACAAAAAGTTCAGGGCCATTTCTCACTCCTAGTCCGTCCCTAAATTGAGGTGTCCGTTAAGGTGAAAGAGGATGAAAAAAGTTAAACTTCCCTGGACTTTAAAAGTCAGTTGAAGTGCCAGCCAGGTTTATTTCATTCTATTTGATATGGACATCACAGTGGCATTAGAATTGTAACATACATTTATGCACAGAGACCAGATGCACTGTGTTTGGTGTTTGTAGCGAAACGCTAATTTACAACACCTGTCCACAGAAGGCTTTTAAAGAAGAAAGAAAATACATACACGAAATACAAGTGTGTTTACAGGGGTGTTATCTTGGAGACAACTGGGAGGATGGCGATGGGTCTGTAATTGCTCACCAGATTTAAAGATTTGACTGATAACTGCTGTGTTCCAGGTCTCAGGGAAAGTTTTTGTTTTAATTGACAAGTTCACAAGGTGTGTTATTGGCTCAAGTAGTTGGGTTCTGTATTTCTTTATCAGTGCAAAATCAAGATTATGGATGTCCTTGGCCGTTGAGTTGCTGAAGTGACTCGTCATTTTGCTTACTTTTTCAAGATGACATGTAGGCAATCCTGTAGGCAGGATTTGCTGCTTTTCGAGTTTTTTTAGTTTGGACAAAAGAAGCAATTTGAAAATGCCACTGTAGGTTATTGGCTCTAGGAAGGACTTTCTACAAAATGTTGAGAAGTTTGAAAGAATATTTGATAAAGGAAATACATGTGTTCTACCAGAACAAACCTGCTCCACAACTTTAAAAAAAATACTCGCCAGAATGATGTTTGTACCTTGATTTGAGACGGTTCTCACCAAGACCTACAGTTTAAAGAACCCTAAATATGTAGGTGTCATTTTACAAGCCCAGTTGCTGAGCTTCACCTGCAGCAACACTAGCAATACTACTTCTACTATTGATGAAAGCCCAGATGAGTTTGATCTAGGGCTGTCAAAGTTGTCCAACAAAAGCTCAAATATTGCGCAGTATGTGCATGAGACCGTTTCCTAACAGGCTGCAAGCAACGCAGCAACGCAGCAGTGCACAGCGTGCCGCTTTGAGCTGAACTTTTCTGTTCTTGTCTCTTGTTTGGGAAGGAACGGCTGATTGGAGAAGTTTTGAGAGCATGAGAGCCATCTGATGAGACACAGTGAGCATTTTGATTTATACTTCTCTGCGTTTGTCTCAATGTCTCCAGGTCCATCAGTACTGCCAGACCTGCAGACCCTGTACGAACGCCTGGTGGTGGCTGAGGAGTTGGGAGGGCAGGTCAGCTCGGATCTCAGCAGCATCCTGGAACAGTTGAGGAACATATCAAAAGCTGCCAACGTCACCCACCCCGACTATAACACTACCACCAACAGTTCCGCAGGTGCTGTGCATACCAAAAGTAACAAGCATGTGATGAAATGTGCTAGAGGCAGTTCAGTTCAACCTATAAAATATATTTATATTATATAATATATGGTGCTAATATTCACTTATCACAATAAGAATCTATTCTGCATTTATTTCCAGAGGTTTATCCTTTATCAGATGGATTCCGAGATTTATTGTTCACCCACTCAAATCCTCTTCAATCATTTTCACACAACAACTGATACAGGTTTAGTATTACTTCACAGCTATGGCCTTATTAATCTGTTCAGGGCAAAGGTTTTTTTTTTGGCCCTTATTCGACCCTCCCTCCCACCATCACTTCAGCCCCATCTCCCACTGACACACACTAACCTCAGCCCAGATGGGAGGTGTGCACAGATTAGAAATCTCACGGTTTGGATCGTAACTGATCTCAGATTGGATCAGGACAAAAGAAAAAAGGCAGCAAATATAACTTTTATAGATACCCCGATTGCACTGTCGATACCAATTGCCGATCTTTGATCCATATTGCCCAATACGGATAGTTTCTGTTTTATTATAGCAACTGGTATACAGGGCTACCGTCCCAGAACTATTTCAACCAGTGTAAACCTTTAAAATTCTAGACTTCTCTTTGTTTTAGTCATCTATAGTGGGTTTTTTGTACATAAAAACACACAATTCAAAGATCGGGAAATAACAGATTGTAATTTTACTCCTAAAAAACGTGTTTGGCAGTCGTAGTTTTAATGATGTATTATAAGCTGCTTAGAGCTAGTGTTGGGAAGATAAACAGGTTACAACTTCCTCGCCTCTCTCGTTTCCTTATTTATTTTATATTACTGTGAACACATCTCCGTCTAACTATTTATTCAAATTATTCACCAATACATGTTTACAAGATTGCATTTAAACTCATCACAATAACGTTATAATTTACCTTTGCCCAATATTCATTTTCACTGAACAGAGCCTGAAGGCATCTTAATGGAACCTCAGTAAGTTAGCCAGCAGTGCTGCCAACGTTAACTAGCGCTCCTCGTGCTGACAACACACATTTGTGGTTCACAATGTAGCGTTATCAGGCATGGGCGACCAAGGAGCATTCATGCTAATCTCCTGATCGCATATTTTTACTGAAGGGATATTGGGAGAGAACAATGCACCAAAGGTTCTCTGGCTGGACTTGAACTGGGGACGCTGTGCTTCATGGTCGGGGAATGGTCCCCTTAGCTATGGGAACACCGTGTATTTGTGTAATGCTTTCTACAAGTATCTTACAAAAACTTAGTCCTGTTAGAATGTTGAGTGCAAACTTTTTCATTGACTGAATACCTCTTTCCTCTTGTGGACAGAAACAATAGGGCGGCAAGCAGATTATTTAGGCCAACAGACATTACTCCAGCCCAACATTTACCTCTACATGCCCCACCTCAGACAACATCCAGACAGCCTCCAACCCAACATCGTCCTGGGACAGGGACGCCATGGAGGTATGGAGCACACACATCAAAACACACACCATATGAATCCGTTATGCTTCTTTGTGTTTCAGCTTTGCTTAAAGATTTCAAGGTTTACTTTCAAAACCAATTTCATTTTGAAAATGTTAAAAAAGAAAAAAGGTAAAATGTGTAGCTTCCTGGGAATTTCGTCACTAGATGATAGCAAAGTAGCCAGCAAATTCGTAAGAACACAGCACCTCGTATGATTGTACAGTGAGGGGGGTGAGTGAGAGTCAAATTAAGAGAAGCCCGTCTTATGGAACAGCACTGTTCACTGTTACTGTGCTTTCTTTCTCATTATCCATATGTGTGTCTGTGTGTCCTCAGTGTCCATGGTGCTGGGCATTCCCACAGTAAAGCGTGAGAAGCAGAGCTACCTGGTCAGCACTCTCAGCTCGCTGCTCTACAGCCTGACATCTTTGCAGCAACAAGATCTCCTCATAATTGTCTTTGTTGCCGAGGTGAGACACATGTTGGCCTCTAAATCTGAAGCCTTTTTTTCCTTTGCTAAAATGTTTGGGAAAGTAACCTATTTGCTTTCTTACCAAGAATTAGATAAAAATATT